>CP139507.1:257459663-258062163 GCA_021014915.2 Artemisia tridentata subsp. tridentata
TAACCCTACTCGTGCCGTGTCGGCAACACATAAGCCCACTCGTTTATAATTCCTCATTTACATGGAGAGGCGTCCCAATCGATGTAAATCAAGAAATATAAACTCATGGTTATGTACTCCCGACATAACACTACTACTCCTATTTCCCAATTTAACTTTTATTATTTCATTTTCATTTTACATTTCACTCGTTATTTAAACTTTTCCATTTTCTAGCTTGGATCCACTTTACTTTAACATTTTCCCCGAAAGGACTTTTACACATGCCAAGGATGTAGGCAATCTTTGCCGGTGAAGGCAATACGTTTTATCCCGAAGGATTCTTTATCATTCATTGACTTGGTCATCCCGAAGGATACCACCTTTAACATTCATCCCGAAGGATCATTAACATTCACACTTCATCACTTTCACATTATAGCATTGGATCCAAGCTATTAAAATTTTAATACACACACACCTTATCCTATCCATTTTATTTAGTGAGCGCAAGCTCATAATGCATATGAACTTGCTTATTATAAATACACACTTCTATGTGTTTATCATCTCATATTTTAAATTCGCATCAATAAATTTTCGCCTTCTTACCTTACCCTTTAGTCTACCCGACTCTTTCCCTTTTTAAACCTTGCATAGGTTAACTTACATTCATTCATTAGTAACATTCCTTCTTCTTGCACGTTTTAGTTATCTACACATTTTCTACGTCTTTACACTTTTCACTCTAACTTACATTCTTTAACCCGCGTTAGTCATTTCCACCTCTTTACATTACACATTAGTCTACTCAACTCTTTTACATCTAGACCTTGCACATATTGTCAACCGTAACACATGCTTTCATTATAATAATTACCGCTAATCGCCTTAGCCGTAATATGATAATTTCAGGACAACGCCTTTATCTCATACACACTCCTCTCATTCTTTCTTACATTTTTAATCCATCACATTCTTATTCTCATACCTTATCTCTCTTCTTTTATTTTTCATATGTTTAAGCAACTTCTTTCTGTCTCGCCTTCCCTAAATCATTATTTTAGCACTCTCTTTAACATCACACATTCTGTAACACCCCAACCCGACAATGGTAGAGATGTCACAATAATGGTTTCACATCAGAACAAACACAAGCATATGACATAAATAATATAATAGAATTTCAATGGTTACAATGGAAAATCCGAAACTACAAGGTTACAAATGAGAAATACAATAATTACTAAGTCCGAGTATAAGCTCTTCTAGTCATCTCTAATCCAAATAGCTAATAAGGTCTTCTAAGTCCAAGGTACTCTCCACTCATACCCAGCTTCCAACTAAACCTGCCGCAGGAAAAGAAATGCGGCTGACCTACGAAAGCTCAGTGAACAGATATAACGATAACAAAACAGTAATGATGGAATAGTGAAGTAAATGAAACAATGCAAGGTATAACAAGAGTTAGGAAAGAATATAAAGGTTATGCAGAGATATCAGGAATTAAGAAACAGTTACAATAGATAAGAGTAAAGGGAAACAATAATCCCAACCCGAGCCCAAGTCATATCAAGTCAAGTCATGTATCAAGTCAAGTATCAAGTCAAGTATGTATTCGGAGGGGTGACCTCGAAATACTAAGTACAAGGTTATAAGGTAAAGTAAACAGAAATCCACTACGAGCCCAAATCAAATCAAATATCAAATCAAATAGGTGTACGGAGGGGAGACCTCGGTACCAAACGCAATATGAGGGGATACCTCCAAAGGGTGGAGTAGCTAGCTCCTAAATATGTGAAAGACGTGTATCGCACACACCATCAGTCACCAAATATAACAAATAATATAATGGCAAAGCCCAAATAACAAATCTAGGATGCATCCATACGCCCCAGGTGGCCAAAGTCTGCCTCTACGTAACAAATCAAATCAAATCAGGGACGGGACAGGTCATCACTCTCCTGCCCTAGAGTCATGCCATCGGTGCATCAATGACATGGACATGAAACCCTCATGCCTAGTGAATGGCTCGTAGTCTCAAACAGTGGGTCAAGGGTCAAGTATCAAATGTCCAAGTATCCAAGTTCAAATTTCATATCAAGTGGTTCAAGTCAAATTTCCATTTCAATTATATTATAAGGTTCATATCAAATGGTTCATATCAAATGTCTCATATCAAATGGTTCATATCAAATGTCTCATATCAAATGGATCATATCAAATGTCTCATATCAAATGGTTCATATCAAATGATTAATATCAAATGGTCAAAACAAAAGGAATCATAGCAAAGGGTTTATATCAAAGGTTTATAAAGAAAAGTTTCATAGCAACAGTTCATTTAAAAAGGTTTCTATTAAAATTCAATTTAAAGCAGTCTTTCAATAATGGTTTTCATAAAAATGATCTTACAAAATAGTTTTCATAAAAACTCTAAGTAACTTTCATTTAAAAGTAGTATCGCATCTTTTTAAAATAGTTTTTCTCAAACATTTTCATATATAATTAAGAAAGGTTTTCACATCCAGTTACCAAAATCAAATGAACCTTCAAAGTATCAAGTGATTCAAATATTCATGTTACAGGGTGACGAACGAGTCATATCAAGTATCAAGGGAACATGCAAGGTTCCATTATCAAGGTTCACAAATCAAGGGAAACATAGCAAAGGCATAGATTAAATAAGAAAGCCCCAAATAAAAAGGCTCAGATCATAATCAAACCAATATAGACAGATGTAAGTGAAACATGAAGAACGAATCAAAGTATAAGGGAACATAGCAATGGCTTAGGGAATCCTATAGTGAATCAAGATCAAAAGTCATGAGGACACCCTTACTGAGAAAGGGTAGAATATCTGTACCTTATACCGCAAGTGAAAACACATCTAGAAATATAAAGATCGGAAACAAACTCCATCTTCAGCGAATCTACACGAATACATGGTCGTCTTATTATTAATATCTTCTTTAAATTAGATTTCTCATTTTAGTCGGCTTTCCATTTTTAGCAGGTTTCCTTAATTAGTAAGTTTCCATTTTTAGAAAGTTTCCTTATTTAGCAAGTTTCCAAAAATAGCAATTTTCCATAATCAGACAAATTCCATAAAGTAATTAGGTTAAGTCATTTATTAATTATTATTATGGAAATAGGGTTCATTTTAGCGAGTCATGACAGTTTAGGGTTCATTATGACAACTTTCCATATTTTAGGGTTTTAAATGTAAATATGCCAAAGTTAAGGTCCAAAATGCAAATATTACAAGTTATTCATTTTAATCCATAAGTTTACCATAATTACAATTTCCATCCTTTAATTTCAACAATTTTACAAATTAAACCCTTTAATTAATTAGATTACAAATTAAACCTTATAATAAATCAAATTACAATTTAATCCTTACAATATTCATATCTACACATTAAGCCTTCAATTATCAAAAATTACTCATTACACCCCTTACATAATGTTTATACGAAATACCCTTTAGTTTTCATAATTTACAAAACAAGCCCCTCTATTTAATTAATTTCTAATTCGATTTAATAATATAAATAATTTACCATTTAAACCTTTTAATTACAAAATTTACACATAACACCCCCATATAATAATTTTTACGAATTTCCCCTGGTCCAAATCACCTTACAAAAATAACCCCCTTGTTTATAAATTTACAAAACACACCCTTTACTTTTAAAAATCCAATCGGTATACCTTTTTCATGCATAAACTCTAACCCTAAATTTCCCAATCATTTCCAATCATTAACACAACCTTAAAAACATATTAATTTATCAGATCTATCATCAAAAATTCAAACCCTAAACCGTTTGATTTTATTTTCATTTTTAACCCTTTTTCTTTATGATCCGGTTTCAACAAAAACTCACCAAGGATGATTTAAGCTTCGAAAATACCAAGTATCATTTTTATAGTGTTATTTAGCACGAATAGGACCTGAGAAAAATAGTCTTGGGGGAGAGAATATTCATAATAGCCGATTTACAATTTACTTTGTTTTTAGGGTTTCGCTTCATATTTTAATTCAAACGACTTGAGTAGCATGCATGGATTGTTATAGTCATTTTATTTAGATCATATATGATGTAAAAAGAGTCACAAAAATACCAGATAGCTTATAGAAGGATCGAATGGGTTGTGGAAAAATCATACCTCTCGGCAAGAATGGAATCGAACAAAAACTAAAACCGAGTGAACCAAGCCTTCAAAAATTGAACTCCCATTTTTATACACTTCCTCTAGCACCAAGGAACTCAGTAAAAATGATAAGAACTCGTGGAAAATTGGTGGTGGCCAATTTGGAGTTTTAGTTTGGATTTAGGGTTTTTAGAGTGAAATAAAAGGAAGATAATTAACAAACCGTGTATTATGGAGGAGGAGGGAGGTGATTTCGGCCCAATACTTATTGTGATGATATAATTCTGATTTTTCCAAAGTTTCCATATTTAATTTGATGTTTATCCTTGATTTTATACCTTTTAAATATTTAACAAATAATTAAATATACATAAGTATGTATTTCGGATTACAATGTATTTTTATGGGTGACAAGTAATTTTTGGACATTGTAAAATATTAAAATGTTGCAACAAAAATTATCTTACTTCATATGTTGCTCATTTCCAAGAGTTTGGGATTTATTTGGTGTTTTATGTACTTATTAATTGAAATTTAAAGTTACAAGGGTATTTTGGTAATTTTGCATGTTTTGAAATTTTGGGTATTACAACTTCTTCCCCTCTAAAATAAAAATTTCGTCCTCGAAATTTGAAATCGTAAGGTTAGACGAAGTCGTAGCAAGTCGCAAAAGATCGTCACAAACATTCTCACGCCCGGGAAGGTTCTTCCAAAGAGTATCTTCAGACCAAATAGTTTCTCATGACTCAAATCAAAACGACGTGGGTTCAAATTTCTCAGAAGGAGACGAAATAGGTTGATTCCGATCAAAAGGTTCATGCAACATAAATGGATAATAGGTGAATCTTCTGGAAAGCTCATATGGAAAACGAACAAGATTTCAAATCAATTTAACTGTATCAACAGTAGATAGTTCTACAATGAGCTCAGGTTTTATAACTGAGGTGAAACGGAATGCAAAACGAAAGTCCAAATTCATCCAGATATCCAATGAACGAAGGTGGAGTATACGCATAGGTAGAATGAACCTAACGTCTCACTAATCACGGATAATCCAAAGGAGATCAAATTCTAAACTTCTTAGGTACTCCCCAAGATATCCTATGGCCACAATGAGTGCACGTTATATGGTGTAAGTATTATCACATTGATCAGGCGTCATAATACCAGCACCACATAAATATGCCTTCATGATGATCATACTTTATCTCGAGTCGTAAGCAAAACAACCTATCTTAATCCACCTAGTACTTCTACAGTCTCAGTGGTCAACAAGGTCAAATGTCATAGTCAAGAGGGAAAACAAAACTACTCGCAAGAGTATCGGAATCCCAGATTGCCTAGCAAAAGTAAGGTACGCCGTCCACAAGCACAATTCGCCAAAATTCCCAAAACAAGGCCATCATCGAACACACGAAAATAAACACGGAACTGAATTGCTTCTAGGGGACTTAAATCATTAAAGGATCTTATTACTATATAACGAAGCTTAAGCTAGTCAACGAAAGTGAAAGTTAGTTGCCAATAACTTCGGCCTTCACAGAATCAATTCTTCCAAACATAAAAGGTCTGCTTCGAAAATCCGTTCATTCAAAACATTCAATCTCTTCAAGTCCGGTTAATCTGTCTTCGTTTGTCCATCAATCTGGAAGTGAAACAAAATAGTGACCTTGTGTCTGGTTCATCAAGCCTCCTGCAGTTCTTCTTGAAAAGTGATGGAGTAATGTGAATTTCTGGCACGATCTTCAAATACCTTCGTCGTCCAGTCTGCTTCCGTTCTCAATTCATCTTAGTACAACCAAGATGAATAGGGAAGTGAGACTGCACGTCTTCATCAGTTCCTGGTTCGCCGTCTTGACTAGATTTCCTCTGCATCGCCAACACTTCTGTCTTATAAGGAATGTCTTCACTCTTCAGGGTAGCCACCGTTGTTGTCAACTCCAGATCATGCAGTGAAGTAATTCTTCTGCAAGGTTCAAATGATTTCAGTTCTCCACTCGGTTATCGGTCTTGACCAATTTGTGATAGTTTCAAAACTTGCGGGATTTAAAGAGATACCCTCAATTAAGAACGCCGATGTCTCAACAAATATCAAATTTCCAGAATGCACAAATGATCGACAAATTTCTAACAAAGTGCAAAAATGATTTTCATGCTCTTCCTCGTCTCCGAATGTACTATTAAGTCATACAATGACCATTTGCCCAAGTACTCACGAGAAAACATCATTTATCAAATTCACAAAACAGTCAAAGCTTTAGCTAATACTATTAGCGTCACTAACCGTCATAGCAGTCGTTACGAATACGGAAGGCGATTATAAGAATAACCTCAATTCATACTTCCATCTGAAGGGAACTTCGCGCTCAGAAATTGAACAGACACATAGTCGTTTCAAGGTGGAGAAATAATGGTTCCTAATAGCAATACGGTTCAGCTTCCAGTAATTAATACATATCTCCTGTCACCATCCTTCTTTATCGCGAACGAAACTGAAACACGCCCAAAAGATACACTAAGTAAACTCACTTCCTGGTCTTCGGTTGCTGCTCTTCCCGGTTGCTCAATCAACTGGTATGATCCCGGACACATCTTCGCTTGGTGACTAGACAATCTCTCGGTATCATGCCAAATCCTAGTTCACACTCCAGCGGAAAACTTGGTGGTTCAAGCAGGAATCATATTCAGAAAACTCAGGGTGCCAAATAACTCTCAAGATAAGGTTCATTCATTGGTGTACGAAATGGGTTCTAGGAAAACTTCATAACCGCGAAAGTAACACACGAGTCTCCAGAGTAATAGCGATAGCCAAAAGTTTAACAATCGGTAATCATGGTAGGGAGTTCAAAATTGTTTCAAGCGCCAAAGGTGAGACATAGGAGGATAGTTGTCAATATTTTGAATGCTCAATCAACCAATCCCTTATCAGAATAAAATTGAAGTTAACTATCCAAAGAAAGCTAGATCAACAAAGTAAATCTTATCGTTCAAAAGCGAGAGGGAAACATTCTTACACTCGTGGTTAAACACCACAAGACTTCTCATAGGGACAGAGATGGGTAAGACGAAATCAGATAGCGTCGGAAGATTCATAGATGCTTATCAAAACAAGAGACAAATCACAGAATGTATCAAGTACGTCATCGCCAAGGAGATTCTCAGAATTCCCGAAGAGGCATCAAAATGATTAGCAAAAGGATCAGAGGTCAGAGTCGGAATCTGAAGATAAGGATCAAATAGTGTCAGACAATTATTATGAAATTTTCAATGCCTTCAAGGTTTATTTAGGTTTCAAATCTTAGGTGGTGCAAAGCATAAGATTTCAATCTCCAAAAGTGATCTCAACAGGCTTTAACCAAAAGAAAGGAACAAATCAGAGTAATGCGGAAGCAATGTTACTTAAACCAATGCCTTAAAGTCTACCCATTCCTCACCGGTCAAAACTTAAGTTCTTATGAGCAAATCCTAAAGCAAGTTCTCAAGGTGTTCTCCTATGCTCTTACAGTGGAAGCCTAATGGTCCAAAACTCACAGGCCAAGGGTAAATGTATTACGAGTCGCAGCCTGTTCTCTGATACCATAAATTGTAACACCCCAACCCGACAAGGGTAGAGATGTCACAATAATGGTTTCACATCAGAACAAATACAAGCATATGACATAAATAATATAATAGAATTTCAATGGTTACAATGGAAAATCCAAAACTACAAGGTTACAAATGAGAAATACAATAATTACTAAGTCCGAGTATAAGCTCTTCTAGTCATCTCTAATCCAAATAGCTAATAAGGTCTTCTAAGTCCAAGGTACTCTCCACTCATACCCAGCTTCCAACTAAACCTGCCGCAGGAAAAGAAATGCGGCTGAGCTACGAAAGCTCAGTGAACAGATATAACGATAACAAAACAGTAATGATGGAATAGTGAAGTAAGTGAAACAATGCAAGGTATCACAAGAGTTAGGAAAGAATATAAAGGTTATGCAGAGATATCAGGAATTAAGAAACAGTTACAATAGATAAGAGTAAAGGGAAATAGTAATCCCAACCCGAGCCCAAGTCATATCAAGTCAAGTCATGTATCAAGTCAAGTATGTATTCGGAGGGGTGACCTCGGAATACTAAGTACAAGGTTATAAGGTAAAGTAAACAGAAATCCACTACGAGCCCAAATCAAATCAAATATCAAATCAAATAGGTGTACGGAGGGGAGACCTCGGTACCAAACGCAATATGAGGGGATACCTCCAAAGGGTGGAGTAGCTAGCTCCCAAATATGTGAAAGACGTGTATCGCACACACCATCAGTCACCAAATATAACAAATAATATAATGGCAAAGCCCAAATAACAAATCTAGGATGCATCCATATGCCCCAGGTGGCCAAAGTCTGCCTCTACGTAACAAATCAAATCAAATCAGGGACGGAACAGGTCATCACTCTCCTGCCCTAGAGTCATGCCATCGGTGCATCAATGACATGGACATGAAACCCTCATGCCTAGTGAATGGCTTGTAGTCTCAAACTGTGGGTCAAGGGTCAAGTATCAAATGTCCAAGTATCCAAGTTCAAATTTCATATCAAGTGGTTCAAGTCAAATTTCCATTTCAATTATATCATAAGATTCATATCAAATGGTTCATATCAAATGTCTCATATCAAATGGTTCATATCAAATGTCTCATATCAAATGGTTCATATCAAATGATTAATATCAAATGGTCAAAACAAAAGGAATTATAGCAAAGGGTTTATATCAAAGGTTTATAATGCAAAGTTTCATAGCAACAGTTCATTTAAAAAGGTTTCTATTAAAAGTCCATTTAAAGCAGTCTTTCAATAGCGGTTTTCATAAAAATGATCTTACAAAATAGTTTTCATAAAAACTCTAAGTAACTTTCATTTAAAAGTAGTATCGCATCTTTTTAAAATAGCTTTTCTCAAACATTTTCATATATAATTAAGAAAGGTTTTCACATCCAGTTACCAAAATCAAATGACCCTTCAAAGTATCAAGTGATTCAAATATTCATGTTACAGGGTGACGAACGAGTCATATCAAGTATCAAGGGAACATGCAAGGTTCCATTATCAAGGTTCACAAATCAAGGGAAACATAGCAAAGGCATAGATTAAATAAGAAAGCCCCAAATAAAAAGGCTCAGATCATAATCAAACCAATATAGACAGATGTAAGTGAAACATGAAGAACGAATCAAAGTATAAGGGAACATAGCAATGGCTTAGGGAACCCTATAGTGAATCAAGATCAAAAGTCATGAGGACACCCTTACTGAGAAAGGGTAGAATATCTGTACCTTATACCGCAAGTGAAAACACATCTAGAAATATAAAGATCGGAAACAAACTCCATCTTCAGCGAATCTACACGAATACATGGTCGTCTTATTATTAATATCTTCTTTAAATCAGATTTCTCATTTTAGTCGGCTTTCCATTTTTAGCAGGTTTCCTCAATTAGTAAGTTTCCATTTTTAGAAAGTTTCCTTATTTAGCAAGTTTCCAAAAATAGCAATTTTTCATAATCAGACAAATTCCATAAAGTAATTAGGTTAAGTCATTTATTAATTATTATTATGGAAATAGGGTTCATTTTAGCAAGTCATGATAGTTTAGGGTTCATTATGACAACTTTCCATATTTTAGGGTTTTAAATTTAAATATGCCAAAGTTAAGGTCCAAAATGCAAATATTACAAGTTATTCATTTTAATCCATAAGTTTACCATAATTACAATTTCAATCCTTTAATTTCAACAATTTTACAAATTAAACCCTTTAATTAATTAGATTACAAATTAAACCTTATAATTAATCAAATTACAATTTAATCCTTACAATATTCATATCTACACATTAAGCCTTCAATTATCAAAAATTACTCATTACACCCCTTACATAATGTTTATACGAAATACCCTTTATTTTTCATAATTTACAAAACAAGCCCCTCTATTTAATTAATTTCTAATTCGATTTAATAATATAAATAATTTACCATTTGAACCTTTTAATTACAAAATTTACACATAACACCCCCATATAATAATTTTTACGAATTTCCCCTGGTCCAAATCACCTCACAAAACTAACCCCCACGTTTATAAAATTACAAAACACACCCTTTACTTTTAAAAATCCAATCGGTATACCTTTTTCATTCATAAACTCTAACCCTAAATTTCCCAATCATTTCCAATCATTAACACAACCTTAAAAACACATTAATTTATCAGATCTATCATCAAAAATTCAAACCCTAACCCGTTTGATTTTATTTTCATTTTTAACCCTTTTTCTTATGATCCGGTTTCAACAAAAACTCACCAAGGATGATTTAAGCTTCGAAAATACCAAGTATCATTTTTATAGTGTTATTTAGCATGAATAGGACCTGATAAAAATAGTCTTGGTGGACACAAAATTCATAATAGCCGATTTACAATTTACTTTGTTTTTAGGGTTTCGCTTAATATTTTAATTCAAACGACTTGAGTAGCATGCATGGATTGTTATAGTCATTTTATTTAGATCATATATGATGTAAAAAGAGTCACAAAAATACCAGATAGCTTATAGAAGGATCGAATAGGTTGTGGAAAAATCATACCTCTCGGCAAGAATGGAATCGAACAAAAACTAAAACCGAGTGAACCAAGCCTTCAAAAATTGAAATCCCATTTTTCTACACTTCCTCTAGCACCAAGGAACTCAGTAAAAATGATAAGAACTCGTGGAAAATTGGTGGTGGCCGATTTGGAGTTTTAGTTTGGATTTAGGGTTTTTAGAGTGAAATAAAAGGAAGATAATTAACAAACCGTGTATTATGGAGGAGGAGGGAGGTGATTTCGGCCCAATACTTATTGTGATGATATAATTCTGATTTTTCCAAAGTTTTCATATTTAATTTGATGTTTATCCTTGATTTTATACCTTTTAAATATTTAACAAATAATTAAATATACATAAGTATGTATTTCGGCCTACAATGTATTTTTATAGGTGACAAGTAATTTTTGGACATTATAAAATATTAAAATGTTGCAACAAAAATTATCTTACTTCATATGTTGCTCATTTCCAAGAGTTTGTGATTTATTTGGTGTTTTATGTACTTATTAATTGAAATTTAAAGTTACAAGGGTATTATGGTAATTTTGCATGTTTTGAAATTTTGGGTATTACAACTTCTTCCCCTCTAAAATAAAAATTTCGTCCTCGAAATTTGAAATCGTAAGGTTAGACGAAGTCGTAGCAAGTCGCAAAAGATCGTCACAAACATTCTCACGCCCGGGAAGGTTCTTCCAAAGAGTATCTTCAGACCAAATAGTTTCTCATGACTCAAATCAAAACGAAGTGGGTTCAAATTTCTCAGAAGGAGACGAAATAGGATGATTCCGATCAAAAGGTTCATGCAACTAAATCTTTAGTCTATAATATACCAAAACTATCATTCACTTACGTAGCATACGTATACATATTATGTATTCCGTCTCATAATCTAAAAAATCCATAACCCGTTTCTAACTCATTACTTCTATATTTCACTACCTCCACATCACAACACGCATATTACATCTTAACTATAATCTAGTCTCTTTGTTACTATAAGCATTTCTACGTCATACCTCAAAGGCACCTACTAGTCGCATGACTTTAACTTACATACAACGCGTCTACGAGTGGTTTAAGTCTAGGCAACCTATAGTGGAAACCTAATTCACTTAAACCGAGGCTCTGATACCAAGTTGTTACACCCCGTGAACGCTTTGACCAAAAACTTTGACTTTTACGCGGAAACGACCCAACTTTGACCTTCATTCCAAAACTCTTTTGACCATTAACAAAATCCTTTGACATATAGACCTTGAACTCATTTTTAAATAAGACTATACTCAATTACTTTTAAAAAATGACAGGTGGCACCCTAAAGTGCACTATAACATGTACGGTGCACTAAGGACCCCTAAAGTGCACTATGGACCCCTAAAGTGCACTATAACACTTTCGGTGCACTATGGACCCCTAAAGTGCACTATGACACCTCCGGTGCACTATGGACCCCTAAAGTGCACTATGACACTTCCGGTGCACTATGGACCCCTAAAGTACACTATTTTCTTAAACTTGACCCGTGCGCCTTTAAACACAAAAAGTCGACACTTTAGACATATATATAAACACATTTAATGCACATTGAACTAAAATATACCATATACATTGTTTCCCAAAACCCTTAATCCGTTTGACCCAAAACGGGTTAAAATAGACCTTGTCCCAAACACCATTTTTTCTGCATAACCCCTTTTGTGCACTTTTTGACCCATTTTCCGGAAAACGACTTCTATAACATGACATAACACCAAAATTCCAGAAATCATTATGACATTATAAACATCAAATATATAAATAAACTTGGTCATAACGACCCGCGGAAACATGCTTTACAAAGCGACGGGTTTTGCCAAAATACCCGTTTTGACCCATTTACACTACAAACCATCTATAACACTTCATTTACCCACCAAACTTGGCCAACATCATTACTTTAACATATTAAACATGTTCCATAAACACTTGACCCGTTCACAACCTAAAATGGGTATATTTACACTTTTGCCAAACGCCCCCTTAACTTTGACTATAAACACCTAAAACACACTTGGACACACCGATGACCACCCAAACTTTACGACGACCTTGACACACGTTATACAAATCATAAGAAAGACTCTCGGGGGTAAAACCTTGACACTTGAGCTCGGTATTCTACCTAGCTCCTAATACTTATTATCTTCCAAATCCACTTCCAAATCCTTATGCTATGACCCATAAACCTTCCTTCCGCCGCACATGAACCTACAAAACATTAACAACTAAAAGGGTAAGCTTACGCTTAGTAAGTAACCCGACATAAAACATATCTCATACACATATTTCCACATAAGCATCATAATCACATAAAAGCCTCTAAACTACTTTATACCACCCATAACACACACAACTTCATAATATAATTGCATCCATTCATCACAACCATAATCAACAACATGCCTTAACTAGTCCAAATCCATCAAGCTAACATACCCTTAGTCAAGATCACTAGCCAACCATCCTTAGCTTACAATCATTCTAAATCCAACTCCTATACTCTTATAAAACCACAATACATACATGATAAATACACATATAATACATGTTTTAGTAAGAGTTACTTGCCTTCAATCCAAGCTAATTACCATATCATTATTTCACCACCATCATCATCATCCTCACTAGTCACCATCATCACATCATCACCATCATTTTTCCTACTTCATGACCATCATTCACAAACACTTAATAACACATAACCAAAAACTATAACAATCAACACACCCTTTAACATACTTGATCATCATATGATCATACTTTGATCGTATGATGAACACCCTTTTTCTTACTAATTAAACCCACACAAACTTACCTCATAATCACTATAACCCATCAATTATCTTAAAACCACCATTTACCCATTTTCCCCAAATTAGGTTCATAAACCCTAATTCATAAATCATCAATTAACACTAATTAAAGGTTACTTACTTGCCATAGTCATGCTAAGGAGTAGCCATCTTCAATCCATCTTCATAGCACCTTCATCTTCATCACTTTCCCTCTCTTTTTCTCTCCTAAAAACTGGCCTCACTCTCTCCCTCAATAATGGTGGAAAACTCTAGATATTCCTGGATATATCTAGCTAAATCCAAGTTTCACCCTTAGGCAAGATTGGTCCTTTTAGTCTCTTTTCTTTTACTTTGGCCACATATAACTTATGACACATAATTAACACTTGGCAAACTAGGTCCCTTTAGTTATGCATCATACTTTATATTACTACATTAGTCATACTTTGACTATTAGTTTGACTATCGGGTTTGACTTCAACGTAACTTTGTTGACCAACCAATCACATAAGTCCTTAGCATTTTCCATCTAGGGTGGGGCCTACTCGTAACCGTGATACGGGTCTAACACCAAGGGGCCCACTGAGCATTCCAGTTTTAGCAAACCGCAGTCCACAACCAAACCGCTAGACAAAGGGACCCACTGATCCAAACCTGAATCGTACAATATCAAGACCAAACCGCTACTAGGATCACCAAGAATCCATGAAAATCCAGAACCGACATGTTTCAAGGACGAAGGAAGAAGACGGTAATCCTAACCCAATCCAAAGCAAACCACAACCGGATCCCAGAAAATCAAAAACCAAGGGGCTTCAAGAACGAGGACCCAAAAAAAAAAAAAAAAAAATCCAAAAAGAAAGAAGAAACGAACCCAACAGAGATGTTGGATGGATGGAGTGACTGAGGGTTTAAGTCAATTCCGCGATGGAGGCATGGCGCATGGAGAAGATGATCGGGGACGAAGGTTGTCCCAAAATCGCCCACAGTAACACTTTATATAATAATAATAATAATAATAATAATAATAATAATAATAATAATAATAATAATTATTATTATTATTATTATTATTATTATTATTATTATTATTATTATTATTATTATTATTATTATTATGTCTTTTGATATAAACTTTGTACTTTCAGCTCTAAGATCCTTAGCCCCGAAGAAGCAGCGGCACCATTAACTGAAGAGGGGATAAACAAGAAGATGAATACGAAGAAGAAGTCGAAGAGGAATAGGACGAAGAAGAAGAAGAATCATCTTTCACAAGACCAAGAAAAGCATTCACAAGAAGACATAGAGGAGGAGGTTGTATCTTCTTCTTGTCGGGCTGTTATTTTCCTTGAAATTTCTCTCCAAGTTCCTGAAAAGTAGAAAAGTATTATTATTATTATTATTATTATTATTATTATTATTTTACTACTATTATTATTATTATTATTTTTATTATTATTATTATTATTTATTATTTTATTATTTTACTATTATTATTATTATTATTATTATTATGGAAGAATTCAATTCCATTAATTTGTTAGTGGAAATCAATTCTTCACTTTTTGCAAAGGAGCCATTTCCAAAGAGTTCCAATTTTTTATTTTATTTTTTCATAAACATACCAAACATTGAGAATGATTTCATTTCCATTTCTTTGATCTCAATTTTTTGTACCAAACATGTCAAATAGTTTATCAATAAATGTGACCAAAAGAGACACAATTTCTCTTTCTGCTTTCTTGTAACCGAACAAAAAGAGACACAAATAAATGTGTCGCCTTTTTTTCTCAATATTCGGTCTACACAAAACTTGCGACTGAAAAAGTAATGAAAGCAATGATGGTGACATTTATTGTTCATTTTGGTAAAACTTGAAAAAAAGATTTAGATTGGTAAAAGTACTACGTATATAGATTAGAGTAAATTACACGTTCGTCCATGTGGTTTGGCCAAAATCACTAAGCTCGTCTCTCTTTTTTCATTTTTGCATTGTGAATCCTTATAATGAAGTTTTGTAACACTGTTAGTCCTTATCGCTAACTGTCGTTATCTTCTCCGTTAGCTCTCAGTCGTCAAGTGGCAACCTTAGTCCATTACCCAAACGATCGTTTGCAACGTTAGTCCTTTATACTAACAGTCGTTTATAATTAAATAAAAATTTGGTTTTCTTACGTAACTCGTCCGTTTTCTTACGTTTTTTGTCTGTTTTCGTCCGTTTTTATACGTTTTCGCCCGTTATGCTACGTTTTCGTATGTTTTCATCCGTTTTTATATGTTTTCATCAGTTTTTATACATTTTCGCCCGTTTTGTTACGTTTTCTTACGTTTTCATTCGTTTTTATACGTTTTCGCCCGTTTTGCTACGTTTTCGTCCATTTTTATATGTTTTCGCCCGTTTTTCTTACATTTTATTTGTTTTCGTTTGTTTTTACAAATTTTCGTCCGTTTTTACATGTTTTTGTCCGTTTTTATACATTCTCGTCTGTTTTGAACATTTTCGTCCTTTTTCACACGTTTTCATTTGTTTTTATACGTTTATATGTTTTCGTCAGTTTTTCTTTCGTTTTCGTATGTTTTTATATGTTTTCGTCTGTTTTTACACGTTTTCGTTCGTTTTTACACATTTTCGTCCGTTTTTATAAGTCTTCACCTGTTTTGTTGCGTTTTCTTACGTTTACACCCATTTTTATTACGTTTTTGTTCATTTTTATACGTTTTCGTTCGTTTTATTAAGGGCCAAAAACATAGAAAAATGGACAAAAACGTGTAAAAACGAACGAAAACATATAAAAACGAAAGAAAATGTAACAAAACAGGCGAAAACCTATAAAAATGGATGAAAGCGTATAAAAACAAATGATAACTTGTAAAAACGATAGAAAAACGGACGAAAACATATAAAAATAGACGGAAACGTATGAAAACGTAGCAAAACGGGCGAAAACGTATAAAAACAGATGAAAAAGTATAAAACGTAACAAAAAAATGAAAACGTATAAAAACGGACGAAAACGTGTAAAAACGGACAAAAATGTGTAAAAACGGATGAACACGTATAAAATGTGTAAAAATGGACGAAAACGTAAGAAAAACGGACGAAAACGTGTGAATACGGACAAAACGTGTCAAAATGGATGAAAAAGTAAAAAAAAAACAGATGAAAACGTATAAAAACGTACAAAAACGTAGCAAAACGGGCGAAAACGTATAAAAACGGAAGAAAACGAAAAAAAACGTATGAAAACGGACGAGTTACGTAAGAAAACCAAATTTTTATTTAATTATAAACGACTGTTAGTATAAAGGACTAACATTGCAAATGATCGTTTGGTTAATGGACTAATGTTGCCACTTGACGACCGAGAGCTAACGGAAAAGATAACGACAGTTAGCGACAAGGACTAACAGTGTTACGAAACTTCATTATAAGGATTCACAATGCAACAATGAAAATGGAGGGACGAGCTTAGTGATTTTGGCCAAACCACAGGGACGAACGGTGTAATTTACTCTATAGATTATTTAGGTAATTGATTTAATACTTTTTGTAATACCTTTTATCTTGGATTATAAGGCTATGCACAGTTGAGGATCACCATGATCGGTCGACCGATATTCCGATTCCGATCGGTCGTGTCCATTGTGGCAATTGGCTCACCATCGGTCGTCGGTCACTCGAAAACACAACTTGGTCGAATTTTCGACCGATTATTAAACTTACTATTCTCTCTTGTTTTTTTTTTCTCTTTTTTTTTTAATTCGTTTTTTAAAAAAACAAAAAGAAAAAAGTTTATGTTTGAGATCTGCAGGAGGTAGAAGAGGTAGAAGAAGACTTTGTTTTTTTTTTTTTAGTTTGTTATTTTATTTTATTTTTATAAATAATGAATTTACATTTAAACCCTTAAAGTTTGATTTTATTGTCATTTTTACCCTATATTTTTAAAATTATAGAGAATGTATAAAAATTAATTTATATGTAATACTTTGTTTTATGTAATGTTTTTAATGTTTATTTGAATAATCTATGTAATGTTTTTATTTTTAATGAAGTGTAAATTTGTTGTTTAAAATATTTGAATTAAAAAAAAAATAAAAAAAAATAAAATTAACTTGGTCGCCACTGTGGCAACTTGGTCGTCGGAGAGAGAAAGCTGATATGACAAGGTCGTGTCTGATCACGACTGTGCCCAGCCTAAGGTTTGCATCAAATTTGTAGGTTCTTAAGACTTACTTCCTCCGTCACAAATTACTTTTTTTCGGATGTTCACTGCTAAAAAAAAAATAAAATAAAAAAAAAAAAAAAAATAATTCTATTGAAATTGCCATATTATCTTTACTTGAAATTGTTAGTACAAATATCTGAGAAGATAGTAATTAGTTAGTTAACGATAAAACTGTGATTCTGCAAAAAGTAAAAAAAGATAAAAATATAATAATAATACTTTTCCTAAATTGTGTATTTTTATTTTATTTTTTTTTATTTTATTTTTTTTTATTATTATTTTTTTATCGGTAGACAATTATTTAAATGGAGAGAGTATACTGGTTAAGAGTAATGATCTATGTCAACGTCTTTCAATCAACTTTTAATACGTAATATCAGCATGGTTGGCCGAGGAGGGTTTCAGGTGCCCCCAGAACTATGTGGAAGTTCATGCGTACTGTCAGCCATGCTGATATTACGTTTAATACGTAATATCAGCATGACTGGCCGAGGGGAGTTTAAATATAACGATTTTTTTCTTTTTTAAATAAATGAAAAAAAATAGAAATGCACCTTTTCTTAAATTTTTGTAGTTTACAATTGTTTTTTAGTTTTATAAAATGCACAAATGACTTTTAATGTTTTCTTTTTTTGTATTGAAACACTTGGAATCTGGCACATGTCTTAGATCTGTCTTTTACGTTTGTGTTGTAGGTTTAGGGGCTTTTGCATATATATCATTTCGAAAATGCATAATTGCATATATATCCAAAGCATGCATAAAAACCATTGTAATATAAGCAATTTTTAGGTTAATTCACTCACGGATATGCATCACAATTTTGATTTAGGATTTTATTTATTTATTTATTTATTGAATATATTCTTAGACTTTAGGATTGTTAATTAGAATAATATGATAGAAACTATATGTATAATTTAACTATTTTGTGTATATATATATATATATTTGATTTTTTGGGTTTGGTTTGGTTATATTTTTTTCAAACCAAATATTAAACAATTCGGTTTGATTTCAAACTAAATTGTACACCATTTAAAAAATCCGCATGTGTTTTATTCGTTTTCAGTCTAATTTATTTTTCAATTTATTCGGCGTCAGACCAAACACTGAACACCCTACTGGACATAATATTTTCACTATGACAAACACAACACAAAACAAAAAGGGTTATATACATGAACAAAAAGGAGAATATATAACAATCTTATTTACGTATCCTTCTGTTTTGTTTTAAGTTAAACACTATTTAAGGATGTTTGTTGCTTTGTGTTCACTCAATTGTTTGGCCCATGCTGATGCTCCCTTCACGTGCATCTTCTCCATATGTATTGGTTTTAGCAGTTGTCGACATTCCAAAAGAAAACGCAAGAGATGCCAAAACTATGAGTGTTGATGAACTTTCATTTTGTTTGTCGCTTTAGTTTATCTTTTATTAAACCAATTTAAAAAACATTCAACGTGTTCTTAAGTTAATGAAGCTACAAAATCAATGACGTATAAACCTACAAAAGGTCTTACGCCTAGCGATATCCGTGAGGTAATTATGATCGTGTGAGATTGATATAGTTGTGTGAAAATGTACATCACGAGGAGGTTATCCTTTTGCGTTGCGGCGGAGTTTAGAACGCATATTTATTTCATGTTCAGGTAAAATATATAGTGGATATGTTTTAATCTACAAAAATATTAGAATTTTACATGTTATAATCTTAAGGATTAATTTCACCTTACTTTTATGATGAATTTTATATATATTCAAAGTGCAAGTATTAAATGGATAATGTACAATATATATCATTTTTTTTTTTTTTTTTTTTTTTTTTTTTTTTTTTTTTTTGTAAAAGGGATTTTTCACTCTGGTAAATACTATTACATCAAAAAACATTGAAGTACAAAAGATGAGGGTGACTTCCCTCATCTCAGTCTCGAAGGACACTTACGATCTATATTTATACTACATATAAAAGAAACTTACAATCTATATTTATACTAGAAACAAATAAAACCACTGTATAAGAATGACAACCCATTCTTATAACTAACAAAAGAAACTTACAATCTATATTTATACTAAATATAAAAGCAAAATAGTTAATGTGGAAAATTGAAAAAGTCAATACGTGAAATGTTGAAAAATTTATACTCCATCCGTCCCAAAATAATTGTACCTCGACAAAAAATACACAGTTTAAGAAAATTGCATTTATTACAGCTTTCTCTTTCTTACTTTTTAACAGAATGACAGTTTTACCCTTAACTAATTAATTATGGTATTTTTTAAAGTTTGTAATAATAATTTTAATTAAGGGCAATATGGTAAACTTGATCAAACTTTCCTATCTATATTTAGTAGTGGATAATTAAATTGGGACATCCCAAAAAGGAAACGTGGACTATTAATTTGGGAGGGGGGGGGGGGGTATTAGGTAAGAAAAAACTTAAAACATCACAATAAAGGAAATGTTGAAACATATGTTTCAAAAGGAAACTATTAATACACATTGAAACCGGGTTGACCCGGGACGCTTCAAACCCTGCGGGTTGACTCTGTTTAATTTGACCCGTTTTTTCGACGCAACCTGTCGGGTTGGCCCTGCTTAAATTGACCCGTTTTTTACCGAAACGGCTCAACCGGTTGAACCACCCGGGTCAACCGGGTTTCAAAACATTATGTTTAATCCCCAAATCCTCAAACTTTTATTATTTTTCGTTTATAAGTCCCCTGGTAATTAGTCGACTGGTACCAACGGTCGGCTAAGTCGACTAGTAACAAAACCGTACCAACGGTCTACTTTAAGGACTGGTACCAACGGTCAACTTTTGTCGACTGGTAACAAAGCCGTACAAACAATCAACTAACAAACAAACAATAAAACAACTATAAATTTTTTTTCAACAATAAAACAAAAACAAAAACATAAATCCTTAGAGATTCTTAATCCTTAAAACCCCATTAAATCATGACATAAGTAGGGTTTGTGTTGTTAAATAGTCGTGATATAAAATTTTTGTTGACCATATTTGTGTTGTTTGTAAGCAAAAGACGAGGGTAGTAGGGTTTATGGTTTATAGCACTTGGAGCATGTAATGAACTGTCGACAGGTGATTATAGACACCAACGATCGACAAACAAACCAATGAACTTGAAAAGAAAGAAACTGTCCACTGGTTATAAATTGCAACCAACGATCGAACTTACAAAAGAAGAAAAGCAGCAGCAGAAGAAACTTGAGTTAGGTTAACTCGTGATACCATGTTAGACTACATGATTCCCCGTGAGTTTGGTGCTTGCATGGGGGCCTAAGTTTTTTTTCAATATCAGAAGGCTTATGCCATCCCTGCATACAGAAAGAGTTTGGAACATATAAGGGGGTGTCAGGTGTGTATAATATTCACCGTCACGATAACATGTTAAGACTCGAGTGCATTGCTAAGACCCCATGAAGAAGTGAAACCACATAAAGAGTATCAAGTATTGGCTTATGCTTTTATTCCTTAGTGTAATATTCTGTGAGCGTAGAAGGCGGGAGGAAGGGGGAATTTGTGGTAAAGAGGTTAACTTTGTTAAGTAACTGCCTTTTACAACACCCTATTCATGGCTCTGAAGTGGTTTTGGTCTTTCATTTTATACTTAACTCAGAAAAATCCAGATCATATGTAACAAATAGTACAAATACACAGGGTGATTGTTCACTAATAACTTTAGGAAAATAAATATCATCAAGCACGAGTTGAATTCAAATAGTTACAACCTCACAACATCATTCCTGGGTTTCAAGTGTTTTTAGTCTTTCAAATTATACTTTACAACTTAGGAATATTCAGATTGTATGTAACAGATAGTAGTATTACAAAGGCCGTGTGTTGGCCAAGTCCTTCACGGAATTGTTATCAAGACGACTAAGAGGAACACAATGCGCAAATTTATACAAAAATAAGTTGCGTTCGACGTGAGTTTAGTTTCTTGCAAACATTGGTAAACGCCATATCTCCTCCGTGTCGAACACAATGACGGCAAAAATGCAAAGTGTCTCTCCCACTTGAAAAAACTTGCAATAAGAATGAGCTTAGATGATGTTTCTTGTTAAGTGGATTCCCCTTTTAGCGAGATATTTGAAGCTCGTGATCCGCTTCACCTAAGAAAGTACTTCCAATTAAAAAAGTTAGTATAAAACTTTAAAAACAAATAAAGTTTTAAAGTTCTATAACTTTTTATCTACCCTTGTTATCATCGTGATTACTTATTTAAGTGCTTATTTGATTATGTTAAGAATAAGTATCTTTGCATTCGACGTGAGTAGATATACAATGCCTAGTGTTCTTTGATCTCATTCTATCTACCCTTGTTATCATCGTAATTACTTATTTAAGTGCTCATTTGTTTATGTTAAGAATTAAGTATCTTTGTGTTTGGTATCTGCTTATTTTTAAGCAAATACACACTTAGAATCTGATAAGCTTAACTTGTGACTCACGCGGTTGACCCTATTAATACTTCCAACAGGTTGTTAACTTAATCTTGTTTTTAAGCAAATAAAAAATAACTTCAAACTTACAGCCGAACGATAAGGTAAAGATATTTGACCGTATGCACAACTTCACTTTTTTAGTTGTTCACAAGGTGAAATTAATCAAAACACTTGTTAGCACAATAGTGTGTATTCATATGAGATCTCCCAACAGATCAGCCCATATATTAAAGTATAAATTTTCTGGTTTTATAAGACATCATAAAGTGCTTTCTACGTCAACCTTAATATATAAAAACACCCTTCTTGATGCCTATTATATTATGAAAACAGTGAATTTTAATTAAAGATCGTACGTGACATCATCACTAACTACATTCTGCATTGAAGTAGCTTCACCACCTCTTCAATCTGACCACATTTTCTGTCTCACCGTCTCCCAAGGACTCGACTTGAACCTAGAAATCTGGAAGCTTCCTTAACTTCAGCAAGAGATGTCATAGGGTACTTTTTGTGCTTACAAATATATGTTCGTAGCACTGCATAACACAAGCGCTCCCATGATGGTGAATAAGACAAATTTAGTTAATGATCATCAAGTGTCAAACATAAAACCTTCAGTTGATAAATCTGAAAAGATAGATTTTCGGTCTCAGCAACCTGTTCATTTTCAGCAACCAAGTCAAAGTTAAAGTCAAATACAATAGAAGTAGCAAAGTCAGGTCGCACCAGAGGCGTAGGGGATATGGTATCTAGCAGGTGCTAGGCCCGCTCTAAGTAGCCCATTGAGCCCAATATAACATAGCCCAAATCCTGAATTTTTGAGGAAATTAATGATTCGGCCCCTCCCAAGTTATACGCATAAACTATTTTTTTCAGTTTTAACATAACAATACATCAAATTTGCAATTCCCTCATCCATAACCATCAGATCAAATTCACAAAACACAGTTTTGCTTTCATCTAATAAGGTATTGAATGCTTTTTATTATTTAGTTTTCATTAATGATCACATTTACTTTTTTGTGTTTGGTATTCTTTGAATGATTGAGTTGAACCGAGAGTTTTTTAGAACCTTTAATAATCACTTGATAACTACTAAATGCTTGTACTGTACATTTAATATTTGTTTGTTATGTTCTTATTGACTAATTACAAAAAAAATTAGACGTATAAATTTTAACCGAGAGTTTGTGTAGTAGAATTGTAGAACATTAATGAGCAATTAAATAGTTGATCACTCTTAATTCTAAGTAAGCAAATTAACAAACTTAATGAGATTTCAATGTCTATATTTCTTGGAACTATGATTTAAAAAAAAAAAATCGCCCCCCTTAACTTGAAATCCTGGCTCCGCCCCTTGGTCGCACGATACTCCGTGATGTGCTTTCACATCACCAGTCAGTCACTCAGTTCAATCATGTTTGACCATGTGTTTTATGGTAACAATATTTATATATTATTATATAAAACTTGGGTTGAGTTTCATCTCTAGTGGGTCAAACCGGTTAAGCTAGAAGATTTAACAAAAAAATGTACATGGCTCCCAACCCCACTTGAAACATTTGACCCACTCATTTTGTTACCGACTTGCCTCGACTGTGCATATATCATCTAGTGACATTTTACATCAATGAATAATTTTTGTTTCTAGACAGTGTAAAAATAAGCCGTTTAATTCTATATGGTAAAACAAACATATACAAAATGCGTGTATACGATATATGTTTTTAGGGGTACCTTAATATCTCCAAGAAACTGGCTAGGCATCAATTCACTTTGTCCATTTAGAGTAGTATCAATAGCATTAGGATCGGAGTTTGATGCCCGAGCAACAGCACTTGCATATCCCCGTGCCTGAAGAGTTCCATATTCAGGGACTTCTAAATCTTTTATTCTGATGTTGAGATGAATGGTCAAAGGCTTCAATTGTATCTGCATTTTTATTCAAATGAGTATGGACTGATAGGCATAGGCATGAATATAATTATATAAGTGTTGCAACTAAAATGCAACCCGGCTAAAAATTTTAGTAAACATTAGGGAGCGTTTGGACGTGCGTTTTGAAAGTAACCATGTGAGATTCATTAATGAGTTGTAAATCTGTAATAGAATTGTATGTAGAAATAGTGTTTGACTGCACTTTTAATGTTTGCAGTTATAATAATCAGTTGTCCTAGTGTTTAACAAGTTATAATTATTCAAAAAATCTACATCTAAAAGTGACAAAAAAGACAAATTTAACTGGTATACTGATAATTTAACTCCTGAATAACAGGAAAATTATAAGCATAATATGTTCATCCATTTTTGAGACATGGTTTTTGCCCATTTCTATGACAGACTCGGTGTGTTTTTCGAGTACTTCACTGCCAATTCAGAAGGATCACTTATTGAGCTCATTTACATATGCAAGCAATAAATAATTGTAAATATAAGAAGAGTATAAAGTAAATCAACGAAATTTCTTACCTGCTATGGTAAGCGAGAATTATCTTTTAACTTGATAGTCTAAGTTTAGCTGCACGACAACATATCTCAAGGGCAAGACTTGCATCTCGTGATACTATTACAACCTGGATAAACATACAATGTATAAGCATTCTAATCAGTCTTAGGTGATCATTACTGGGAATCAATCAATCTTATATCGTATATTATTGACATCAAATAAGTAGGACTATAGCTCCTGGTATGGCTCCACAATTATTACTTAACTCTGGAACTTTTATCCAACATCAACCTAGAACTAATACACACAAAATTCAAATAAAATAACATTGATTACCTCCCGAATAGTTCCAACATGAACCATGGCTGCTTTTATAAGTGCATTCGGTTCTTTACGTCCCTCGTTCTCTACAGAGCTGCTTGCGGGTCGACCCGCCTGCCGAATCTTAAGTCCATATTCTAAACCCTCTTCAAGGGACATTTTCAGTGCATGATCTCCCTTCTTGGCGACAACCAACTGCATCTCATCAAGTAGGCTATTGTATTCAGCCTCAAGAGCTTCATCCAATTCCGGAGGAACTTTTTGACCAGTGACAGTATCGTAAAGAGGACAGTCACTGTTCAAAAAGGTCAACTCGAGGCCCAATTGTGCACAAATTAATGAAGATGGGTCGGGTCGTCGTTGGGAGGTGACATCAGCCTCCACACCTGTGATAATGCTCGCCCTCAGATCCACCGGTACTGAAAGAGACGACCGATCTGTAAAAACATGACCCCCTATTCTATCCCAACCCTCTAACACAGTAACATGGAAACCTTGACGCTGCAAGTGAATCCTCTACTTGGTTTCTATTCCGAATCATCACACTGTATACACAAAGTTGGATCCTTTTGATCAACCGAATCCTCTACTTGAGTATAAGAAAGACTGTTTGGTAATGTTCCACTATGGCAATTCTTTTCTTGAGATTCACAAGGCGAATTAGAATGTCAGCACCCTTATCCTTTGTTTTAATGTGAATATTACATTAATTAAGAGAATGTCAACGATAATCATAACCGTAAAATAGTTTGCTCAAACGTTTTACAGGTCAAAACGATCTGGTGAAGATTATGATACATTGGGTCGACCCGTTGACAACTGTTTATTCTTTGCTGGCGAAGCCACGTGCAAGGAGCATCCAGATACTGTTGGTGGGGCAAATGATGACTGGGATGCGGTTCGTATAGTTGACATTTTAACTACAGGAAATGATTTTACAGCTGAAGTAGAAGCCATTGCTGCTGCGAAGAGGCATTCTAATAGTGAAAGAAGTGAAGTTAGGGACATTATTAGAAGACTTGATACTATCGAGCTAACACATGTTCATAAAAACTCTCTGCTACGGAATTTGTTTAACAATGCAAAGAGTCGAGCTGGACGGTTACATCTTACTAAAGAGCTATTGGATCTTCCTTATGATTTTCTCAAATCTTTTGCTGGAACCAAAGAAGGGCTTGGTCGTAGATACTGGTAAGTTAAAAGAATCTAGAAAATAAACTAACCCACATTTGTATTTTACCCTTTTTCACATACCAGTTATGCCAATATGTCATTTGTAATATGATTCAATGGGGAAGAACGGGACTCAACTGTTGCGTCAATGTGTTCGTCTTCTTGTGCGTGTATCCACCGATCTACTTGCAGTCCATCTTTCACGTATATTTAGTATACCTTTATCACGTCGAGGATAAAACATGCCCCATATCAACCCAATAGTAAGAAAATGGGTCGAAATGGTGACATATAATTCTTTATGATTCACTTTGCTGAATTTGTGACTCTAGGTTGCCAAAGAATATTGTGAGCAGCTCGGTATTGATGCTAAGCTTCAAATCCTATGAAGGCATTTACTTCTTCATGGGATCATAATATGTGCCAGATGCTGACTATGAAGATGAAGAGGAGGGTGCGTACAATGAAGATATGAAGAAGATGTTAAAGAACCTCAAGGGTTGTCCCAAGTCAGTAGTATGAGCATTGTATTCTGAAGCTTCAAATCATTTTCTTTGTGGATCCGGTTTCACCATATAATTCATTCCATTGGAGTAACTTGTTCATATTTATAGATTCTTGATGGCAGCTTACGTATACCTGAAACTTTCAATTTGCGCATTGGTTTCTGTTTTGCTACAAATTTATAAAACTGTACTGCTGCTAAATAAACTAAATGTTGAGCATAGACAGATGGACATATGATATGATATAACCTGCAGCTTTTTCTTTTAATGAAGTCAACCATACCCTCCTAAAACGCATGCCACCATTCGTTAATCGATATAGCAAGGTTACAATTTCTGGCACATGCCTGAACCTGACCCTTATTGATGCAAGATTATTGCATTCAGATTGCTTTATGACACCTTGCTGATCACGTGCTAGACAAAAGATTGCTTTAGTGACATTGCAACCGGTTAAGACTCAATCTAAATTTAGAACATATGGACACGTGAATTATCACATAGACATGTAAATCAATTAAACAATAAGATAAAATTCGAAAAAGCTGCAATCTTTAGACCATATTGGGAGTTTGAGATTACTTACAAAAAGGGCTCATTTGCTCATTTTGATGCGTCATTGTGGACTATGACATCTTCAATCATTTTTGGTCTCCTATTAAAAAAAAAAAAAAACGAAAGTTTCTATTATATTTAAAAAATGACATCAAAAGCAAAACAAATTAGTCGACACCCTGATACGTTCGGTCCAACGTCCAGTGCATCCAGTAACGATCCAAGCCCGTTAGAAGAGGCAGGCCAGACCCAGTCCAGCAGGCCCAGACGTCAGTCCGTCAAACCAGCTCGTTTCAGAAATTAAATGTTGTTCCTTGTTTGTTATTTTTGGCACATGTTATTTACTTAGGGCAATAGGAGTCATGATTCCCAAATTACCATATCTCCAAAATTCAACCAATAAGCTTCAGCCAACTCATTCCCATAAATTCTCATACCTCCCAACCTAATTCACTGGTGCCCGATAAATTCTCATCCCTCCCAAAAAAATTTTCTTTTCTTTTTTACAATTAAACTAAAATCCCATTATCCCTGCACACACATACTTGTTTAATCTGTCTACCACACAAATCATATAACCTCTCACCTAACATTATCATCTTCATCTGCTCATCTCAACTCAGTCAAACAAAACCGATCTCATCCCCATCACAACCTCAATATTATCTCCATCATCATCACACTCTTATCCGAATACCAAACAAACAAACCAATGTTTGTTGCTGTCTGCAACGACAACCCAACACCAAAGAAGAGTTTTTAAGTTGTTGTGTGTGTTTTGGGTTGAAGTAATATAAATTTTGGGGTTTAAAATATATATAGGGAATTTTTTTTTTTTTTTTTTTAAGCCACCAACGTTCGGATCTTTTTTGAATTTCTTGGTTTACCAACGTTCACTTTTTATGGCCAACGTTCCCTTTTGAATTTATGGCCAACGGTTTGGCAAGCCGGTGAGCAAAAATTTTTCCCATAAATTTACCGCCGGTGGCGGTGTAGCCGGTGGTATGGGCATACCGTTTGGCCATAAATTGTTCCACTCCGAGTGGCCTTAGTCTCATGTTAGTGGTAATCATGCATTTAGTGGTAGTAGTGTTTTCCTTAAAATAAGGTAGTGAAGTAGTGGAGGTAATGTAGGACTTGCATATTTAAATTCTGTACTGCATCAAGTGAAATATATGACCAGAAAATTGCTCCAAAAAATAGTCTCTCTAATCTTGTTTTCTTGGGAGTTAACCCACTCAAAAAGGGTGCATCACACCCCCTAAATGTAACATTCTCCAAGCACACGGCTGGTTGGCAAGGGGATGTATTTTTCACCGTACACCTTAGCGCCACATCAACTTTCTCTCTCCTCTCACTTCCCTTCACCTCACTTCACCATTTAGTTGTCAAGGCAACACCATCTTCACCTTTCATTAAAATACACACTGTATAAAAATATACCCTATTAAATACCCCACACACACTCACACACAAAATAAAAAATAATAAATTTCGGTACCTTTTTTTACTACATGCTGCATATTCAACGGTGAAGTGTTCACCTTATTTGTTCTTGGTTTTCGTGTGTCAAGCGTGAATAATGGTGGTAGGCAAGGGCCTTCACAGGTGAAAGTGAGAAAAGGTGATCCCTTCACCTTACCTTGACAACTAGGGTGCATCACACCCCCTAAATCTAACATTCTCCAAGCACACCGCAGAGTAATATCTGACATGAACAAACTACTAATCTAATAGTCATGTGTACTTGATAATAGATCAACCTCGACTACATTTCCTAATTCATAGACATTTTATCAAACATTTTGGTGTGCATTGAATCTCATCATGGAATTGATTATGAATTCAAAATTATAATTTCACCACAAATTAAACATAAAAGGAAATCAATTACAGTTATAAACATGTCATGATATAAAAAATGTAAAAAATCAATAGCATACCTTTGTGATTGTGTTTATAATAGTGACAGAGAACCGTGAAACACAAACATACATAAATCGAATTTGTCGCTTAATTTTTCACAATATAAAACCCTAGCCGCGCTTCAAGTGTGATTATGTAAATATATGTGGGTTTAATTTGAGATGATATTGAGTTTTAAAAAGATAATTAGCTGTATTAGTTAAAGTGATTGACAAAAATTTAAAACCTTCCTTAGCTTAATGCGAATCCCACATTTTTAGCTACAATTTGAAATCGTTTGTAACATCCGAAATCAATCCAGTAATTATGTTTCATGAGATCCCTAAAATGTACGGTGTAGTTGGTTTTATTAGTGAGTTTTTGTATTCTGTTATTGCATTTGGATTTGGTTTTGTAAATCATATCACAACCGATTGGTTGCTCAGTTGGTTGAGGTCTTGAGTTCGAATCTCACCAAAGCAATATTTTTCTAATAGTGTCCGTTTCATTATAAAATAAAAAAATGTGAATGCCTTGTCATCATTGAGGTGGCATAAAAAATGCTTAGTCATCATTTCTATGTCATTGTACAACATGAATAGCGGCAAGTACAAGTCGTACTTAGCCGATTTCTAACTAAAAAGAGATCTTAAATGCTTTTATGTTGTTGTAACTCAATAATGTAAGTCATGTAACTATCTTAATTAGAATTGGTTCAACTTTGAGTATTAAGTTTATTTTTAGTGTCGCCATATAGGGGTGAGCAAAACCGATTGACGACCGTAAACCGACACAAACTGACCGAGACCGACCTCGACTGACACAAGCCGAGCTATACTCGGGTCGGGACTCGGGTTGGGATTTCCAGAAAGTCGAGACTCGGGTTGGGTCGGGAGTCGAGATAAACCGACAAAACACAAATCAAAGAACACAAACCGGCTGAAGTCAGGACTCGGGTCGGGAGTCGGGATAAACCGAGCTATACTCGGGTCGGGACTCGGTTAGGGATTCCCAGGTTGTCGGTTTCGGGATGGGCCGGGCTCGGGTCGGGACGAGTCGGTTTCGGCCCGATGCTCACCCCTATCGCCATATAATTAAAATGCCACATTTAAACTTCAAAAATTTGCTCTTCAAGTTCATAAGATGTCTTTCGTCATCCTTTATAATAATTTTTATCCAATCTCGTTTAAATTATTGAATATCATTTTCTTTTGATTTAGTTGTTCTGAATCTTGAATACATGGTTTATCTCAAAATATAATGTCATTACATCATGTTGTAGTTCGGCTTTTGACCAAATGATCTCAATTTAAATCACATAAATAATATTTAAGGTGTCTGTCAGTATCTCAAAGCTAATGCTTATACTTAAAATATTTTATTTTAAAAAATATACGTGTGACTATTTCAAAGCTAATATGTATAGTTAAACTATCTTATTTGTTAAATGGTTAAATTTTAGACGCAACTTTTATTTTTAATCTCGTGTTATAACCAAAAGATCTCATTTAATGTGTTAGAACAAAATATTTAAAATGTTAATGACTGACTACTCAAAGCTAATTCTTATACCTAATCTCAAAGCTAATTTCCTAGCGACTCATTCAATACCTACTTCACGAAGACATTTTTCTCACACGAGTCTGTATGCTGCTTGCCCGCTTAAACTACTAATTTGAATCACTATCTTAAAACTACTATGTATCTGCTACTTAAAATACAAATTACGATTCACCATCAACATACTACTATCAGATATGCATGGTCTAACAGAAAGATGTAATAGAGCTTGGAATTATAAAATGTGTGGATGTTATATGATGTAAACATGTTACATGTATTGTCTCAGAATTATACGTCACAAATACAACTCAATCAACTCTCTACACTAATCCAGTCGCGGGGGAGATGACAGTATAAACCTCTTCTTTTCCTGCTCTTATCAAACAAACAGAAAAACCTACCAACCACGCATACGCAAATCAATCAGTTATATTAGAAAGTGAACATGCACCACTAGATTCACCGCCCTCGTAGTGCTGCAAACCTTGCTGCCAAATCATCATAATCGGGTAACTTTGGATGCACATGTTTAGCTTGATTATCTGGCTGAAAAGAGTTGGCACGCGCATATACTTTCTTAGGTTCTGATTCACCACTTTGATCGTTTGGAAGTGAAATTGATCTCATGGGAGGAGCAATTATTTCCACCTCGTCTTTGATTCCGTGATGTGGAGATGGAGATTTGCTAGTGTTGGATCTAGACTTTTTCCTCCTTAACTTTGCGACATCATAAGCTGATGGTTTTTTACTATAATGTAGTAATAGTTTATCCATCATTTTTTCCTCATCGTCCCTTTGGCTATGGTCGTGGTCATCATCAAATAAAATTTGTAACCCTTTTCTTTCTTTTCTTCTGCTACTTGAAGTTCTCTTCACAATACGAGCATCTTCTGAGCTTCCAACATCATCATGACTCGATGAGGACTTTGAATGTTTCCTCCTCATTGATCTTGGTTTAGGTAATGGTATATCATTCTGGTAATGCCGATCTTCCCTAACATCATGATCTGTGTTAGTAAGCACATTGCCTCTAACTTGTGGTGAAGGGCCTGAAATGGTGTCGATCAAGTCGAGACTTGTATGCTTAGACCTGTGACTACTAGGCTTACTGTAAGGTGGTGGAATGTTTGATTTGACATATGGTGGAGGAAGAGAACTATTGTAGGAAGACTTTGACCTAACTGCTGCTTCCTCTTCCACTTTCCCATTAAATGTGAGTTCCGTACCATCTGAGAGTTCTGATTTTCCACGATGTAGAAGATCGAGCCTTTCTTCTTTAAGGAAAGGAGTCATATGGTCGTTTCCATTACTTTCTGGCCGTCTGTCATGGGAACTTCTTGCACTTCTCTTTTCATGTCTCCTTCTATATATATGATCATCATTATATTTAGTGTCAATAACTTCTGCCTCTTGTTTGTAACCATGTCTTTCTTTCCTTCCTCTGATTACCCTATCATCATCTAAAACTTCTTTCATCTTCAAGGGAGTATCATTCTTTCCAAATCCACCATTCTCTGCCTTATCCGTCAGTTGTTCGTGTTTGTAGACATATTTTTCTTGTCTTCCCACAAACGGAATGTCCGACACCTCGTTCCTCTTAACAATTCCATTCCCCTCATGGTGCAAAACCGACCCCTTGTGAGCATCCGCTAGTCTCTCTTTAGGGCGTTTTTCTTCTCTTTTAGCAACTGGAATGTCTAACACCTCTTTTCTCCTAATGGGTACATTCCCACCATTGAGCAACATCGACCCCTCGTGAGCATACTCTGTTCTTTCTTTAGTGCGTCTTTCTTCTCTTACCACAAATGGAATGTCCACCACCTCTTTCTCCCTAAAATTCCCATTTCCATCATGATGTTTCACCGGCTCCTCACGAGCATGTTGTAATCTATCTTTAGGACGTTTTTCTTCTCTTTTTACAAACGGAATGTCCAACACCTCTTTCCTCCCAACATTCCCATTCCCATTCCTGTCATGATGTAACACCGGCTCATGAGCATGCTGTATTCTATCTTTAGGGCGCTTTTCCTCTCTTTTTACAAACGGATTGTTTAAATTTCCATCATTGAGCAGCGCCTGACCTTCGTGAGCATGCTCTATTCTTTCTTTAGAACGCTGGTCATTTTTCCGGAAAACATTATTTCCATTTGCATGTTTGTATTTGTCATCATTGACACTCAAGGGTGCAAGTATATTTGCTTGATTCTGCAGTTTGCATAAAACAAAATAAAAAATAAAAAATAAAGATATGGGTTCGGTTAGTAAAAATCTATAAATCAAGAGCCATACCTGAGCAGGTCTGGATGGCTTATCCATTCTTTGTTTAAATGCCTTAGAATCCCACTGAATAGAAAACTCTGATGCTATATCCTGGAGTAACTTTATTCTCTTTTCTACCACTGGAGGTTTAGAAGCTAACTTCTCAACAAACTATCAAAAGTCAACATGCTGGTTAGATGTATATAAGGACCACGGGGCTTATCAATACTCATACATAAAAGATCTGAAGATGTACCACTTGATTAACATAGCATTCTAAACCATTCCCATATCTATCTTGAAATACATCCCGGAGGTCACGCAATTCAGGAAGATCAGAAAATCTTGCAGCAGCATGCATTAGGGATGCAACAGTCTCTCTGCATTCTTCTGGGCATTGCCTGAATGAAACAAGTACAGGACATTATGCACCAGATGGTAGAGAGTTATACAAGTACGGAAAAAAAAAAGAGTACAGGGGTTATAGCTTTGCTCTTTTCATACCCTTGTTTTTGCATGACAGACAGCTGCTTCAGTATATACTCACACGACTGGTCAATAAATGTGTAACAAGCTAATAAGTTCAATCCAGCAATGAATTCTTCAGTCTATATCAACACCTCGCATGAAACAGAACTTTAGTTAGTATAAAAAATGGCATCAAAAACAAACATGAGCAAACACAGACCTCCGATATGGAAGTGGATATTAGAATATAACTTTGAGTCGTATCTATTTCACCAGTTCACACGTAGACTAAGTATCTAGCATTCATGCTTCTTCTCGACACTCTACTTTGGAGGTTTTAAGCTGAGAGTTCGGATACGTATGCAACATCTTATATAGAGACTGACAATGGAGTGTTCACTGGTATTATTGGTTTAAACAGGGCACCTACAGTAAGTTTATTGTGCTAATGGCGGTATGCAAAGCTCAAGCAAATTCAGTTTTTGGTTGTTATCCCTGGTATCAGGTAACAATATCTTACCATATTTTAGTTAAGCGGTTCTACCAAATATATCTTGGCAACTTGCTATCAAGTATCAACAACCATTCGGGTCACATTTTATATGTGTGTTTCTCAATTGTCATAGTTCCCACCTTAAATGCTCCATTCATGTCCTATAAGATCATCAAATCGAAAATATCTCCAATACTTAATCATCAAGAAAACAAGTACCATAGAAGACAGTCATGGTTTGCTACTGGAAAAGAAAACAAGTACCATAGAAGACCGTCTCATCACTCATGTCTACTGTTATGATTTGCTACTGCTATGGTTCTTTTTGTCCACTGTATTGGCTACTTTTATGGTTCTTCTTTTCTACTATGAAAACATTAAACATTGCTCTTGGTTTGCTACTGGAATGATGGAATTGCTTTTGAAATTGTGATTATCGTCTTACTCTTATGGTTTCCTCCTCTTATATTTTGCTACTGAAATTGTAGTCCATATATGCACAAGTTCTTGCGATAATAGCGTAAGTTATATGTGCTATATGTTTTTGTATAGTTAAACATTTTTTGGCATCTGATATGCTGGAAAAAAGAGGTGAAAAATATGCTGCATAAATTCCAATATTGAAGGCCCAAGTATAAATTCGGTTCACCCGGTTTGGTTCAGACACAAACCGAAGAAACCCGACTAACCGACTAAAACCGAACTAGGCATTTCGGTTCATGCTATTTCCAAAAATCGGTTTTCGGGTCGGCTCGGTTCGGTTTTGGACAGAAGCTCAGGGCACGGTTACCAAAGAGAACATACAAATGCACTCTAGTCCACATTAACAATAATCTAAATAATTCACTACTTAAACCCATAAAAACGGAAAGATCTCCAACTTAACAGCTGCCCCATCAACTTATAAATAGTATTGTTAAATAACACAGAGAGCTAGCAATCCATATAAAAGAAAGAAAAAAGCATTAATACCCTCCCATAAGCATTAAGATCAAGTCCATTAGCCAACAATTTGGCAAGATCCTCTTTCAAAAACCTCTGTTTCGCCTCTGCTCGTCTTCGCAACGCCTCTATTCGTGTCCTCGTCGGCTTAATCAATGATTTACTTCAATTCAAACAAAACAAAATATATAAATATTACTAAACATTTTCTTTATTCAAATTCATAATCATAAAATATGTAAACTAACCATTTGGAAGTGAAAGCACTGCGCCCCAACAATCCGTCTAGCATTGTTTATTGCAGATCAGTATATGTGATTTATTTATTTATTTATTTATTTATTCTTATCAGTGAGATATTTGGATCTGTAACACACAGTTAGTTTGTGTGTGTTTGTTTTTGGGTTCAGGCAAAAATAAAGAAACAAGGGGGGGAGCTATATGATTAGTGTTGCCCATTATATACGGTAATGTTGCTTCTGTGTTTGTTTAGCTGCTGTTTCTTTTTGGTCCCTTGACTCTTTTTATAGTTTGCTTTTCGACACTTCTCTTTTCTTTTTTGCCTTATCCTTCTTTTTCTTTAGACTCAACAGAATATCATTTGTCAAATGATCGGTGAGCATTTTAATTTTTAGTGTTCGTTTGGATGAGTGGTGAGCTGTGGCTATTTTTTACAAAAAGCTAATTCTCCAATTTTTGTTTAAGAAGTTGTGGTAAAGAAGCGGTGAGTTGTGACAGTTTAGTCTATGTTTCTTTGTTATCTTAAAGGTTGAATATAACCATGTTGTTCTCTTATGTGTAAGTAATACCTGACCATTTTACACATATAACTATGTTCTATTTAAATGTGTATATATCATTTTACTTCATTTTGCTCATTTATAATTACAGATACATATGTTACCAAACGGGTTTTTTTTTTTAGTTACTGCTCACTGATACTTTTAAGTTTTAACCAACACACCCAAAGTATTGCTCGTCTATTTGTATTGTTTGGTTGTTTAGTATTGTATTAAGCTATCAGTTAATTGGTTTAGTGTTGTTTTTAGGATCATTTGCTTTGTTGGATGTTAATGTTTTAGTGTTGTTTTGATGGTTATATTTCATGTTACTGACGTCTAGTCTATTTGGTCCTCTATTACTAATAATATGTTGTGTTTTTAGTTTTAGTACATTGTTGTAGCCAAAATTCTAGTAACATAATAATATAACAAAACATATTATTCTCAGTTATTTGAATTTTGACTTAGTAAATATAAACTAAACATACCGTCATCAATAAGCATTTAAGATGTAAACACCTCACAATATCCTACATTATATGACCGAGTTCTAATTTCATTCGAGCTTCGCATTGTTTTTTATGAAACGACAACTAACCATTACATTATGTAGAATACAAATGTTGCACACATATATCGTGATGGGACTTGCACCCACAACTGCTACGTTTGAAAACATGTTACACCATTTCATGAAGACAACTAGGCAGGGACGGAGACAGCTGGGGGGTAGAGGGTGTTCAGTGGTTAATTATCTAATGACCTAAACTAGGATGACAAATTTGTATTACAACATAAAGTATGGGGTTTAACAAACATTGTCACATGGGGGCTCGTCTTCTGCTAACGTCAAACACTTTTCCACTAAACCACAACTCTTTTTCTTGTTTGACGAAAACGACCTTTTTTGTCGTATTTTATTATAAGATCGTGACCGTTGGATGAATAGGGTGAAGGTGGGAGAAGTGGGTTGGGCAGATGGACGGCGGTGATCGTACGTGATTGTGACACACCGAATTATGTGGTCCCCCATTCACCAAACGAATAGGGTCCAACTTAAACATATGAGGTTCAGCAGAAAAAAAGGTTTAAAAAACTAACCGTTGTGTCAGTGTCTGCCTTCATTTTGTATTTCCTATTTTACCCTTGTTAAAAGATACAGTAATTGTTCTAGAAAAATAAGTAGGGTCTTTGCATTTTTATGTTTTGGACTACTTTGTTTTAAAATTATTGTTAACAAACAAAAAATACATAGTTTAAAAAAAATGAGACTTTCAACAAATCAAATATTATTCACACCTACAAAACTCTTTTTAAATTAGTTAAAATAGAAAATAGATAATTATTTTGAAACATCTTAAAATAGAAAGATTGACAAAAATTTTGAAATGAAAAAAGTGACTTTTCATTTACACGTAACTTTGAAAAATATTCACATAATGGTTGTTAGTAATTCGGGACTCATTTTTTTCAAAAACTGTATTTTAAGCAATACTGTAAATTAAATAGACTTCAATTTTAGAGAAGAGATGTAGAAGAAGAAAAATTGAAATGAAGAGTTTGAGAAAAATTCTTAGCTACACACTTAAATAAGAAAGAGTGATTTAAGGAAAGATATATTTATTTTTGTCATCTAAAATGTGTCGTTATGGTTTCTACTTATTTTCTCATTTTAACATTACTTCTTATTTGATCATAACTTTTAGTTTTAAAACCAAGGCTTATTTCACAAAAGTTTCTGTTTCCCGAAGCTACAAAGATGTTTTATAGAAAAACTAAGCGTCTAAAGATTGTGTTAGACAACGAAAACCCCGTAGTTTACCTTGTATTATTCATTCACTACTTATCGAGTATAGGAGACCTAAACCCACAAGTGGGTTTGGGGCGACCAACATGACCCGTATAACACTCCTTCATAATTTAAGCAATGAAATCGTGAAAACTCGAATTCGAGAATAAAACTATAATTACGAGGAAAGAAAAAGGAAAATATAGTTTTCTTGATAAATAATTAAGACTTTGATAGCACCCAGTCACAACAAGCGGATAAAAATAATCGGAAAAAGAATGAACCTTTTTTCCGGCTGTTGTCGAGACTTATAACGTGATGGTGCGTCCGACGAATGAAGGTGGTGATTCCGGTATACTTTTCTTTAGAATTTAATTACGAGTTCACGGTCGTTGACAACGTCAACTATCTGTCTAACTCTAATCGGTTTGAGAGATATAGTGAGCCAATTGCAATTTTTGACGCCGACAGGTTTTTACGGCGCGTTGCGGCATATCATCAAGGTTATGGCCGCAATTCCGGTATGCTTTTCTTCGGAATTAAATTACAAGCAAATGACGCTGATTGCGTCTGTTAACTCCTTACGGTTTTAGAGTTATGATCGAAACGGTGAGCTGCGTTTTTTAATTTTTCTTTTTAAGATCAAGGATATGGTTACGGCTATAATTTGACGGGTTTGTTTAGAAGTGGCGGCTCAAGGTGGCCCATGAGGTTCGAGTAAAAGTTTGAAATTAAAGCAATGGCATGAGAACATAGACATGATATTTTTACCAGAAAATATATCTCACCATTAGACTTGATTTTGAGGTTCATAAACAAACACGATTAGATAGAATGGCATTAAAATTCGTTCAAAACAACTACTTCTACCAATATTCTCAAATAGGTAAAGCATCCTAGTCCAAATTTATTAAACATTTTCAATTATTGATGAAGTTTGTTACATTAATTTTGATTCACAAAAAGTCATACAAAGTTATTTATGAAGTCATACTACGTAAGAGATAGTGATTGGTTAGCTATAGTGCTTCTTGAGGATATTTGAACATTAATCAATAACTTTTATATTCACAACTAACCCATTACTCTACGTCTTTCTCTAAATATGTGTTGCTTTCGATTGTAAGAAAATCACCATTTTTTTTTTTTTGGCAACCAATTGCGTCTCAATATTTCTTAGCATGGATGATGTGTATAGTGTATACATACATCATTACAGGACTGGAATTTTAACGTGGGAGTTAAGACTAGACGTATTACCGATTTACCCCATTCACCGTAGTCCGTAGGACACTAGCTAGAAGTATAGATGTTATATACTAGACATAATAGCAAAGTTCTACAACATTTGTTTAATATTTGAAAACCATTTTAGATACATTTTGGAATAATCACACTTGCAGTGTCGTTTATATAAATCACGTTCTTTTTCGTAAGATGGATTGAATAGCAAATGGCGATTTGTAAATTTACCTTTCTTTCAAATATAGATAACAAGCCTAATAACGGCTCACTAATTCGTTCTTTTTCTCATTTAGATACAACATGGGTCAATTGTTGGAATTAAATGACTTCACACTTAGTACTGCCAAGCCAAGTTAGTACTCACAAGCCAAAGTTAGAACCGTTGAAGATTACAACTAACAGTACTAACAAGTTAGTAATGCTAGAGTAAAATACTGAAGAAAGAAGGTACCGCCAAAGAGATGAAGACGTGTGAAGAGATATGTATAGAAGATATTCAGTGTATATCTTATATAATTAGAAAGATATATATATTCTATATGTTTTAGAAGATTTGTAGTTATCTTGTAAAGGACTCCTTGGTGTATAAAAGGATGTCCTAGGTTAAGTTGTTAGATATACGTTTTGATATAAGTTTCAAAGTTGTAAACCCTAGTACTACACAGATTACTCGTATTATTGATTAATAATATTGAAGCATTTTGGTTATATTGTTTGTTCATTCAAGTTCACTGTTACATTGCATTGTTAATATTCTTCTAAGTATTGAAGAGTAGATTCCGCATACACTTTGATATTCACAAAGTTTCAAACAAAGTTGTTTTGGATTTATCCAAGGTAACTTAACCTTACAAGCTCAAAGAATTGATCTGTGTTTGGGATCAACAAGTGGTATAAGAGCTTTTGGTTCTGAAACTTTGATCTAGAAGAAACTTACTGAAGAACTCTTTACTAATCAGGAAGATGGATCTTGAAACTACTCAAACCTCTACTACTGCTAAATTGCCCATTCTCAAGCAGGGTGATTATGAGATGTGGAGGCTCAGAATTGAACAATACTTTCAGATTCGAGACTATGCACTATGGGATATCATAGAGAATGGTAATTCATTCAAACCTATACCTAAAGCATCAACATTGGAAGGTGTCACAACTAAAACAATACCAGGTCCTGTAACTACAGAAGAAAAGGCCCAAAAGAAGAATGATGTGAAGGCTAGAAGTATGCTGCTGATGGCACTTCCCAATGAACATCTGATGACCTTCAATCAATACAAGGATGCTAAGACCTTGTTTGCAGCTATAACAACAAGGTTTAGAGGCAATGAAGCAACTAAGAAGACACAGAAAACTCTTCTGAAGCAGATGTATGAGAACTTTAGTGCTCCAAACACAGAGTCTCTTGATTCTATTTTAAATAGACTTCAGAAGATTGTAAGTCAACTGGCTGTCTTAGGTGAAACTAAGACATAAGAAGATCTCAATTTGAAGTTTTTGATAAGTCTGCCTGCTGAGTGGAATACTCATGTTGTGGTCTGGAGGAATAAGTCTGATCTAGACACAATGAGTCTTGATGACCTTTACAACAATTTTAAGATTGTTGAACAAGAGGTTAAGAGAACTACAAGCACAAGTTCAAGTTCAAGTTCAAGTTCTCAAAATATGGCCTTTGTGTCATCTCCCGGCCCTAGCAGTACCAGTGAAGTTAATACGTCTTGTGGAGTTAGTACTGCTAACACTCCAGTTAGTACTGCTAGCACTCAAGCTAGTACTGCTACCTTAATTGATGCTACTGTGTATGCATTTTTGGCCAATCAAGCTAATGGGAGCTTGTACATGAAGACCTAGAACAAATCCATGAAGATGACTTAGAAGAGGTGGATTTGAAGTGGCAGTTAGCACTGTTGAGCATGAGGGCAAAGAGGTTTTTCCAGATGACTGGTAAGAAGATCACTATCAATGGTAGTGACACTGTTGGATATGACAAGTCAAAGGTTGAATGTTACAACTGTCATAAGTTGGGCCACTTTGTAAGGGAGTGCAGAGGGCCAAGGAACCAAGACAGCAGGAATAAGAGTCAAGATAGAAGCAGAGGATCCAGGAACCAAGAGAGCACCAGAAAGACCGTGAACTTGGAAGAAACTTCTTCCAAAGCTATGGTGGCTATTGATGGGTGGTTTGATGGAGCTTTATGGTAAAGAGGAAACCCTACTAATATGGCTTAATTGCTCTTTCAGATTCTGAGGTATACACTAACAAAACTTGTTCAAAAACCTGGTTAAAAAGCTTTGAAACTCTCAAAACTCAATATGATGATTTAAGAATAGAGTTTAATCAATCTGAGTTCAATCTAGCTAATTATAAAAGAGGGTTAGCTGTTGTAGAAGAGCAACTGGTTTTTTATAAAAAGAATGAGACTATCTTTACTGAAGATATTGCTGTATTAAAAAGAGATATACCATACAAAGATTCTGAAATTAGTGTGCTTAAACATGAGTTAGAAAAGCTTAAGAAAGAAAAAGACGGTATTGAAGTTAATATAGAAAGATATGCAGGGTCATCTAAAAGTATAGACAGGATTGTATAGTGTCAGCTTATTGACAAATTCAAGACAGGTATAGGATATAAGGTTGTTCCACCTCCCTATACAGGGTTATTTCCAACCCCAAAGCTTGATTTGTCCCATCTATAGGAGGTCAAAGAGTCTGAGACTGAAAGCTTAGGATCAAAGACTTGTAAGAGTGATAGTGAAGATAGTTTTAAAGAGGTTATGAAATCTTTTGATACCCCCTTAGTTGAGAAATTGGTGTCAGAAGAGAAGTTTGTAAAGAAAATTGTTTTTCCTGTTGTTGTTAAGATAGAATCTGTTGCACCTAAACAACAAGAGAAACCAGTTAGGAAATCAGTTAAGTATGATGAGATGTACATCACATAGTCCTAGGGGAAACCAAAGAAATTGGAATAATCAGAAGTCCCAACAGCTAGGAAGTGAATTTGTGATGTACAATAAAGCCTGTTGTTAGGAATACGTTTAATTAATATCAAGTGTTGGTCATTTAATTATGTAATAGGTTGCTTAGAAATTAGGCTTATATGTTTGTAATAGCCCAAGGCTTATGTAGTAAGTCCATGGGCCTTGGTTTATGTCTTAAATATTCTAGAATGTGCACATGGGTCGTTGCCCTAATCCATGTGCCTATAAATACTCTTGTAACCTTCATTTGAAGGTGTTGCTTATTCATATATGCTACTAAACCTTTGTTATTCTATTTTGTGACATAATCGACCATATCTATCTTTCTATCTTTTATTTCTCTCTTATTTATACTTGTGCTACAACAATTATGGTGACCTAACAAGTGGTATCAATCGCCAAAAGATCGTTGTGTAGTGTGTTTAAGAGTAGTTCGTATCTTTTCTTTTTGTACGATTTGGTTTTGTGTCAAAAGCTCATTTCTAGCACTTCTTCTTTGCGCTTGTAAAGTGTTAAGGATTCTATAGTGTTTAGGAGTTTGATTTAGAGTAAAAAGTTAAGTTCTTTTCGCTTTTCACTAGGCTTTATCGTCGTTTTTCTCACTTACACCTTATCGAAATCGCTCAAATTTCCTTTAAAACATTAAAGCTTTAAACTTTCTTATTATTTAGGAGTTTTTAAAGGTTATTGATCAATCGAAACTGTTTTAAAAGTTGTTTTTCTTCGAAAAAAAAATGAGTCGTTTGAAAAGTGTACTTTTATCGCAATTCAAGTTAGGGTTTATCGGAATTGGCACTTAAGGGTTTATCGAAATCGACACTCAAGGGTTCATCGCAATTCATCAAAAGCTCTTCATCACGATTCACGGTTTACTCAGTATATTCCTAGCTTGTATAAGCTTGTGAAAATACTTCGACTTAGTGGAAATCTCCTATCTTGCATAAGTTAGTGAGATTCTATCAAAATTGCAAATTGTCATCGCAATTGCAATAACTCATCGAAATTGCAAATTGTCATTGCAATTGCAATAACTCATCGAAATTGAAAACTTGCTGTCGAAATTGCAACTCCCATCGCAATTCATTTAAAGTTCAATATCTATCGCAATTCAACAAATCCATCGCAATTGGCCTATCAGTGAACAGTGCTTATCAAAATTGAAAGTGAACTGTGTTTATCGCAATTGGACTCTAAGTGAATAGTAATTATCGAAATTGAAAGTGAACAGTATTTATCTAAATTCCTAATCAACCAAAACCAAACTTCATCTACCACAACACACTTCTCAATTGTCTTCAAAATATCCATTTTAACAAAACACAAGTTAAACAATCACAATCATGTCTCAACCACCTTATTTCAACTACTTTCCTCAGCAACAGCAGTATTCTTAGCAACAGTAGTATCCTCAGCAACAACGGTATCCTCAACAACAACCAAATCCTCAGCAAATGCAACCCATGCAACCACAACCATTCTTTCCACAATAACAATTCCCTCAACAACAATCATACCGTCCACTACAATTTGCAATGCAATCATTAACTACATTTCCTCCTCCATCTAAAGAACCAAATTGGTTTGCTCAAATGTGTGCGGCAATCAGTAGCCAACAATCAATTCATGAAGCTGGATCACTTGAAAGACCTCCAATGCTCACAATTATGTTCAATGGGCAAGTCGATTCTTTAGGTTCATCGAACTCTGGAAACCTCATGGCAAATATCTGAAGAAGGTTATACTTGAAGGTCCTTTTCAAATGCCAACAACAACTGTTCTTAGAGATCCACAAGCTATTCCTCCAAGGCCTGAAACTGTTACCACCCTTCCTGAGAATCAACTAACAGCAGAACAAACACTTCACCGTGAAGCTGATGAATTTGCAATGGAGTATATTGCTCTGGGTATACCTAATCCAATTCTCCGAAGCGTTGATGCTCAAAAAACTGCAAAGGACATGTGGGAACATATACATCTCTTGATGGAAGGCACTGAACTTAACCAAGAAGACATGAAATCCAAACTTTATCTCGAATATGAAATGTTCATGATTGATCCATGGGAGACACTTGAGTCTTATTATCATCGATTCACAAACATCATTAATGACTTGGACAGACACAACATCATCTTGCCAAAGATTGCAATCAACACGAAGTTTCTCAATTGTCTAGGTCCTGATTGGCAAAATTATGTCACATTTGTACGTCAAGCCAAAAATCTTCATAATGCGAAGTATGGATTGTTGTATGACTATTTGAAGCACCATCAACCCGAGGTTGACAAAGATCGAGCTGTGCGTGGCATGCTTACACCTTTTAATCCATTAGTACTTATGGCTCAATCTTATTGTGCTCTTTATTCACCACCTAATCACTCTGCTTACCTTCAACAATCACCTTAAACCCAAATCATTCCATATGATTCATCACATCAATCAACTGACACTCAACTAGTTCCATACAACAACTCAGATTCTACGTTCTACACACAAACAAATGATGAGGACGACGATGCATTCAACTCATTGAATCAAGGATTTGCTCTCATTGCTCGAGCCTTCAGCAAATTCTCAAACAAATCCAACAATCGTCTCCGTACTTCATCTAACACAAGGAATCAAGCTGTTATACAAGATGGACGGGTGGAAGTGTAGAATCGTACTTATGGACGTCAGATGGGCTCTGGAGGTTACGCGGGTAATTCAGGAAATGGACAAGTATTTAATACAGCTGGTGGAAATAGGAACAATGCAGGTTCTCCTCAAAGAAGGGTTGAAATTGTTGAAACTGGAAATTCATCAAATGCGAATACGGGAATCAGGTGCTACAACTGTAATGGCAAGGGTCATCTGGCTAATGCATGTCCAAAACCAAGAACCAGAGGCAGTGATTTTCACAAACAAGCATTACTTCTTGCAATTAAGGACGAAGCTGGTGGAAATCTCACTGACAAAGAAAACAGTTTCATGGCTAATGCTTACTCAGATGATGATATGGAAGATTTGGAAGCTAATGCAGCAGTTATGTTGATGGCAAACATGCAGGAAATTCACATGAGTGACACATGCCCAGTCTATGATACTGATGGCTTGTCTCAGGTACCCGATCCAAATACATGTCTCATACATGAACTGGTATCTCCATCTGCATCTGTGTCAGACAAGCAGCAATTTATTCAAGACGATTCATTACTAACTCTTCAAGAAGATGATCAAATTAACCCTGTTGTTACATTTGATGATCCAAGTGAGGACCTTAACAATGATCCACTTGAACAGATTGAAACTTCGTCTGATCCAAATCCAAAACTCATGACCTTGCTAATGACCACCCAATCCCAAGTTAAGAAATGTAATGAAGTCAACCGTAAGTTAAAAGCCACAATTGCATCATTAACTGCAGATCTTGAGTGCTCTAAAACACAACTCATGAATTTTGAAACACAAGCTAAACGAGAACAAAGTTTTGAAGTTTCTTTTCAAAATGCGTGCGTCAAAGAACAAGAGTTACAACATCAACTACGAGAGTTAGTCGCTTCCAAAAATAACTTGGTTTCTTAAATGGAACAAGAAAAATTTGAATTCAAACAACAAGTTGAACACCTCAATTCTAAACTTTCAAAAACAAAAACGGAATTGTCAACTTGTCAACTTGTCAAGCTAGTTTTTCTAAACATAAACAAGTGTCTAGGAAACAAATTGATTCTTTACTTGATGAAATCGCAGATTTGGAAAGAAAATTAAAAGAGTTTCAAAAAGTTGTTTACAAAACTGGTGAGTCTGTAACAACAATTCAAAAGTTTACTTTAAAGCAAAATCCTTAAAGTTATGGTTTTGCTTTTGGTGACAATAAACCACGTTTTCTAAACAGAGTACTCAAGGAAAATCCGAAGTTGTATAGTGCATAACATTTCTTTGATGATTCAATTATGCGTGTTGTTGTATATAACTGTGAGGAAGAACAGGAACAGGAAGACGAGAGTCGATAAAAAATGAGCAATGTTAAATTTAATAAACCATTTGATTATTCAAAATTGCCTCATATTTTTGACACTTTTGTTCCTCAAAAAGAAAAAACAGAACAACCTTGGTTTATTACTCAAATTCATGAATCTACTTCTGATGTTAGTCCCGTTAAACCAGTTGCACAAATAAATGGCCCTTTACCATCCTCTGGTGAAATTCAACCATTACCAAAATATTTCCTTGTACTTCGGTATCTCGACACGTTTATTGAAGACATCAAATTTTTGGAACAAGCAATTGAACGTAATTCTAAGATAACTGTTTCAACTTTTCAATCTGCTTACGCAAAAGAACCGAGACAAATTTTTCAAACACAATTTTTACCTCATGTCCAATATTTGCGTCTTTGTGCAACACACTAGGAACGGGAACTACAACATGAAGTGTCATCTATGATGAACATTTTCAATACAACTGAAAATTAAATTTCAAAACAAAAACGTCGAAACAAAATTCTTCAAAATGAAGCAGATCGACTCTTGGAAGATTTTCTCAGTTCTGACATTATCTCGGTGATCATGAATTCTATTTATGAGTCTTGTAATTCCTTGCTTATTGCTGACCATAATTCTGAGGATTAAAAGTTGGGACACGAGATTGAGATTTTAAAAGCTGAAAATATGATAATCATTACACAAAATGATGATGTTCAAAGTAAATTTTCAAAAGAAATTATTCAACTAAAACAGAAACTTCAATGGTGTGAGGCTCAAAGCATTTACTTTGAATTAGCCTTACAACACCAAAAAGAAAATATAGGTTTTGAAAACAATTTGTCCTCAAAAGTTGAAAATCTTGATAATGAGAACGCAGACTTACAGTGTCAATTGGTCAAATATGAAAAAGAAATTGAGAATTTAAAAAATGAGTACAAAACAATTTATGAATCTTTGAAAAAGACTCGGTCTCAACTTTTGAAAGAAATCGCTGACTGTAGGAAAGACCATGAAGGCACTGTTCGCTTAAATAGAGAACTTGATAAGAGACTACAGGATCAGCAACACATCATCATTGAATTAAAAGAGAAACTCCAATGACAAGAAAAAGGAAAATCTGTTAACACAAATGTGATTGCACCAGGAATGTACAAGCTAGACACCACATCTAGGCGGAACGTTACTAACATAAATCAGACCACTAATTCGATTCCTTCTACTTCTACAGGAATAGTCACCACTACTAGCGTTAGCAGATAAAAGCGTAAGAGAAACAAATGGAAGAATAGGATCTGGCAACATAGAAGTGGGAAACTAGAAGCCCCAGAAGTAGAAGATCAACTTAGGATTTTGAATAAAACGCATGTTGCTTCTGATTTAGATTCAAACTTAAAAACTTGTAATTCTAATATCGATGTAACGAATGCTCAGACATTGAATGTTTTAAACGTTAATGCTTCTTGTGTTTTCTATCGTCAAAGCATGTTATCTGGTGATCATACGAAATGTGTTGCAAAATCTCTTTTGTCTCGTAATAGGAAAGTTACAGTTGGCAATACCTCTAGGCCCACTAATGCTTCCAAGTCTGTGCTAGGAAAACCGCCAGTTGAAGTTTCTCAAAATGCCTTAGATACTCCCATAGTTGCGAATACAAATCCTAAGATAATGCAATCACCTAGCGAATTCACTAAGACAAAAGCATGAAATAGTTGGACATGGCAACGTTGGTTACACAGGACACCTAGTTTTAAATGGATACCTAAAATTGTTAATATGTGTTCTTCTAACCCAACGGAACCCACAAATTCTTTGGGTTCCACCCTTACCATTATTCCACCTTCGTCGTCTTTGTGTGATCCAGGTGATCCAAATCGTTCTATGGATTGTTGATAGTGGCTGTACCCGACATATGACAGGCAATCTCAAACTGTTAGTAAACTTTTTTTCAAAGTTCATCAGTACTGTCAGATTCGGGAACGATCACTTCGCTGCTATCATGGGCTATGGAGATTATGTCAATGGCAACAGTGAAATTAGTCGTGTGTTTTATGTCAAAGGCCTTGGTCACAATCTTTTCTCAGTCGGTCAATTATGTGATGGGGATTTGGAAGTAGCATTTAGAGAGAAAACATGCTTCGTTCGTGATTTACAAGGAAATGATCTAATGTCAGGCTCTCGTGGAACAAGTCTTTACACAATCTCAATGTCTGATATGATTGCTTCTTCTCCAATATGTCTGCTCTCCAAAGCAACTTCGACAAAATCATGGTTATGGCACAAACGACTTTCTCATTTGAATTTCAAAACCATGACTGAACTTGCACGTCACAAGCTAGTCGACGGTCTTCCAAGATTCTGTTTTTCCAAAGACCACTTATGTCCCGCATGTGAACAAGGAAAAAGCACTCGTGCACGCTTTCCCTCAAAAACAGAACCCAATACTGACTACTCCAGATGGACTTGGGTTTATTTTCTAAGAAGTAAAGATCAAGCTCCTCCTATGATTATCACCTTTCTCAAGAAAATTCAAGTTCAGCTTCGTAATACGGTCAGAAAAGTTAGAACAGACAACGGCACTGAATTCAAGAATCAAAATCTTCGAGCGTATTTCGAAGAAGTAGGAATTGGACATCAAACATCCATTGCAAGAAGTCCATAACAGAATGGGGTTGTTGAAAGACGCAACAGGACGTTAGTGGAAGCTGCAAGAACGATGTTGATAAATGCTCAACTTTCGGATTACTTATGGGCTGAAGTTGTTTCGACTGCATGCTATACTCAAAACCGTTGTATGATCAACCAATGCCACTGCAAAATACCTTATGAGCTTGTCCATAATCGAAAACAGAATATAAAATACTTTCATGTATTTGGTGCTCTTTGTTACCCAAATAATGATCATGAAGACTTTGGAAAGCTCAAAGCTAAAGCTGACATCGGTGCGTTCATTGGATACTGTGAAACCTCTAAAGGCTTTCGCATCTGGAATCGTCGTACTAGAGTAATCGTGGAAACCATTCATGCTAATTTTGATGAACTGACGGAAATAGCTTCTGAGCAAAACAGCTTAGGACCCGCAACCAATCGTCTAAACTTTCCTGATCAATCAGCTGAACCTCTTTCGCTAAACCGTCAAGAATTGGAAATCCTATTTGCTCAATTGTTTGATGATTCATTTTCATGTCATGCACCCGATGTATCTAATGTTTCCGCTGCACCACCTGATAATATTCCTATACCTGATACACCTGCACCAACTACTACAACCGTTGCAACAGATGCACCTCAAATTGAATCTCCGACAATAGTAGAACAAACCGCTTCCAACACCTAAAATACAGCTGATGATCAACCTGAACAAGAAGTACCCGCACCTGCAGATTATGACGAAAATGCCTTCTTTAATCCATTTGCTCCGACTCCAACCATTCCAGATATTGTAGAGTCGTCTACACGCAACTTAGATCCGTCTAATATGTACACTCTTTATCAACATTACCCTTCAACACACAAATGGACAAGAGATCATCCCTTAGTAAATGTGATTAGTAATCCGGATAATCCAGTCATGACACGACAAAGACTTCACACGGATGGTGAAACCTGCATTAATGCTCTTACCGTCAGTCAAGCTGAACCAAAGAACATTAAAGAGGCAATGACTTATGACAAATGGATTGAATCAACGCAAGAAGAACTTGATCAATTCAAAGCTCTTACCGTCAGTCAAGCTGAACCAAAGAACATTAAAGAGGCAATGACTTATGACAAATGGATTGAATCAATGCAAGAAGAACTTGATCAATTCAAACGTCTTGAAGTCTGGGAATTGGTAGAAAGACCCGATGGAGTCTATGTTATCGGAATTAAACGATTTGGAAAAACAAACTTGATGCTGATGGAACAGTAATTCATAACAAATCGCGTCTGGTTGCCAAAGGCTTCAGGCAAGAAGAAGGAATTGATTTTGAAGAATCCTTTGCACCAGTGGTTAGACTTGAAGCTGTCCGAATGTTTTTGGCGTATGCTGCCCACAAGAACATCATTGTTTATCAAATGGACGTGAAAACTGCATTTCTGAATGGTCCACTCTGTGAAGAAGTGTATGTCACTCAACCAGAGGGCTTCATCGATCCAGAGCATCCTAATCATGTGTACAAACTCAAGAAAGCCCTTTACGGCCTTAAACAAGCCCCGAGGGCATGGTACGATAAACTGTCCGCATTCTTACTTGTTAATCACTTTACCAACGGATCAGTTGATCCCACACTGTTTATTCAAAGACACGGGGAAGATATTTTAATTGTTTAAATTTATGTTGATGACATCATTTTTGGTTCTACACATAAAAACTACTCAAATGCTTTTGCAAGACTAATGAAACAAAACTTTGAAATGTCCATGATGGGTGAACTAAAGTTCTTCTTAGGACATCAAGTTCATCAATCCCCCCGTGGTATTTTTCTAAACCAGTCCAAATATGCTCTTGAGATTTTAAAGAAATATGGCATGACAAGTTGTGATACTTATAATACCCCTATGTCTGCCTCATCACCAAAGTTGGATGCTGATTTACATGGGACACCAGTTGACCCTACAAAATACCGAAGTATTATTGGGTCTCTCATGTATCTAACAGCCAGCAGACCAGAAATAGTATTTGCCGTATATCTATGCTCTCGTTATCAGTCAAACCCAACTGAAAGACACCTCTCTGAGGCTAAAAGAATCCTTCGATAAGTAAAGGGAACCAGTAATTTGGGGATCTGGTATCCGAAGGATTCTGGTTTTGAACTAATAGCCTTTTCAGATGCTGACCACGCAGGTTGTTTAGATACACGCAAAAGTACTTCCGGTGGTGTTCAGTTTCTTGGAGATAAGCTTGTATCTTGGCAGTCAAAGAAGCAGGATTGCACTTCCTTGTCATCAACAGAGGCGGAATATGTATCCATGTCAGCATGTTGTGCTCAAGTCATTTGGATGAGATCATAACTCATGGACTATGGCTATGTATTCAACAAGATTTCGATGTACTGTGACTCCAAGAGTGCCATTGCCATCTCCTGCAACACTGTTCAACATTCCAAGTCAAAGCATATTGCTTTGAGATATCATTTTATCCAGGAGCATGTTGAAAAGGATACAGTTGAATTATACTTTGTGGGTACACAATACCAATTAGCAGACTTATTCACCAAAGCCTTGCCTCATGCAAGATTTGTGGAATTAGTTCATCAAATTGCTATGCGGTGTTTGACTCCAGAAGATCTGGAAAACTTTCTCAAATATCCTTGAAAAAGTCAAACATCAAAATACTTTTGTAAATATTTTTATCAAAAACAAAATACGAAAGTATAAAACTTTCAAAAACAACAAAAAGATTTTACATTTTTTCTTTCTTAAAAAAATGCAAGTACAAAATTTCCATCAACATCTTGTTCAATTAAACAAATTAATCATTTCTTTTTCCGAACAAGTGTTGAGGGGGAGGTTAAAATTAAATTTTAATCATTTTTTAAAATTTATACTTGCATATTTCCAAAAGATGCTGTTTTAATATGTGTTGGTAAAATTATTCTCGTGATACCCTCCTTGTTCGTAAAATGTTTTCTCATATTCCTAAGTCAACGGGGTGTATTAAAATTGTTCTTGTCAAAATAATTTCAAGTCGTGTTAATATTTTGTGAGTAAGGGACTTAGATTGCTAAGTTATGTCGTTAAGGGACTTAAAGTGACAAAAGTTGAAAGTTTGATTTTTAACACAAAAACAAAAGATAGATGCATTTACTGCATCTGACTTTTGCATTTACTCTTCACCAAACAAAATCAATGACCAAAATTCATTCTTTAAATCCGTTCAAGACTTCTCAAATTTGTGAGTGTTTATATAATCTTTAGATAATTATAAGAAACGGTTTCAATGATTTTGTGATCCAACGGCTAAATTATTCATAATTGTTAATTTTAGATTTAGGGTTTAGTCGATTTGGGTATAATTGATTTTGAGTGTTTGAGTTTGATTTCTGTGGTGGGATATGTTATTAATCAAGTGGTTAACATGTTTCAATAACCCAATCGTACCCAGAAACAAGAATTGATGATTTTTTTTTATAATTAGGGTTCATGCGTATGAATTGGGGGAATTCAAATGATAGTGTTTTGGCCTAATTGAATAGGTGGGATAGTGTTCTTGCATGATAAGTAACATAATTTGACCATCAATTTGTACCCAGAAACACATTTGAATCAAATTTGATGTTTAAGGTTTATGAAGAACACGTCCAGATCCAAACTTTTTGATTCATGGCTAAAAAGTGTTATAATGTAGTCCATTGTGCTTTAAATCATCATAGGAATTCATTTGATCCATACACAAACACATTTAATCCATGTAACTGAATTTCGACAAGAATTGAAATGGGGTTTATCGAAATTGCAAACTTGTCTTGAATTGAGATAAACTGTTATTGGAATTATCTAAATGTGTTCATGGATTGTGTTGTAACTTCTGGTGTAATCTAATTTGGACAGGAAACGAATTTCGATAAAGAATCACAAGAACATGTATGTCTACAGTGTTTATCGAAATCTCTTATATAAGAAATTATCAAAATTTCAAAAACCATCAAAATTGCATAACTTTGTCGCAATTGCACAAAATTTATCGAAATTCAAAATTTCATCGCAATTGGACATAGTTTATCGCAATTCAAATTTTCATCGCAATTGGACATGGTTTATCGCAATTCAAATTTTCATTGCAATTGGACAATGTTTGTCGAAATTCAAATTTCATCGAAATTGACCAAAATCATCGCAGTTGAATAAATCCATCACAATTCATAGATGTTGTCGCAATTGGTCATTATTTTATCGAAATTCAAATTAATCACAAGTTATCACAACTGAAAGAGTGTCATATCAATTGAAACTGTTTTAATTGGAATCTCACAAAATGCATGTCACTTTTTCATAACACTAATTCCAATGATGAGATTTGCAAAGTTGATAACCATTAGTCATGTAAAATCAATGATACAAGGAAGTGGACACATGAAAAATCTCAACTTTAACAATGTGCTAACTTTCATGTATCCTACATATTTGTGTCTTTGATTGATGTTTCAGATTTCATAAATGGCTGCTCAACAATCACTTCCCATGCTCACAAAAGGAAGCACTTTTTCACAAGATTATGATGTGTTGAATTTCACAAGATCAAGTGTGCAGAACCTTCATGCCAAATAGCAATTGAAGTTGTTAAACTACACAAGTGTAGGAACATGCTAGATAAGTCTTCATTCATTCCTGAGTTCTACATTCATCAGATGTGGCACACAATCAAGCTGGATATGACAAAAGACTCATTCACCTGCATACTGGACAGAAAAGAAGTCACTGTTGATGTCAATTATCTTCGAAAAGTCTTACTTCTGCCCGAAGCTCCTGCACCAAACAAGAAGTTTCATCCTACTCCCTTAGAAGAAGTCGTTCTTAACTTCCTCTTAGAAATTGGATATGACGTACAATCAAACAAACCACTCAAATCATTTTCCAAAGTCGAGGCCAAGTTCATTCCTCAACCTTAGAGAACAATTTACTACATCTTGGATCAATCAGTTTCCGGAAGAGACAACGGCCATGAGCATCCTCGTCTTTCTCACTTGCAAATCTTCTGGGGAATAGTGAATTAGAAACAAATTGATTACGCTCAACTTATCTGGGAAGACATAGTCTTTCAGATCCAGAGTCATTACCTCACTCCATTCACCAAGATTCCTTTTGTCAAATTCACCAAGTTACTCATCCACCATCTCCTTGATGACAATGAAGACATCCCTCGTCGTCTAGAAGATCAAGAGAAGCATCTCTTCGCAATGTATAAAAGAGTCAACAAAATCTACATCCCAAAAGGAAGCACTCGCAAACAAGGGAAAAGACTTCCTGACTCTCTTCTTACCGACAAAATCCATAAAACACTTGCTTATAAGAAGTATGATGAAGCATTCAAGGTTGGAAGGGTAGGTTTCCTTAACTATGAAGCTGAACCTTCAGAAGTCAAAACCCGAAGCAAATGCGGTAGCAAAACTGGAAGCACGGCAAGCACAACAAAGCAAAAGAAACCTGCACCGCCAAAACTAAAGAAAAGATATGTGCCTGCAAAAGTTGTTAATCCTGAGCCAGAAGAAGAGGAATCTAGTTCCGAGACTGAAATCGATGATGAACCAGTGATCTATAGAGAAGAAATTGCTACCAAAATTGCTCAGGAAGCCAGTCTTGAGTCACTTGCATCTGATGAAGAGAGGAGAAGGAAGAAAATGCATGATGACAAGAAGTGTAAGATCTAACCTTTTGATTGTGTGGATCTATTCGGGTGGTCTTGGTTCATGGAAGATTAGGTCCATGGTTGAGTTAGATGGAAGAACTAGAGAGAGAGAGATGGAAACCCTTGAGAGAAAACTTGGAAAAATTAGATTAAGTGTGTGAAGAGTTCCAACCCTTCCCAAGTGTGGGAAGGGCTTTATATAGTTACTAATATTGTGCCCCTAGTGGGCTGTGGAGTGAGCTGACAGTGGGGAAAGCCCCGACCCACTCCACAAATATAAATACGACTAATACTATTAATACTTATACTAATATTACTATGCTTATATTAATAAGCCTACGAGCTATGTAAATGCTAAATAGATACTCGGGGTGACCGAGCCTTCATCTGAATATTTATATTTGTAACAATCTCCCCCAAAGGGAGGTCACCCATAAAATAATAACTTGAATTCTAGCATTTTGTCTTCTGATCATGTCTTCATAGCTCGTAGTCTTTGATTCTTCAATGTCTTGAAACTTTGTGCATTCAGCAGTAATCTTTTGATGACTGATCTGTTGTCTTGGATGATCTTTGAGAATTCTTCGAGTTTATCATCCAACATTTGTCTTCAAGTCATCTTTCAGCAGTATGTTTCCATGTGATGTGATAATCTTCGAGTCGACATGCTCACACTATTTGGAGTCATGATCTTCAGCATCAGAGTTTGCAGAAGCAATGTTGAAGGTCTTTTAGGTTGATCATGACTTTTTTGAATTACAATGATGATGTAGTGTGAACATGTGGTAGAGGATTGGCAACTTGTCTGCAACCAGCTACACCAGCAACCAGCTACAGCATTCCACAGCTACAATCGCCAGAAGTTCCTGCATACGACAGTTAGCAACAAATCGACCGGTACTTACAGGTTTGGACTTCGAAATCGTCAACAGCATAGTGTGAAGACTTTCTCTAATCCTTACCAAGACCGTTCCTAATCGAAAACCCACAGAGGGATTTTTAAGATCGTACCGTAGCATATCAACGATTAGGTGAGTCGCTGGAGATCACTCCACGACTGTAGACCATTTGAAACCGCTGCGATCACTAAGCGTAATCCACAGGGAATTACCGAAGTGACCTGCTTTCAGGGCTGTTTGATGTTGACCCTGGCAGGAATTTCCATTCAATCATTGAGAATTACATTTGTAAATTCTCTCATAAATGTTCTGGCAGATTGCTAAGATCTGCGTAGGACTCATGAGTTTACAACTGGTGTCCTTAATGTTGAACAACCAGTGTAGAAATAATTCATGTTCCTAAGAGATCTTTTTATGCATCTCATGGCTCTAGACTCTATTGTGCGTTTTGATTTGGTGATCGGAGGCTGGAGAGGACTGCCACCTTTTCAATATCATCTAACTCGGAGTGAGAGAGACGATAGAAATGTATTGATCTCCGTGACAATTGAAACAAGAGTCCTTTGAGGGACCTTGAGTGGCTAGAAATGGTTGTGCAGCATATCACTGGGTCCATGATACTTCGTCTTCAATTCCAGCAATCAACTAAGTGATTCTGACAGAATATGTATTGACCCGGTTTCTGCCTAAGGTGTAAGGAGGGCTTCTTTCTTTTCACCCTTTATCTTTACATTTCTTTTTCATTCTTCAACCCCTTCAGTGCTTACCGAGACTTCATTACTAGTACCTTGTTGGGTTTGTTCCAGTACTAGCTCCATCTCAGTCGGCACTCTTCCCTTATCCAATTTTCTCCTTTTTTAATCATACCTAAGGACTTCTACACTAACTAGTGGATTGTCCCTGGGTAGATCCCTCCGGCTCTGGCGGGATCGTGGGAACTTGTACCTAACTTTACCATCCTTATAACTCCATACATTAATTAAAATGGTCGGTCTTTGGTGTTCTTCCACAATTGCCATAAACCAAATCCTAGAAAAATCTCTCAAAGTGTTCATGATTCTGAAACATATTTTTGTAAACACTTGAGAGTTTTATATTTTTCAAATGCTCCCCCTCAACATGTGCTCGGTTGATTGTTTTATAAATTTGCACATGTTAGGTAGAGCTCGCACTTTTTGAATTGATCAACTTTCAGTGAACATGACCGATTCGAGACACGTTTACATCACTAGTTAGACTAGCTTGAAATTATTACCCGGCCTGGTCAAATCCACAGAAAGTTTCTCAAAGTGGTACACTCTACTCAGATACGTCTTTTTCAAGACACGCTTACATCACTGGTTAGACCAGCTTGAAATTATTACCCGGCCAAGGCATATCCTTTCGATTGATGACAATTCAAGTTTCGTCAATTCATTTGTCAAGTCTGAGTCACGATCTCATGTGATGCCCAATCCTTTTCTCCCCCTCAATAAGTGCATTGATATACAAAAGAGTTTATCACTTACGGGAGAGCTTACTTTTACATCCAGAACATTTTGCTCCCCCTCAATATGTGCATTGATATACAAAATGGTTTAGCACATACGGGAGAGCTTACTTTTACGTTCAAATCATCACATTTTATCAGATTTCATATTTAAATCACATTCTCTCCCCCGATCAAAAATTTCAAACCTTTTGAGATTTGTGATCCCAATTGATTTAAATAAGTTAGAAAATGTGGGAGACAATGTGGTCAGGTTTAACATGTTTTCTGATAATGGAACATACAATGCTCCCCCTTAATCTAAGAGGGAGATTCACTGCTTCTTATTATGCACAAAGTGATTGTTATGACACAAATGATATTGACCTCTTTGCGCAGACTATGTAATCATCCGCTTTTTTGAGTGAATTAGTGGTCAACATCAATCATCCATCCACCAACAAATCTTTCGCAAATGTAGTTGATCCCCACTTGGCGAGACCAAAATAGATGAATGGTGGTGGTGATGGTGAAAGTGTTGTTGTTGTTGTTGTTGCCGACGTTGTTGTTGTGGTGAATTCCGAGCCAATCAATAGAGTTTGAACGTCTGATCAAATGGTTAGAATGGGAACTGGCACATTCATTTTGGCTATGGAATCTGCATAAGAATATCAACACAGATATACATACATACAGATACACTATTCCTTAATAGCTACCCTTCAGCAGCTTGCCACATTATAATACCAAGTTCATCTTATAATCAAACCACAATCAGGAAGTACGTCAAACCACTATCTAGCATGAAGAGCAATTAGCAATCATGAACATGGCAATTCACACAGATTTCAATATTCAATTCAGGATCTTAGGAACATGATTCTAACATAATAGCAATATACCTAAGCGAATCCTGAGAACATATGCACAATATCAACAACAATTAAGCAGCAGAGACAAGCAACATTTGAAACTCATTCACTTAGATCGTACAAATGCCAGTGGAGTATTCAAGAACATCAAACACAACTGGTTTTCTAACTTCTTTTAGGTTTTGAGTCTTAATGTATCTAGGGGATTAAACGAGGATTCCAAAGTGATACAAATGAACCTTCTAGTTATATGAAGCTAGGAAACTATAAGCAAATTGCACATAATGTCCTAAACTTTCTAGCAACTAACACATTTGGCCATTTGATATAAATTTTAGCAATTTCCTCTTCAACTAATACCCCATTAGCTACAAAACCTTTTCAAAGAATATGAATTAATCTAGAAACCCGTTTGATGATATAAAATTTGAATTCACTCTCCCCCTCAATCAATGACCCATATTCTAGTTAAAGATTTGTAGTCGTTGATTGAGTGACAAATTTTATGCATAATCCAAGAGTAAAAGAATTTCAGGTAACACATAATCACCAAGTGTCTCACAAATAATTTTCAGAAGAATCATTGAATGAAAACTATTTGTATGCAAAGAAGATCTCTCTTCCTTTGCCAGAAATGATGCACTGAAACGTACATCAGATCGAAGAAACATGGATGTAAAGTAATCCATGCCCAGGTGAACATCACCCAGTTGGAGGAACAGCCGTCTTTTTGACGACGTGCTTTCCCCATTGTGAAGCGCGGGTTGCTATCTAAAGTAATAGCAAGCCATTTAGACATGTTTTAACAATCCATTTTAACTTCTGCTCGAGCTTCATTTAAAGGCCCGTGCCATTATTGAATGACATTTCTAAGTCCGTAAATGTTATCGATAAACAGAAGACATGCCTAGGTGAAACTATTTTTGGTATTTTCTATTTTTTTAATTTTTATGGTTTTTCTGATTTTACGTTTCTCTATTTACAATTAGCAAGATATACTATGTATCTATCTACAAAAAGGTATAAAATATGAACAAAAATGTATGAAGAAAATATGTACAAGGATACGAACCAAAACCATTACTCCTCAGCTTCTTGGATTATCTCCGCTTCCATCATTTGACTTGCTGAAGAGCAACGTGAGCACATTTAATCAGGGATTGATTCAGGCTTTTCACTCTCCCCTAATTAGTGCTCTCCCCCAATCTGAAAACCTTTCTGATGAACACCCATAATAGAAAGAAGACTTTGGATGAACGCCCATAATATGAAGAAGTCTTTTGATAACCAAATGCATGCCGTCTTTAGTCTTCTAACACATAGCGGAGAATGTAGAGTAGACTGTAGACTCGACCTTCTTCAAGATTGCCCAATATGGAGGAACAGAATACCAACCATCTTCATCTCACCAAATGCCTTCCAGTAACCTTACATATAACCCATCAGCCCGCAGCATACACATGAGATGATAACACACAACAGAGAATGTAGAATAGACTGACGACTCGACCTTCTTCAGTCTTTAGTATAACACCAAAGTAACAAGTTGAACCACTGGTCATCTATAGTATGTATCCATCCTTGGATATTAAGCCCTGATCACGTGAACCTGTTGTGCGTCCTTGATGTACACATTCTCTCTCCCCTGATGGTTACGATTAATCAGCACATAACGTAGCAGTGAAACGATAATACCAAGGTAACAAGTTGAACCACTGATCTTCTCTGCGGTTATGACATTTGTCTTCCCGGAATAACTTCAACTAAGAAGAAGTATTAAGCCCGATCACGTGAACCTGTTGTGCGTCCTTGGTGTACATATTTCTCTCCCCTGTTGGTTACGATTAATCGGAATCATCATCATGCTGTGTTCATGTAGCCTAATATACATGAAGCATTGACTAGAAACCCTTTGATGCTGATTGTACCAGCCCGTGAGACGATGTCGATTAGTATTCCATGACCATGTTCTTCAACACCTTGATAGACGGAGGAAGATGTAGTGTTGGAGAACCATGGTTTGCACGACTCCTGAATTGACGTATTCAGGAGTCGTATGACCATTTCTCAATCATCAATCAACATGTAGAATGATATTCACCCTTTCCCCCCCTCAAAAATTGCATATGCTTGTCAACTGCAATTTTTGATGATTGAACTAGTGAATATGAATACCATCAATGGTAAGTAGCTCCACTTGACGGTTCTTGAAGACTGACATGTTGTTTATTCACCCTTTCCCCCCCTCAAAAACTGCATATGCCTGTCAACTGCAATTTTTGGTTGAATACGTGAATAAAAGTATACTCCAAAATGCGCCGATCCACTTGACGACTGAATAAGCACGGAAAGAGCATGAGACTTGTTGATGAGAATGGCCATAAAAATAAGAAGATTCCTCTTCTTTTGAAGATAAAGTGCACTCAAGCGTACACTTTTCTTTTCTTTGAAGAACGAGGCCTGAACTGATGTGTTCAGACGTCATAATGTTGAAGAGCGAGGCCTGCACTGACTTGTACAGACGTCATTTCTCTCTCTTTACTTCTTCTCTCATCTAACTCGTTACCAACCCCATTATCATTCTGTCGGCTTGATGTCGTGACCACTGATGGAGAAAACCCAATATGATGAACTTGATACTAAAGTAATATAACCCGAACTTGTGATTTAAACTTGTACTAATGCGTGACAAAGAGCGGTGTAGATACTTCGTGCAACATCGAATCCCTAAGTACTCTATACTCTTCAACCAACCAACCATCAAGTATAAGACGTACATCACCTCTTGGATATCCACAACTTCGTGTGACACTGAGCACTACAACGTGACTCCTTAAAGTGATAGTTATTTTGCAATAGAGAGAAAGAAAAAATAACTAGATATCCAAGTCCTCGTCATTGTAAATGTTGAAAGCTCGAACAAGGATCTTGAAGAATCTTCATCCAACCTCCCCGATATCTTCAGATACTAAGTACACGCACCCATGAAATTTCACTTCAGCCTCAAATAAATAATACTGAACTAACGCCGTAGTCACATCTTGTCGATTACATGCCCCGATCCAGCCATTTGTGATGTTTTAGCTGAACTTTGATAATGGTTTTAACCCGATCATGGTCAAGAGCGCATAGCCCATCATCACGGGATTTTACAAATCTATGATTTAAACCGAGAAATAAGTTCTTTCGCGGGATTTTACAAAACCAAGAAGAAACCGTGAGACAGTAACAGATTGAATGTGGCATGACTGATTTGATTTTGGTGAACATCAGTTTGGGTTAAGAATATCTTGTGAGAATTACAGATCACATCACAACTTTTAAAACCTTTGTCTAACTAACCAACCTCGTGCACAAACAGCTCATTATGACCACTTGATGAAGGAAACCCGATATACCAATATTGCAAGTGAAGTAGAATTACTCAAATTTGTTACCTAAGCTTGCATTGTTGTTGGAAGAACGGTGTAAAGTCTCTAAGTACTTAATGTTATCCTGACAAAGTATGAGACTTTCATAACCTCTTGCAATTATCCACAACGTATTCTACGTGTGACACTGAGTAATACAATGTATCTCCTTTAAGTGATAGTTAACCAGGCCTTCAACCATCCACCCCGAATTCTGGAAACTAGATAACCCAAGTCTTCAACTTACATCTTAAGCACGAGCAAGTTATCATTGAAATCATGCATCCAACCATCCCCGACTTCAAGATAAAATAGGTAGACTCTTTCGTGAAATCCAACCTCACTCTCAAGCAAGGAATACCAAATTAACTTCGTGATCATTTTGTGCGGTTGAATAGTCGAAGAGAGACGAAACATGCGCTAATTCTTAGCAGTGCCCATGACTCATAGTCAGTCCAAACAAACATAGCTGTCTAACCCAGCTGCTTGGATGTTATCTGGTGTAGTGCATGGAATAGTTGTCGTACTGTGTACAGGATTTTACAGTTCTTGAGATTTAACCGATAAATAAATTCAAGAACAAACTGCACAACAGTAAGTATCAAACCGCTGAAATCTTAGGAAAGTCGCTAAGAGCCAACCCGCTGAAAGCTAAACCACTGAAACTGGAACCACCATTCAAACCGCCGGAGACTGAACCACTGAATCCTGAATCACTACGATCTGACCCGCTGTAGCCGGAACTGCTAAGATTCAAACGTCTGGAGACTGAACCGATACGATCTGACCTGCTGTAACCGGAACCGCTAAGATTCACACCGCTGGAGACGGAACCGCTAGGAAACTTGCGCTAATTCTCCCCCTTAAAAAGAACATGAAATGACCTTTTTGCCAAAGCTGAGAGTCCGTGATGTTTGTGAATTTGTCAGGCACAATACATGGAATGAGACACATAAAACTACTGCAACGAAGATGGTGATTAAGACTCTCTTGTAGTAACCCCTTGCTAGACTCCTCATCAATGATTTAGCAGATTAATAATTCATTGAAGCTCGTAATATGCCAAAACCGCTTGATGAAATATGTTTAACTTTAGAATGTGTAAAAGGTTAAACCACATCTCTGAACAATCACCTCCTGTCTTTAAGTCTGACCACCTCTTGAGAAGATCTTGTACTTCAATCCCATTAGAAGCTTGAGAGACAACAATTACTTGATGAAGCTTGAGAAAGGACAAGTCCGCGACTTATACTTGCACTAAATTTGTGACTTAGAACCTATATTGAGCACAATAACGTAACTCCTTTAAGTATAGGTAGTGATATATACCCAACCTTCCATCCTTTATTGTATATATCCACTTCTTGAACATCCAAGTCTAATCACCTTAAATATGCTCGAGCAATGGTCATCAAACATCGTGCATCCATCCACCCCGAGATGTTTGTGACACTAAGTACACCAACCCGTGAATTAACAAACCAATCAAGTTACCATAATTTCCCAGTTCCTGCCGATCTTGAAGCACAAACTTATCCCGAAAAATTAGTCACACCCCGTAAGTTTTATTAAGTCTAAATCCAAGTCCAGCCTACTTGTCCAAAATTAATTTCACGGGATTTTACAGCTCTTGAGATTTAAACCGAGAAATCGGATCTTTCGCGGGATTTTCTAAAATCAACAAGAGAAACCGTGAAATCAACAAGGACAACTAAGAAAGAATTGCAATACTAATCTTTAAAATTCAGGTCAAAGAAGTCAAGTCACAACTTGATTATAACGCAACAAGTCAAGGCACAGATTGTCAACTTGCAACAAGTCAGATTGCAATCAACCAGATCACAATTAGACAAATAGCAAGTGTCAACTCGCAACGTCAAATTGCACCTGGTCAAATTGTAATCAGTCAAGTTGCAACAAGTCAAAACGCAACTTGACAGATCGCAATTTTAACAAATTGTTATTTGTCAGCTATAACTCAAATTGCAAAAATCAAATTGCAGGCTCACTCAAGTCGTAGGCACTAATAGAACAATGCTGACAAATCCCCACCTCTGTAATCACGATGACATTCATAAACCCAAATACTATCCGTGACGTGTGAATCCTTGTGAAACATTGAAACATCAAAATATACCACACCCTTTATCAAATATTATCAAAATTTGTGTATCCTAAGTTTAAATATGGATAACCAATTTTAATAATTCTCGGCCCATCAAACTCCGTAAATAATTCTCGGCCCATCATTCCAATACATCATTTGATCCATATTAGCATATCCGTACACCTTGGACCCAACATACTCAATAGACCCAATCCATACCAAGGTGTATGCATATATTCGACCCAATCCATACCAAGAATGTACATAAAAAAGAATGTGAGCACTTGCTTTGTCGTTTTGTCGCCTTGTTTCACGTGATAGTCTGCATTAGTTTTCACGCCACAACATGACAAGCTTCATTGTATTTTGTGATACTAAAATATGTGATTGTATTTTGTTTCATTGTATTCACGTGATTTCCCACAACTTGTCGTTATTTTCATAATAAATGCCAAACAACTTGTCGTTTTGTCCCACACAAAGGTCACAAAGGCACATCGTTTTGTCGTGATGTCACATTTGAGAATCTCTTGCCATTCACTTGATTTTCACAAGAATCATACACACAAAACTTAGTGATTTCACGTGATTCACCTTTGAAGAGTCAAACACACAAAACGCTATGTTATGTGATTTTATCAACCCGTGAAAACCATTACCATTTAGAGACAAAACGCCATACACTCAAAATGCTACTTTTATGAGTACACAAATCGCCACTTTTGCAACAACAGGACAAAACGCAGCAGCTCATTAAGACAAAACGCTATGTGGGCAAACGCTAATCATTAGAGACAAAACGCTAGAGCACAAAACGCATCTTTGTCACAATCACGAAAGTACACAAATCGCTACATTTGCATCCCCATTTCTTAGGACAAAACGCAAGCCACATCACAGTCACCATACAATTGCAAATGCAATTGGACAAATCGCCACCTCAAGAAAAACGTCACTTTTTTGTGAAAACACAAAATGCTACATATGCACCATAGACAAGTCGCTAGTTTTGCAAAACCAAAACTGTCGCTTTCACACTATTTGTCCATTTTGCCATTTTCGGATACATGCCAAACCAGTCAACATCACCCACAAAACGCAACAAAGAACATCATAAAGAAAAACCGCACTTTTGATCTAAAAAAATTTAGAGGCCAAGGAGTACGACCCAATATTGATAATCAGGCGTTCATGAAGGCTTGCAAACCCGACATCTCAAACCAAGATTATTTAAAAGACTGTTCGGACCAACGATTTTTAGAGAAACAAAAGCCAAAAGCAAGACACCAAAGCAGTTTTAGTTGGATCTTGGCATGAATATCTTGTGTTATGAATGGACCAAGAAAAGGTTAAAGTAATAAATCCAAGACTGACGCAACACAAATCATGATAGTTAAAGCTCCAAAACAAGACCAACATCTTTTGATGTTGAAACATTCTTAAAAAGTTCAAAGTAATGAAACAGTAGTTAAGGCCCAAAAGCAATGAACAACAGTCACACGTTAAATCAGTTAAGCCAACAAAAAAAACGCAAGACTTTGAAAAATATTGATGAATGAGATGCGTGGTACGAACAGATTAATATTGATTCGAACAAGGCATTTGTGCAGAGCAGTTAAAACAAAATAATTCGAATCATATATGGCCCACAAACACCAAAGTCAACAAGTGAAGCCCCGATTTAGAGACAAGTGATTCGAACAAGAATATGGGTAAAACAGTTTGTGTAATAAGATTCGAACCAAAAAAAATGAAACCGACACACAATCAAACCGAACCTAACCATGGCTCTTGATACCAATTGTAAGATCTAACCTTTTGATTGTGTGGATCTATTCGGGTGGCCTTGGTTCATGAAAGATTAGATCCATGGTTGAGTTAGATGGAAGAACTAGAGAGAGAGAGAGATGGAAACCCTTGAGAGAAAACTTGGAAAAATTAGATTAAGTGTGTGAAGAGTTCCAACCCTTCCCAAGTGTGGGAAGGGCTTTATATAGTTACTAATAGTGTGCCCCTAGTGGGCTGTGGAGTGAGCTGACAGTGGGGAAAGCCCCGACCCACTCCACAAATATAAATACGACTAATACTTATACTAATATTACTATGCTTATATTAATAAGCCTACGAGCTATGTAAATGCTAAATAGATACTCGGGGTGACCGAGCCTTCATCTGAATATTTATATTCCTAACAAGAAGAAAATGGATGAAGACATTGAAAAAGATTTTGGTGATGATCAGACACAAGGAGGTGATATGGAACCCGAAGTGGTAGACACGAAGAAATTATAGAAGAAGTCAAAGGAGAGTGCCTCACCTGCTGTTCAAACACTCATCATTCCGGTTAATCAACCCGGTGGGTCAGGACATGCTGGTGATGTCTCCCAACCTCTTCCGGTTAATCGACCCGGTGAGCGAGAAGGTTCTTCAAAGATTGTCTCCTCTGATCCGGTTAATCAACCCGGTAAGGAAGGAGACACAGATATGGCCACCGTAGATGACCAGTAAGAATTTGATCACACTGATAACTTTGTTATGGATGATGAAGACAATGATGACAATGTGGAGTTTGTGACAGATGAAGACGTGCAAAAGGCTGCTGAAGTGATGGAGCTAGCCAAGAAAGCTAAGCAATAGGAAGAGAAGAAACGGAAAGAGCAGGAGGAGTTAGAAAAGGAAGCTGACAACTACATACAAACACCTCCAACATCTCCTCCAATTCCTGATGACACATCTCCAGTTTCTCCACCAACCTCACCAAAAGACAAAACCATTAAAGAAAATATCATTAAGTCTTCAACTCATTCATCTCCACCACCAACACATATGATGCGTGGTTTTGCGACCTTACAACAGGTTTTACCTCTCGAGGGATCTCAAGAGGCTTGCAATCCCCACCAGGCAGTGTACCTGACCGATGTAGTATAGTGTAGTGACAAGTACCGGGGGATTGATCGTTCTCTAGGGGAATAGTGTCGTTAGGATTGAAAAACTACTCTAATAGGTCTAAGGGTGAGGGAAGATTCTTTTTTTGTATTTTTATATTTTTATGAAAGCAAGTAAAAATCTCGGGTTTGAAGGAGTGGGCAGAATTAGTTGCTAGTCAACTAACCCAAATAACTACAAATACAAATAAAATAAAATAACTGAAAATAAAAAGGTTGTGGAACTTATATGGAGAGAAATGTGTTTACTTAGATTTCCTTACTCCCTAATTATCTTTTACCGGTTGATTAGTGTGTATTAATTGCGTGGATGACGGGTGTATTCCTTAATACCAATCGTGGGGTGGCGTACGTACTTCCCCAACTCTACAAGCTCCTACTTCACTCCTATGTCGAGCCGGCTAAGAAGCTCCTAACATGGGATCACTAGAATTCGCTCATGCATTAAATACAACCATAATAACCTTAGTACGCATTGGTTCATGTTTCTTAAGACGTTCAAGCAAGTTACCGTATAGGAGGTTAGCCAGTTTTCTTAAGCCTAACATCGATAAACAATCATCCAATACAATTAATAACACACCAACAACCAATAATCAATAGTTAGGTTTCATTAGATCTAAGCAAACACAAGATAAATCTAGCCTAGCATGTTAAATAAAAGACAAGAACAAGATATAATCAAACAACACATAGACATATTGAATAATTAATTGATTACTTATCTTCAATTGAACATGGGAGATCCAAGGGTATAAAACCCTTAAAAATGGCAGAAAAATCGTCTAGGGTTTCTCCTCACAAAGTTGCACACTAATGACTAAAAATTATGAAAGTATATATAGGAAAACAGATCTGACAGCGTCACGTTATAGAGCTTGACGCCGTCAACTCGCCGCAGTTAGGGTTTCTTGATGGCCTTCTTGACGCTGTCCCCCTTTAATCTTCCAAAATCCTCTCTGGCTTATCAAGGCTTGACGACCTTCTTGACGCCGTCCCCCTTTAATCTTCCAAAATCCTCTCTGGCTTATCAAGGGTTGATGGCGTCACATTGGGGCTTGACGCCGTCAAAGGTACTTTTCCAGCAGATTTAGAGACTTTGTCGTTTTCTTCACTTTTATGCTCCAAAAACGTCCAAAATGCTTCCTTTTCCAGATTTCTTCTCCAAAGTACCTAAAATGACAAAAGGAACGATTTAGGGCAATATTTGATCAAATAAATACGATTTAGGGCTTAAATGACCCCCTAAAAGCGGTACACTTTTCGCCTCATCAAATACCCTTACACTTGAGATTTGCTTGTCCTCAAGCAAATGCGCTTTTATTCTAATCAAAATACAAGTTAGGGGTCATTTAACGCTAATATAAAAGTAATTACAACAAATAGTCGTTCCCCTTTAATCATAATAAGCACGGAGATTACATACTAGCACCTCACAAGTAGTGTTTAGATACTCACATCTCTCAGGTGTCATAAAAGTATATCTCATAAATGAAAATGAATAATATCTCTCACTACCTGTCATAGCAAATAGATTACCATAGGCTTGGGAAAGGATCAAAAACCTCCTCCACTAGGCGTAAGCACCTAAGATAAACTATCAAAGAGGGCTTTTAAACGGGTTATAACGTTAAGTGTAGGGATATGATAAACACGGTTTTGTTGGATAAAGGATATTTTACTGGTGGCGAGTTAAAGATCTTGATTAATTACATGTAAAATATGGCGTTGCTAAGCCAAGACTAGACTCGACTTAAGCTAATGAAAGAAATAACAAAAAGATAAAATAAACATAAAATGAAACGGGATGGTAGTCCGTATGTTTTTTCTACTTTTATTTTTTTTTTTTTTTTTTTTTTTTTTTTTGGCATACACTCTTGCCCTACCATCCAAAATAATACATCGTAGGGGCCTCGGTTCTCCCCTTACACTTGAATTTTTACATAACTTTACAATTAACTATTCTAATGACTCGAATTAAGATAATCGAAACACTTGGAGTACTTTTAAAATATTTAGCACATATGGGGGTAATAATGTTGTTCTTCCCCATTACTCCATTACACTAGTACTTTACCCATGAGTCCCAATCGTCCTAAAACAATATGTATAAGGATATGACTCGACTTAGCAACCATGTAATCAATTAGATAATTAACTTGGGGTTTAAACAAATGTTGTCACAATAATGCACTAAAAATGAGTGCATACAAGGTAGGCTAAGGCGATTTGGGTGTACATTTAAGTGGGGTGTAAACAAATTCTTCCTTTAAGTAAAATGCTTAAAGTTAGAAACGAAAAGATAGGCTCTGAGGGGTGTACTAGGGGTATCGTGTACTAAAAATGAGTACAACGCAAAGGGTGTGGGAGAATTACTTGACCAATGTAGCCAATGTAATTATAACAAAAACACAGGTGTAAAACAATGGGTTAATCCTAATGCCTCTTATCATGTAGTAAATCTAACTACACGAATGTAGTCTCACTTGTGGCCTCGGAATGGTCCTAACGCAAGTTCTAGAATCTAAGTGCTACCGGTACACACATCATAGCATAAATGCTTTTCCTACCAATTCTAGGGGCGAACCTCACATATTTGGGGGTGGAAAATTTTTTTAGTGGTACGGTTTTGTGCTAGTCATATAACTCCTATCCGTGAGACGCTCATTAAGACCAAAGTTTCACTCCTATATGTTGTAAAAAAATTTAAATTTGGCACTAAAATTGCCTTAACAGGTATTTATCTCAGTTTTATTACACATCTACCATTAAACAAACGAAAAATCAAGCGTAATAACATTCTCTAAGGTATCGTACTTTACCCCCCCCCCTTACACTTAAGATGAACATTGTCCCCAATGTTCAAATAACAAGATGTAAAAGTAAATAAGGTAAAAGAATGAAATCAAATACTCCCCTGATTCGCTCGGTGGATAAAGGGGTAACATGGTTAGATCTTCTTTCAAGAGAATGTAGAAGCTCCAAGACTAAAGCAGCGCCAAAAGCTTGATTCCACATATATCTCCTTGTCCAAAGTAACCTGTTAAACCTGAGAAAACAAACAAGAAAACCTGCATAACATCGGCGGGATAAATCTGTATAAGGATATAATGCTTGTGGAATGATTATTTTGCAGATTCCTGGAGTTTATAAGTTAGAGATTTTATAAAAACTTTTTATGATTCCGGTAGAAAAACAAAACTTTCAAAAATTTCAGAAAATTAAAACCTGACGCCGTCAGGTTGTAAGTCCTGACGCCGTCAGAAATGATCTGACAGAATTCTCATGTTAAGTTTCCGGAAAATTTCTGGAAAAACCTTTACCTTACTTCCTGGAATTCCTGCAAAATATCATTATGACTCGATACAAGCATTTGACTCAAACAAATACTAATATGTATGTTAATTTAATATTGTTATGATTCATGTTCATTTGTTCTAATAAACCGATTTGGATTTCCCTTACACTTAACTTTTGCAAAATACCTTTATATGTAGTTAAGACGAAGTTAAAAACAAGATAAAGCATTTTCACAATTTAGTTTCGAACATGAATCAATAATAATAAAAATTAAACATACATACGGAAGCAAATAAAATCAAACAAACAAATAAATAAACACACAAAGCAAATAAAGCTTGGGTTGCCTCCCAAGAAGCGCTTTTCTTTATTAACAAGTCTTGTAGCTAGACTCAAAGTCACCGTACATTACGTGACTCCATCATTGGTCACGGTTTCTAGGTCATTCTCATGTCCGGTTTTATATTCCGGTCCTAATTTCAAACAATCCTTGTAGAAACCGGATATCCTTTCCATAACATAGTCTACTCCTTTACTTCTATCTCCATCATTCCTATAGTAGACTGCTTGCTTAAGCTCCTTCTCAACATTTGACAAGTGTTGGAATTGCTCTATCTTATGTGGCATTTGGTAGTTTACCTCATCGGTCTCATCCTTAAATCTAACTATCCCTAAGAAAGGTTCATAAGTCATTCTAGAGACCTCAACAAATGGTTTTCCAAAAACTACTTGAGTTAAGCATGCATCGACTATTGGGCGGATATCTTATACAATTACAAAGTCGGTGGCATAGGTGAACTTTCCTACATAAACCGGTAATCCCTTAACTCTTCCCGTGAAGTTACTCATCCAACCCTTATCAGGGAGCATCCTATACCCAAGTTGATTTTTCATTATCAAGTTGTAGTGGGCTCTAGTCATGATGTTTATGGGCGATCTAAGGTCGATGTAAGCTTTCCACACATGTAAATGTCCGATGTGGCATGGTATGTTGAGATTAGAAGGGTCGCCCATTTCTATAATTGGTCTACCTAGGAAGTATGGTGTCTCGGGGTCATCGAATAAGTCTGTATGATATGCGCGCTCTTCCATAGTGGGTAGCCTATTGAAGTAGTCCTCATCATCATCTACTTTTTCAATCTCACTTTTCCTAACTTCTTTATCAACCTCGACTTTCTTAACCTCATCTTCAGGTTCACTATTATCCTCATTCCTATCAATTGGTTTAATAGTGACAATGTTGACGAAGTGGACATGTTTGGATGAAGAGGGGTCTTTTACTTGGGGTCCGCTATTTGTGTTCCTAGCGTCCTTATGTGGAGGTGATAGCACTTGGTTATCGAGGGCTTTCAATAAGTTGTCAATTTTATTGGTCATCTCCGTTTGTTGTTGATTGAATTCGGATTCGAATCTAGCTATCCGAGCTTCTTGAGATGCCATAAATTTGGACATCAATCCTTCAAGATTATTGGTACTACCATAATTGTTGGAAGGATTGTTATTGAAAGTACGGTTTGGGGAGGAACCGCTTGATTGGAAACGATTAGGTAGGTTGGAAGAATTGGTTTGTTGTGCGTTTTGGTTTTGTTTCCACCTAAGGTTTGGGTATTTTTCCATGAGGGGTTGTATGAATCACCGTAGGGGTTTGGCTCGGGTTTGAAAGTGTACCACTTGTCTCCCGCTCCGTCGGTACGCGAGGATGCGTAGTCCGCAAAAGCTTGTTCGGGGAGTTCCATGCAATCACGAGTGTCGTGGGGACCACTACATAATTCACATGAAGAAGTGATTTTGTTCACTTGGCTTGAAGGTTTAGGAGCCTCGTAGGATTTCATAAGAAGCTTGACTTGGTCTTCAAGTTCTATGATCCTACGGTCGGAAGTGCTTGAATTGTTCGAAGGCAAAGATATTGCCTTGACCGTTTTATTCAAATCACGGGGATCATTCCAACTTTCGTTGTCATAAAGAGCAAGATCTTCTAGGAGAGCCCATGATTGTTCCGCACTTAGATCACGTAGCTTACCACCGGCCGATTGGTCAATGGTTTGCCTCGTGGAGAGATTGATGTGGTCATAGAAGATTTGGACTTGGAGCCAAAGTTCAATGCCATGGTGAGGGACTTTTTGGAGTAAGTCCTTGAATCGAGTCCATGCCTCGTAGAGGGTTTCGCCTTGACGTTGTTGGAACATCAAGATATCATTCCTTATCTTGGTAGTCCTTCCTGGTGGGAAAAACTGAGCAAGGAAACGAGTAGTGAGATCATCCCAAGAAGTGATGGATCCTGCGGGTAGACGCTCTAGCCATTGACTAGCTTGGTCCCACAGAGAGAATTGAAAGAGACGCAGTCGGGTCGTCTCTCGAGTGGCAACATCAAGGTCTATAGAATCAACGATTTTGAGAAAGTCCTTGAGATGTTGATTAGGATCTTCGGAACGAAGTCCATGGAATGCGCATCCGCTTTGCACCAACCGGATGGTGTCGGATCGCAAGGGAGTGACATTGGCTCCTTGAGTGAGCTCAATGGTGTTTCGATAGCCATGGTGGCTAGGACGAGAGTAGTCTCCTAAGGTACGGGCTCTAGGAGGTGGGTGTTGTTGTGGTGGTGGGTTGTTGGGATCGAGGATATTACCACCTTCCATAACGTCGGATGGTAATGGTTACGAACAAAGAAACGAAGAAAATAGATAGACTAGAGAAAACCTAGAAAAATAAAATAAAAATCTCACTAGAAAGGAATCTAGTGAGTAGACCTAATAAAATAAAAATTCAACAAAAACAATAACTATTCCCCGGCAGCGGCGCAAAAAACTTGATGCATGGTTTTGCGACCTTACAATAGGTTTTACCTCTCGAGGGATCTCAAGAGGCTTGCAATCCCCACCAGATAGTGTACCTGACCAATGTAGTATAGTGTAGTGGCAAGTACCGGGGGATTGATCGTTCTCTAGGGGAATAGTGTCGTTAGGATTGAAAAACTACTCTAATAGGTCTAAGGGTGAAGGAAGATTCTTTTTTTGTATTTTTATATTTTTATGAAAGCAAGTAAAAATCTCGGGTTTGAAGGAGTGGGCGGAATTAGTTGCTAGTCAACTAACCCAAATAACTACAAATGCAAATAAAATAAAATAACTGAAAATAAAAAGGTTGTGGAACTTATATGGAGAGAAATGTGTTTACTTAGATTTCTTTACTCCCTAACTATCTTTTACCGGTTGATTAGTGTGTATTAATTGCGTGGATGACGGGTGTATTCCTTAATACCAATCGTGGGGTGGCGTACGTACTTCCCCAACTCTACAAGCTCCTACTTCACTCCTATGTCGAGCCGGCTAAGAAGCTCCTAACATGGGATCACTAGAATTCGCTCATGCATTAAATACAACCATAATAACCTTAGTACGCATTGGTTCATGTTTCTTAAGACGTTCAAGCAAGTTACCGTATAGGAGGTTAGCCAGTTTTCTTAAGCCTAACATCGATAAACAATCATCCAATACAATTAATAACACACCAACAACCAATAATCAATAGTTAGGTTTCATTAGATCTAAGCAAACAAAAGATAAATCTAGCCTAGCATGTTAAATAAAAGACAAGAAGAAGATATAATCAAACAACACATAGACATATTGAATGATTAATTGATTACTTATCTTCAATTGAACATGGGAGATCCAAGGGTATAAAACCCTTAAAAATGGCAGAAAAATCATCTAGGGTTTCTCCTCACAAAGTTGCACACTAATGACTAAAAATTATGAAAGTATATATAGGAAAACAGATCTGACGGCGTCACGTTATAGAGCTTGACGCCGTCAACTCGCCGTGGTTAGGGTTTCTTGATGGCCTTCTTGACGCCGTCCCCCTTTAATCTTCCAAAATCCTCTCTGGCTTATCAAGGCTTGACGACCTTCTTGACGCCGTCCCCCTTTAATCTTCCAAAATCCTCTCTGGCTTATCAAGGGTTGACGGCGTCACATTGGGGCTTGACGCCGTCAAAGGTACTTTTCCAGCAGATTTAGAGACTTTGTCGTTTTCTTCACTTTTATGCTCCAAAAACGTCCAAAATGCTTCCTTTTCCAGATTTCTTCTCCAAAGTACCTAAAATGACAAAAGGAACGATTTAGGGCAATATTTGATCAAATAAATACGATTTAGGGCTTAAATGACCCCCTAAAAGCGGTACACTTTTCGCCTCATCAACATACAACATCCACAAGAAAATCCATCAAGAAACCAATAAATCCTTTGGTCTCACAAGCATCAATGAAGGTGAAACGGGCCGTGAAGCAAGCACGAATAAAGAAACATAACAAGCTTCTAGACCAGATCGAAACATTGACAGATATGGTTACCGGTCTTGTTGGACAAGTGAGCGAGCTCCAAAGTACAAAAGCTCAAGTTGATGAGTTCCTCTCCGATGACGTTCAGGATAAGATGTTCATTGCTATCAATTTTATAAAAAAATACAAAAGAATACCTGAAAAAGTATTTGCCCAGAATCACATCAAAGAAAGTAAAAGAATATCTCGATCCAAACAGCAATGGTCTTCTCAAAAACGTTGTCGCTACAGTTCCACTCGTCCTACAAACCCAACCATCAAAGCCAAAGGAACCAACACTTGAAGAACTTCAGATACAATTGTTTGATAGATTGTCAAGTCTTACAACACCGACTCCTGAACAAATTGCAATTTCTGATGTTATCCAGGCTAATATCTCAAAGGAGTCATGCAAAGCCGATGCTGATAAAGGAAAACGACCAAGAGAAGATGAAGACCCTGATCCGAACTCACAAGATAAGAAACCAAGGAATGTCGGTGGTGTCGGTGGTTCTTCTTCTCAACACAAGGAATCTGTTAACCCATCAGCAACCACAACAACAGCCAACCAACCGCCAAAGCAATCTGAAACCGGTCCAACGACAACCGAACATCATCTTGAATACAATGATGAGGATGACTTTCAACAACCACAATATCAACCAGACTCTCCACCAAATTCGAAAGCTAAAACGTCTAAGAAAGGAAAGAAGTCAAAGAACAAACAACCAAAGGTTGTCACATGGCTGGAAGATGATGCAACTGAGGGAAACAAGTGGTTTGATAAACTCGTCAGTGCTCAAATATATGTCGACGACGACTCCATGATCAAAGGACGCACACTTGAGTTCACACAAAAACTCAAACGTGATCAACGAATCAAGAAGCTTACTAAAGGAGAACTTTGTCGCATAAAGAATGATGCATTCAACTTGCTGAAAGATCGATCCTCAAGTGCAGCTGAGCTCGAATATCACTTGGAAAACATTGCACGTGCAATGTCGAATGATATGAGCAGGACAAATCCGGACACGTATATGATTGATAATACTTCTCAACACAAAGAACCATACTTTACGGATTGGACAAAGCCTCTGCCAGTAAATGGAACTTCTGATCATCCTGCTATTCCCTACAGCTTCTTCTTCAACAATGATCCGGAACTTCTTGTACATGGCAGCAAGTGTCAACCTAAGTATGCAACGTCAATAACCTTGATTCCTGCTGCAAGATATCCACAACCGGCCATCGAAGAAACAACAACAAGACCCTTCATTACAAACAAAGTGTTGTACGATCGAGATGCGCATCTGGGAATCTACCACTGGTATGAGAAAAGGAGAACCTGGTACAAAAGCAAACTTACGAAAAAGTCTCCAACTCCGGTGATGAGCGATCTCAGAATAACTAGTGTGGTTAGCATTGAAGCAGAAAAGAAGTATGATTATACCTTTCTACATAAGATCAGGGTTAGAAGACATGATCAGAAGATTTACTCATTCTCAGAAGCAGACTTCCCTGATTTGAACTTTAACGATCTTGAAAATATGTATCTCATCAAAGTTCAAGGGAAAATGCATCATTTCTCAATTGATCTTCTGTACGCATTCAGCACTTCATTGCTCTACTACATCAGAATAAAAAATCATTCAGGAACGTGTTGAAGACTTGCAACTTGGGGTCGAGAGCTATCAAAGGAAGCTAAACTTAACCGCACCACTTCTATACCTTCCAAAGATCAACAAAGAACCTCAGTATACCCTGAAAAAGGATCCGACCTTTGGTTTTGTCTACAAAAGTGATCACAACATCAACTGTTTCATGGGATTCAAAGAAGTACACAAGTTCTGCGACGACACACTCAAGAAGGTTCGAGACGGACTAGTCATTCGGTTAAGAGATCGGGATCTGTATAAGACAAGCAGGTGGACAACTACTCAAATGCGAGAAGTTCGTCAATTCATTTCGAAGATTGAGAAGAGGCTTGTACTCAGAGATTAGATGCAGAGGCTGGAAAGCTATGTTGGAGGTAGACCATCATTCCCTATAAGAAATTTTCAACGACCTGATCCAGTGTTCACAATCTTCAGAAACATTGATTAATGTAAGACTTGGGTATTCTTTTGATTATTTTTTGCTTGTAAAACATTATGGCTTGTGCACACATAACAGTGCACAACCCGTTCTTTGTAAAGAAAGGACCATGAGGTACGCTTCAGTGCCTCAATCCTAATATAAGGAGTGAAAGCTTCTTACTTTTGAGTAGAATTAATCAAATTTCTTAAGGTTTTCATAATTCTGCTCAAAAGAACAAGTATTCCCTCTCATATTCAAAACCTCAAAAAGTTTGAGGGGGAGTATTTGAAACAATCTTTGTTCTAAATGATAAGTTCTTGTTCGTTTATTCCCACAAACCTCAAAAAACATATTTTAATCAATATGTTCTTCAAAAACAACATCAATATGCCATTTTTGAGGGGGAGAAAAACTAAAGTGATTAAAATATGGTAATAAATGTGGAATCTCATATGAGCTCGACTCAGATTTGACCAACGAATTGACGAAACTAAACTGTCAGTAATCGAAAGGACTTGTCCTGAACGGGTAATAATTTCAAGCTGGTCTAACCAGTGATGTAAGCGTGTCTCGAATAGGACTTGTTTAAGTAGAGTGTACCATTTCGAGAGATTCTCCTTGAATATGACTAGGACGGGTAATAATTTCAAGCTGGTCTAACCAGTGATGTAAGCGTGTCTCGGAGCGGTAATGTTCACTGAGAATCAATCAATTCAAAAGTGCGAACTCTATCCAACATGTGCAAATTTAACATAAAAACTCATGAGCACATGTGAAGGGGGAGTATTTCTAAAAATGAAAAACTCTCAAAGTGTTAACAAAATATGTTTTATAATCATAAACACTTTGAGAGATTTTACAAAAGGTTTTATGAAAAGTGATCAATAAATCTAGGACAATCATAGAGTAATAAGGTGATTGTTAGGTTTATGTCCAATGATCCGCCAGAGCCGGAGGGATCTACCCAAAGACAACACCAATAGGTTAGAACTAGAAGTCTTTAGGTATATTGTAAAAAAGAGAAAAGAAATGAAAGGAGAAAGAAGGGGTTGAAGAATTAAAAAGAAAAATAAATGAAAGGGTGAAAAGAAATAGCCCTCCAAATGTTCAACCATAGGGCAGAAACCGGGTTCAATTCATATGCTACTGGTTATCATCAAGGTGATGCCAGTATTGAAGACAAGACGTCATGAACCCAGTGACGCACGGCACTTAACCTTCTAGCCACTCAAGAATCTCTCAAAAGGTACTTGTTTCATTTCTCACGGAGAACCTCGCATAATCTATCGACCTCTGATTCCGAGATGTGTTGATATTGAAAAGGAGGCACTCTGCTCCATGCCTCTGACGACTAAAACCAAAACGCACTAATTGCGTCTAGAGCCATGAGATTCATCAAAAGATCTCTTAGGAACACTTAAACATTTCTACACTTGTTGTTCAACAATAAGAACATGAGTTGTAAATATTTGAGTCCTATGCAGATCTTAGCAATCTGCCAGAACATTTATGAGAGAATTTACAAATATAACTCTCAGTGATTGAATGGAAATCCCTGCTAGGATCAACATCAAATAGCCCTGACAGCAGGTCACTTAGGTAATCCCTTGTGGGTTTGATAACGCTCAAATTGTGCATGTTTTTAGTAGTGTTATTCGTACTTTTTGTATATGTTATTTGGTTATATTTATATGCTTTTGTTACTTAATCGCACCAAAGTATGTTTGCAAAGTATATGTAGCCAAGTACAGGAAAAAGGAAGAAAAAGTTAAAGATTAATGAAGAAAACAAGGACTTACGATTGTACGAAGATTCCCATGTCAAGATCTACTCCGAAAAGGCATTTCATAGAATGAAGATTGTAACACCCCGTTAAAATTTTAGATAACAGCGGAAGACTTAAACGGGGTATTACCAATTAGATCACAGTCGTAAGCATAGATAATCGTTAAAAGTTGCATTTATATCATTCAATGAAAACTTAATATTCAGAGATTACACATTAGTTGCCAAAAGGATAGTTTTTCACAAAAGTGATGATGAGTTTGAAAAGAATGATATAATTATTTGTAATAAAAAGGGGGTAGATTTCCAATGCCCATGCCAACTCCGTGCTTGAGATTCCTTAGTTACCTGAGATAAAACATGCTAAAAACGTCAACACAAAGGTTGAGTGAATTCATAGTGTTTAATTTGTAATAGTTTGAACACTAGTTAAATAGTAGGGGAAAATCAATGATACTGAAGTGTAACATATAAATAAATATTGCCCTAAGCCTCATGACACTCAAACCTTAACTTGTGGGGGTAATAATAGTTGTAATAAATATTCCACATCATGGTAATGATGTGGGTGATAATGCCCTCGTCGTAGGAGTTTTTCCAGACTCTTAATTCGAATAAAGTGCATTTGTCTATCAATCCGGCTAACACTATAGTTATCTATCCGGCTAGTACAAATGGGTTGTTGATGAAGCGAAAAGTGTACCGCTTTTAAGGGGTTATTTAAGCCATAAATCGTATTTATTTGATCAAATATTGCCCTAAATCGTTCCTTTTGTCATTTTAGGTACTTTTGAGGAGAAATCTGGAAAAGGAAGCATTTTGGACGTTTTTGGAGCATAAAAGTGAAGAAAACGACAAAGTCTCAAAATTGTGCTGGAAATTACCTTTGACGGCGTCAGGATTTGTTCTGGACGGCGTCATGGCTTGGCAAAAGTGGTGGATGTGAAAATTACTCATGATAAGCCAGAGAAATTTGCATGGAATTCTGACGGCGTCACGCTTTAATGTGATCAAGGTCGTCACGGCTTAATTTAAAGAGGGACGGCGTCAAGAAGGCCATCCGGGAACCCTAAAAGCGGCGAGGTGACGGCGTCACACTCCATAACGTGACGCCGTCAGATCTGAAAGTCTATATATAGTTTTGCAATTTTTTGTCATTAGTGTGGAACTTATTGGGGAACTTTGTGTGTGAAAACCCTAAGACGATTTTAGCAGCTTTTTCAAGGCTTTTTGCCTTGAGATCTTCCATGTTACATTGAAGATAAGTTATCAATTAATCATTCAATATGTCTATGTGTTGTTTGATTCTATCTTGTTCTTGTCTTTTGTTTAACATGCTAGGCTAGATTTATCTTGTGTTTGCTTAGATCTAATGAAACCTAGCTATTGATTATTGGTTATTAGTATGTTATTAGTTGTATTGGATGATTGTTCATCTATGTTAGGCTTAAGAAAACTGGCTAACTTCCTATTCGGTAACTTGCTTGAACGTCTTAAGAAACATGAACCAATGCGTACTAAAGGTTTTTATGGTTGTATTTAATGCACAAGCGAATTCTAGTGATCCCATGTTAGGAGCTTCCTAGCCGGCTCGACATAGGAGTGAAGTAGGAGCTTGTAGAGTTGGGGAAGTACGTACGCCACCCCACGATTGGTATTAAGGAATACACCCGTCATCCACGCAATTAATACACACTAATCAACCGGTAAAAGATAGTTAGGGAGTAAGGAAATCTAAGTAAACACATTTCTCTCCACATAAGTTTTACCACCTTTTCATTTTCTGTTATTTTATTTTATTTGCATTCGTAGTAATTTGGGTTAGTTGATTAGCAACTAATTCCGCCCACTCTTTCAAACCCGAGATTTTACTTGCTTTCATAAAAATATAAAAACATAAAAAGAATCTTCTCTCACCCTTAGACCTATTAGAGTAGTTTTTCATACCTAACGAACACTATTCCCTGTGGAGAACGATCAATCCCCCGTACTTACCACTACACTATACTACATCGGTCAGGTACACTGCCTGGTGGGGTTGTAAGCCTCTTGAGATCCCTCGAGAGGTAAAACCTGTTGTAAGGTTGCAAAACCACGCATCAAGTTTTTGGCGCCGCTGCCGGGGAATAGTTATTGTTTAGGTTGAATTTTTATTTTATAGGTCTACTCACTAGATTCCTTTCTAGTGAGATTTTTATTTTCTTTTTCTAGGTTTTCTTTAGTCTATCTATTTTCTTCGTTTCTTTGTTCGTAACCATTACCATTCGACATCATGGAAGATGGTAATATCCTTAATCCCAACAACCCACCACCACAACAACCACCACCACCTCCTAGAGCCCGTACTTTAGGAGAGTACTCCCGTCCTAGCCACCATGGCTATCGAAACACCATTGAGCTCACTCAACGAGCCAATGTCACTCCCTTGCGATCCGACACCATCCGGTTGGTGCAAAGCGGATGCGCATTCCATGGACTTCGTTCTGAAGATCCTAATCAACATCTCAAGGACTTTCTCAAAATCGTTGATTCTATAGACCTTGATGTTGCCACTCGAGAGACGACCCGACTGCGTCTCTTCCAATTCTCTTTGCGGGACCAAGCTTGTCAATGGCTAGAGCGTCAACCCGCAGGATCCATCACCTCTTGGGATGATCTCACCACTCGTTTCCTTGCTCAGTTTTTCCCACCGGGAAGAACTACCAAGCTAAGGAATGATATCTTGATGTTCCAACAACGTCAAGGCGAAACCCTCTACGAGGCATGGACTCGATTCAAGGACTTACTCCAAAAAGTCCCTCACCATGGCATAGAACTTTGGCTCCAAGTCCAAATCTTTTATGACCATGTAAATCTCTCCACGAGGCAAACCATTGACCAATCGGCCGGTGGTAAGCTACGTGATCTAAGTGCGGAACAATCATGGGCTCTCCTAGAAGATCTTGCTCTTTATGACAACGAAAGTTGGAATGATCCCCGTGATTTGAATAAAACGGTCAAGGCAATATCTTTGCCTTCGAACAATTCAAGCACTTCCGACCGGAGGATCATAGAACTTGAAGACCAAGTCAAGTTTCTCATGAAATCCTACGAGGCTCCTAAACCTTCAAGCCAAGTGAACAAAATCACTTCTTCATGTGAATTATGTAGTGGTCCCCACGACACTCGTGATTGCATGGAACTCCCCGAACAAGCTTTTGCGGACTACGCATCCTCGCGTACCGACGGAGCGGGAGACAAGTGGTACACTTTCAAACCCGAGCCACACCCATACGGTGATACATACAACCCCTCATGGAAAAATCACCCGAACCTTAGGTGGAAACAAAACCAAAACGCACAACAAACCAATTCTTCCAACCCACCTAATCGTTTCCAATCAAGCGGTTCCAACTCGAATCGTACTTTCAACAACAATCCTTCCGGCAGTGGTAGTACCAATAACTTTGAAGGATTGATGTCCCAATTTATGGCATCTCAAGAAGCTCGTTTAGCCAAGTTTGAAGCCGATTTCAAACAAAAACAAAGCGAGATGACCAATAAGATTGACACTTTGTTGAAAGCCCTCAATGACCGAGAAATAAGAGCACTCCCTAGCAACACGGTGAAGAACCCGAAACTAAACGTCAACGCCATCTCGTCGGTTTCGTCTCCTAGTTCTTGTCCACAACATTATTCGGTCAATTCCATGAGCACGTGTTTCAAACAAACCCAAGTCGTTCTAAATGACCAAGAAGTTATGACATCCAAATTGGTCAACAACATAGTTGAAACACCTCCCACTCAAAACCTTGACGAAGAATTCAAGGAGCTCCACCTTGAAAGTCCGGTTGTTGATGTGTTGGATGAGAAGAAGCTCAAGTTAGGCAAAAAAGGGACCGCCTTCGTTCAAAACAAACTACCTAAGAAATTAGATGATTCGGGCTTATTTGTTCTACCTTGCAAGATCGGTAATTCGGAGGCTTATGACACATTAGCCGATCTTGGATCAAGCCTTAACCTACTTCCGTTACCTCTCTACACCTCTTTAAAACTAGGAAAACTTGAAGAAACCGAGGTGATAATTGGTTTAGCGGATGGAAGTGTTGCTTACCCGGTTGGAGTAGTCAAAGACGTGTTAGTACACATAGGAAAACTAACCATTTTAGCTGATTTCCACGTCCTTGATATGGTTAGCGACCCTACATGCCCCTTGTTAATAAGTAGAGGATTTTTGGCGACTGCTAGTGCTATGATTGATTGTAAAGAATCCAAGATAGCGGTAGGAGAAGGTGATACTTGGTCAGTCTATGATGTTAAGAAACATGCCTATGATACTAGTGAGGAACCAACACCACATTGGTTAGAATCAAATAGGAGACCATCTAGATATGGACCTTGGATCGATAGAGACTTCATAGGACCCCAACGCCCATTTTACCTAGAAGAGGACTTTGTGAACCGAACACATACGGTAGAGCAACTCTTAGCTAGGGATACCGAATTGGATCCATTTGAAGACCCTCTAGTTTTTAGGAAGATGATTGATTTCCTAGGAGTTTTGCCAATTAACCTAGGAATGAATAAGTGGACTCGTGAGGAAGATGATCATAAATGGGATTGGGACAAACCACCCAAAGATGGAGATGGGTCATGGCATATTAAGATGACATTGTATGACCCGGATGGAGAGAAGTTTGAAAAGATATATTGTACTAAGCGGACCAATAGGAAACTTCAATCCAAGCTTAACCCTAAATACGTCCTCGATGACGAACTCACTTACATAGGGTAGAAGGACTTTGAGTCTAGCTACAAGACTCGTCAATAAAGAAAAGCGCTTCTTGGGAGGCAACCCAAGTTTTATTTGCTTTGTGTGTTTATTTATTTGTTTGTTTGATTTTATTTGTTTCCGTATGTGTGTTTAAGTTTTATTATTATTGATTCATGTTAAAAACTAATTTGTGAAAATGCTTTATCTTGTTTTTAACTTCGTCTTAACTACATATAAAGGTATTTTGCAAAAGTTAAGTGTAAGGGAAATCCAAATCGGTTTATTAGAACACAAATGAACATGAATCGTAATAATATTAAATGAACATACATATTAGTGTTTGTTTGAGTCAAATGCTTGTATCGAGTCATAATGATGTTTTGCAGGATTTCCAGGAAGTAAGGTATAGGTCTTTCCAAAAATTTTCCGGCAACGTAACATGAGAATTCTGTAAGATTGTTTCTGACGGCGTCAGGATTTACAACATGACGGCGTCAGATTTAATTTTATGAAAATTTTTGAAAGTTTTGTTTTCATAAAAAGTTTTTATTAAATCTATAACTTATAATCTCCAGGAATCTGCAAAATTATCATTCCACAAGCATTATATCCTTATATATAGAGTTTATCCCGCCGATGTTATGCAGGTTTTCGTGTTTGTTTTCTCAGGTTTAACAGGTTATTTTGGACAAGGAAATGTATGTGGAATCAAGCTTTTGGCGATGCTTTAGTCATGGAGCTTTTACATTCTCTTTGGAAGAAGATCTAACCGTGTTACTTCATTATCCACCGAGCGAATCAGGGGAGTATTTGATTTCATTCTTTTACTTTATGCTTCTACATCTTGTTATTTGAACATTGGGGACAATGTTCATCTTAAGTGTAAGGGGGGGGGGGGGTAAAAGCACGATTAGAGAATACTATTACGCTTGATTTTTGTTTGTTTAATGGTAGATGTGTAATAAAACTGAGAGAAATACCTGTTAGGGCAATTTTAGTGCCAAATTTAAAATTTTTTACAACATTTAGGAGTGAAACTTTGATCTTAATGAGCGTCTCATGGATAGGAATTATATGACTAGCACAAAAACCGTACCACTAAAAAAATTTTCCACCCCAAATATGTGAGGTTCGCCCCTAGAATTGGTAGGAAAAGCATTTATGCTATGATGTGTGTACCGGTAGCACTTAGATTCTAGAACTTGCGTTAGGACCATTCCAAGGCCACAAGTGAGACTACATTCGTGTAGTTAGATTTACTACATGATAAGAGGCATTAGGATTAACCCATTGTTTTACACCTGTATTTTTGTTATAATTATGTTGGCTACATTGGTCAAGTAATTCTCCCACACCCTTTGCGTTGTACTCATTTTTAGTACACGATACCCCTAGTACACCCCTCAGAGCCTATCTTTTCGTTTCTAACTTTAAGCATTTTACTTAAAGGAAGAATTTGTTACACCCCACTTAAATGTACACCCAAATCGCCTTAGCCTACCTTGTATGCACTCATTTTTAGTGCATTATTGTGACAACATTTGTTTAAACCCAAGTTAATTATCTAATTGATTACATGGTTGCTAAGTCGAGTCATATCCTTGTACATATTGTTTTGGGACGATTGGGACTCATGGGTGAAGTACTAGTGTAATGGAGTAATGGGGAAGAACAACATTATTACCCCCATATGTGCTAAATATTTTAAAAGTACTCCAAGTGTTTCGATTATCTTAATTCGAGTCATTAGAATAGTTAATTGTAAAGTTATGTAAAAATTCAAGTGTAAGGGGAGAACCGAGGCCCCTACGATGTATTATTTTGGATGGTAGGGCAAGAGTGTATGCCAAAAAAAAAAAAAAAAAATCGAAAAAATCAAGAAAAATACAAAAAAAATAAGAAAAAGAAAAGTAGAAAAAACATACGGACTACCATCCCGTTTCATTTTATGTTTATTTTATGTTTTTGTTATTTTCTTTTTTTTTTAGCTTAAGATTGAGTCGAGTCTTGGCTTAGCAACATTGTATAGTACATGTAATTAATCAAGATCTTTAACTCGCCACCAGTAAAATATCCCTTATCCAACAAAACCGTGTTTTCCTTTTCCCTACACCTAACATTATAACCCATTTAAAAGCCCTCTTTGATAGTTTATCTTAGGTGCTTACGCCTAGTGGAGGAGGTTTTCGATCCTTTCCCAAGCCTATGGTAATCTATTTGCTATGACAGGTAGTGAGAGATATTATCCGTTTTCATTTATAAGATTTATTTTGATGACACATGAGAGATGTGAGTATCTAAACACTACTTGTGAGGTGCTAGTATGTAATCTCCGTGCTTTTTATGATTAAAGTGGAACGAATATTTGTTGTAATTACTTTTATGTTAGCATTAAATGACCCCTAACTTGTATTTTTATTAGAATAAAAGCGCATTTGCTTGAGGACAAGCAAATCTCAAGTGTAAGGGTATTTGATGAAGCGAAAAGTGTACCGCTTTTAAGGGGTCATTTAAGCCCTAAATCGTATTTATTTGATCAAATATTGCCCTAAATCGTTCCTTTTGTCATTTTAGGTACTTTTGAGGAGAAATCTGGAAAAGGAGGCATTTTGGACGTTTTTGGAGCATAAAAGTGAAGAAAACGACAAAGTCTCAAAATTGTGCTGGAAATTACCTTTGACGGCGTCAGGATTTGTTCTGGACGGCGTCATGGCTTGGCAAAAGTGGTGGATGTGAAAATTACTCATGATAAGCCAGAGAAATTTGCATGGAATTCTGACGGCGTCACGCTTTAATGTGATCAAGGTCGTCACGGCTTAATTTAAAGAGGGACGGCGTCAAGAAGGCCATCCGGGAACCCTAAAAGCGGCGAGGTGACGGCGTCACACTCCATAACGTGACGCCGTCAGATCTGAAAGTCTATATATAGTTTTGCAATTTTTTGTCATTAGTGTGGAACTTATTGGGGAACTTTGTGTGTGAAAACCCTAAGACGATTTTAGCAGCTTTTTCAAGGCTTTTTGCCTTGAGATCTTCCATGTTACATTGAAGATAAGTTATCAATTAATCATTCAATATGTCTATGTGTTGTTTGATTCTATCTTGTTCTTGTCTTTTGTTTAACATGCTAGGCTAGATTTATCTTGTGTTTGCTTAGATCTAATGAAACCTAGCTATTTATTATTGGTTATTAGTGTGTTATTAGTTGTATTGGATGATTGTTCATCTATGTTAGGCTTAAGAAAACTGGCTAACTTCCTATTCGGTAACTTGCTTGAACGTCTTAAGAAACATGAACCAATGCGTACTAAAGGTTTTTATGGTTGTATTTAATGCACAAGCGAATTCTAGTGATCCCATGTTAGGAGCTTCCTAGCCGGCTCGACATAGGAGTGAAGTAGGAGCTTGTAGAGTTGGGGAAGTACGTACGCCACCCCACGATTGGTATTAAGGAATACACCCGTCATCCACGCAATTAATACACACTAATCAACCGGTAAAAGATAGTTAGGGAGTAAGGAAATCTAAGTAAACACATTTCTCTCCACATAAGTTTTACCACCTTTTCATTTTCTGTTATTTTATTTTATTTGCATTCGTAGTAATTTGGGTTAGTTGATTAGCAACTAATTCCGCCCACTCTTTCAAACCCGAGATTTTACTTGCTTTCATAAAAATATAAAAACATAAAAAGAATCTTCTCTCACCCTTAGACCGATTAGAGTAGTTTTTCATACCTAACGAACACTATTCCCTGTGGAGAACGATCAATCCCCCGTACTTACCACTACACTATACTACATCGGTCAGGTACACTGCCTGGTGGGGTTGTAAGCCTCTTGAGATCCCTCGAGAGGTAAAACCTGTCGTAAGGTTGCAAAACCACGCATCAGTTGTCAACTTCCAATAGATCTATTCACAAAATTCGCGTTCACTCGCAAGTGATTAATGGTTCATGATATGAGGGACTTTTTGGCAGGGTGGTAACTTAGGCAATAATTCTTAGCAATATCAATCAGGGAAGCATACAGAAAAATACTTATGTTCAGATTTAAAGCATGTATCTCCCCACGGGATTTGAAAACATAGTAAAAATATGGGACTACGAACTCACCTTAGTGATACAGTAGTCAAGTAGTGATCAAGTGATGTAAGTGAATAGCTCCGACTTACGACCTAGAGTAATACGATAAGTTTAGATTCGTTTGTTCTAGGGCTCGATGTGAAATGACGAGTATGAAAACCTTCAAGTGTGATAGCGTCGGATTTGTGTATTTTAGATGCTTAAGTCCAAAGGTAACTTATGATACTTATTGTTGTTATTTTACGAAGACGTCATCGATTAAAGCTTGGTTGTATAATATTGTTGGTTATCACAAGTGTTAATAAAAATATTTATTTTAAATATTTTTAGTTATAGAAAAAGTGTATTAGTTATATTTCGGTATCGACATATATATAAAACACAAAAATATAAATTCTTTCAAAATATAACATAGTTACAATAATCTCCCTTATCTTTGTAAAAATTACATTTTTAACCCGAAAGTTAAATTGTTTACAATTTCAGTCCAAAAACATTATTTTACAATTTTATTCTTATTTTTCGATAATTACAGTTTTGGTCCCTTGTTTTATTTCTGGTTTTTCATTTTTCATTTTTGGACACTATTTTTTTGAATTTTACACTTTTAGTCCTTATGACTCGCAAAGTTTGCATTTCTAGTCCAAAGTTCAAAACATTAAAATTCTTACGTCTTCTTTTATTACTCGATTTTAAAAGCTAAATTTTAAGCCACGACTTACTGCTTATTTTCGAAAGGGACAGACATGGGTCGAATGAGCTCTTAGGGGAGGGTGACGAATGGGCTTTAAGGCCCAATACCGAAACTGGTTGGGTTTAATTTATTTAGAAACTTTCTTGGGCTTGTGAGCCCAACAAGGGGGCGTTTAGTTTGTAGTAAAAAAATATATACGCATGGTTTAAAAAAAAAGAAAGCAGTGAAGAGAAACAAAATAAATACATGGGACGCATGGTTTTTCTTTCAAAAGAAGAAAATAAAACTGTTACTTATGGATGAAAAAGAATACGTAGTTTCTAAAAGAGTAGAATCGAACAGTGAGCAAAAAAATATGTGTCTTCATGATATTTTAGTAGGGTTCGAATTTGGGTTGGTCTAGTGGTGAACCCATGACGCAACCATTGACCCAAAGGCTCGATGGTGTTATGCTCGCGTCTAGTTCGAAAAAGTATACGTTGGTTTCACATGTATGTGGGTTTCGACTAAAATGTGTTCCTTTGTAGTAGAGATGGGTGAGGCAGTGAGCAAAAGAAAAGAAGGAAAATTTCTATGCTCTTGGTAACTCGATGGGGTTCGAATATGGGTTGCGTTTCATGCTACATTTCGTCACAGTAAAGGGGTTGCATGGGGTTTGTATATTAGACATGGTTTTAGTGTTTCGTCTTTGTACTCGATTCTCACGTTAACATTGTAAGTTTTGTGATTGGTTTTATTGTTTTATATTATCAAGTACGTTAGTTTTGGCATGCATGGGTCGAATAATCAAACGAAATGCATAAAAACTTTAAGTGGGAGTGAAAACTTACAACACCAGGAGAATGGTGGGGCGCTCGAACGAGAAAGGTGACGATAAGGATTCAAAGACAAACAAAACCCAAGCTTCCTTCTCCAAATGGTAATCCACGATTCCAAATAAACCCCCAACGCTTGTAATGTAACCCAAAAATCTTGCTTCTTCTCTCTTTTTGCTCGACAGTAGGAATAAGTGTTTTTGTTACGTGTTTGTGAGTTTAGATGTGTGATGAGATGTGAGTACTTGAGGGTTTTAATAGAGGCAATGAGGTACCTTCTTTGATTAATTTATTAGAGGCTCTTGAAGCATGCATTGATATGTCAAGTCGAATTGAACAAAGAGGTGTCAAAGGTCGTGTGGTCTCGTCAATGTTTGTGGGCAACTTGTATTCCTCATACAATACAAGAAGTGATACAAACTTGATGGTTCAATCATGCCATGTACTAGTTTGAATAAAATAAAGAAAAGAGGAAGGGACTTGTAACATGTTGGAGATATGGAGGCACATTGCCTTTTGGTTAGTAGAGATTTACAGAAAACATGAAGTTTATTATTTATTTTATGATTTAGGCTAGAGCTAGGTGGCTCTTGACTTCCCTTTGTTTCCCACGTGAGAACAGACAACACAAACCAAGTTTGTTGACTGTGTTGGTTGAGAGCAACAGAAGGGATACTATGTACTTGAGTAATTATGGTGGGCTTGTGCTCATGGTTTGGTCCAAGAGAAGAAAGAAAATGTGTTGTTGGGCAAGTGGTAGTCTCGGCCCAAGAACAAAAGAAAAGAAAAAAAATGTATATGTGGTTAATGAAATAAATAATGTATTTGTATTATATGTTTACTAATTGGATTGGTGTAATAATTCTTGGAGTTCGTTTAGCTTTTAGTGTCGGTGCCTAAGTGAGCTATTCATGACAAGTCTCGAAATCGTTAAAGGGTGACTGGTGATTGTTGCTTGATAATAAAAAAAAATTAACCGGTAAAATAGGTTATTCAACTTTAAATTAGAATTACTTGATGATTAACATTAATAAATGACATGGGATTTCACAAGGTATTACAGTACCCACCCGTTAGACTGGATTCGTCCCGAATCCTAAGATGTGGTAGTGGTCGGGGTTGTCTTATCGAATAGATGAGGATATTTAGCACGAATTTGGTCTTCGCGTTCCCAGGTGTACTCTGGTCCTCTCTTAGAATTCCATCTAACCTTGACAATGGGAATGCGGCTTTGTTTTAATCGCTTGACGTCTCTATCTAATATTTCCATTGGTTCTTCGACAAAGTTTAGCTTATCGTCAAGTCGAATTTCTTTTAAGGGAACGATAAGGGTTTCATCCGATAGACATTTCTTCAGATTTGATACATGAAAGGTATTGTGCACTCTACTCAGCTCTTCCTGAAGTTCAAGCTTGTATGCCACTGGACCAATCCTCTCTAGGATTTTGAATGGTCCAACATATCGAGGATTTAGTTTTCCACGCTTTTCGAATCTAATCATTCCTTTGCAAGGTGATACTTTCAACATTACTCGGTCCCCAACCTGAAACTCCATAGGTTTTCTTCTCACGTTGGCGTAACTCTTTTGTCGATCCCGGGCGGCTTGTAGACGTTGTTTGATTTGGACGATCTTTTCGGTGGTTTCATGAATGAGTTCGGGTCCTGAGATTTGAACATCCCTAACCTCTGTCCAACAGACAGGTGAACGACACTTTCTACCATAAAGCGCTTCAAATGGAGCAGCTTTAATGCTAGGGTGATAGCTGTTGTTGTAAGAGAATTCTGCCAATGGCAAGTGCTTATCCCAACCTTTTCCAAAATCAATTACACATGCTCGTAGCATGTCTTCTAAGGTTTGAATAGTTCTCTCACTTTGGCCGTCAGTTTGGGGGTGATATGCGGTACTCATGTCTAACCGGGTATTTAAGGCTTTCTGCAATGTCTGCCAAAATCTAGATGTGAAGCGACTATCACGATCTGAGATGATGGAAACCGGCACTCCATGCCGTGAGACTATTTCCTTCAAATATAATTGTGCAAGTGTACTCATGTCGTCGGTTTCTTTTATTGCCAAGAAGTGTGCGGATTTCGTGAGGCGATCAACGATGGCCCAGATAGTGTCAAGTCCACCCGATGTCTTAGGTAGCTTTGTGATGAAGTCCATTGTGATCCTTTCCCATTTCCATGTTGGAATTTCTGGCTGTGTCAACATTCCGGACGGCCTTTGGTGTTCTGCTTTTACTTTAGCACATGTCAAACATTTTCCGACATACACAGCGATGTCGGCCTTCATGTTTGGCCACCAATACAACTTCTTGAGATCCTGATACATCTTATCAGACCCCGGATGAATGGAATACTTTGACTTGTGGGATTCGTGCATGATAAGATCACGTATTCCTTCGTAAAGGGGAATCCATTTTCTGTCATTGAAACACAGCATCCCGTCTTGTTTTCTCACAAAACCGTTCTCGTTTTCCGGCATTCCATAGATTTTCTCATTTTCTCTATTTTCGTCCTTCAGGCCTTCGGCCTGAGCTTCTAAAATCTTCGATGGTAGGGGTGACTTAATTGTCATTCCCAAAGATCTAACTCTAAGGGGTTTAATTCGCTCCTTTCGACTTAAGGCGTCAGCCACAACATTAGCCTTTCCAGGATGATAGCGAATCTCACAGTCATAATCACTGAGTAACTCCAACCATCGGCGTTGTCTCATGTTCAGCTCTTTCTGGTTTAGGATATGTTGGAGACTCTTGTGATCTGTAAACACCGTGCACTTGGTGCCATACAAATAGTGTCTCCACATCTTAAGAGCGAACACTACTGCTCCTAATTCAAGATCATGGGTCGTGTAGTTCTTCTCGTAGGTTTTGAGCTGTCGGGAAGCATATGCGATGACTTTACTTCGTTGCATTAACACGGCTCCTAGTCCTTGAATAGATGCATCGCAATAAACCACGAAGTCTTCACTACCTTTTGGTAATGCTAATATCGGAGCTTCACAGAGTTTCTGCTTCAAGAGTTGGAAGGACGACTCTTGCTTTTCTCCCCATTCAAACTTCTTCTTCTTTTGGGTTAACTCTATCAAAGATTTAGCGATTTTTGAGAAGCCCTCGATAAATCTCCGATAGTACCCGGCAAGTCCTAAGAATTGCCGTATCTCTGTGGGGTTCGTAGGAGACGCCCAATCTTTCACTGCTACGATCTTTGCGGGATCCACGTGGATGCCTTTGCTATCAATCACGTTCCCTAGGAACTGTACTTTTTCGATCCAGAAATCACACTTGGAGAATTTAGCGTACAACTCCTCCTTCTTGAGCAGTTCTAGAATGGCCTTCAATTGTTCAGCGCGCTCTTCTTTGCTGCGTAAGTAGATGAGGATATCATCAATAAACACGATCACAAACCTGTCCAAGTATGGCTTGCACACTCGGTTCATTAGGTCCATAAACACAGCTGGTGCGTTTGTTAGGCCAAATGGCATCACTTGGAACTCGTAGTACCCGTATCGCGTACGAAAACTGTCTTCGGTATGTCTCCCTCCTTAACTCTCAGCTGATGGTACCCTGACCTTAAATCAATCTTTGAGTATACACTCGACCCTTGCAGCTGATCAAACAAGTCGTCGATTCTAGGTAGTGGGTATCGGTTCTTCACGGTGAGCTTGTTTAACTCACGATAATCGATGCACATCCGGAAGGATCCATCTTTCTTCTTAACAAACAGTACCGGAGCTCCCCATGGCAAAGAACTCGGGCGTATGAATCCTTTATCTGACAATTCTTGCAATTGCTCAGACAATTCTTTCATCTCGGATGGTGCTAACCTATAGGGTGCTCGTGCCACTGGTGCTGCTCCTGGCACTAGTTCGATCTGAAATTCTACTTGTCGAGTTGGCGGAAGGCTAGGCAAGTCTTCGGGAAATACTTCGGGAAAATCTTTAACTATCGGTACATCTTCTAGTCGCTTCTCCTCTGACTTTTTCTCGGTTACTTGAGCCAAAAATGCGAGACATCCCCGCTCGATATACTTCATCGTTTTGAAGCACGATATGATACTTAGTCGGGTCTTACTCCGTTCGCTACGGACAACTAAAGTTTCTCCTTCACGTGGAATGTGAACAACCTTCTCGTCGCATAAAATTTTATCATGGTTCTTGGACAACCAATCCATGCCGATGACTACATAAAAACTACCAAGTTGAATGGGCATGAGGTCTATGTCAAATGGTTGATTTAGCAGGAGCAAGGTACAACCTTGGATTATGGTGTTGGTTTCTACTAGCTTACCATCGGCTAGTTCAATTTCGTAGGTGGTGTCTAATTTAGTCGGGGTAATGTTAAGTAGGGGTGCAAATGAAGTAGACACAAAACTTTTGTCGGCTCTAGAATCAAATAAAACTTTAGCAAGATGATTATTAAGGGAAAACGTACCCGTCACCACGTCGGGATCTTGCTTGACATTTCCATCTCCTAGCACATATGCTCTCCCTCGAGCATTGTTGATGGGGTTGGCAATCTGATTTGGACACTGGTTCTTGTAGTGTCCCTTCTTACCACATCCATGGCATACTACGGCCACTGGTTGTAAATTGGCTCCTGTGGCCTTGCAGTCTTGGGTCTTGTGACCGGTTTTCTGGCACTTTCCACATCTAGCAAAACAGGGTCCATGGTGGTGCAACTTACATCGGTTACACATAGGAGCGGGTCTAGCATAACCCCCATTTCCAGTAGGTGTGGCAAGGTAAGCCTTGGCAGTTTCCTGCGGGCGGTTCTGTTGGTTGTGATGGTGGTTTCGGTTTTGCTGATAGCCTTGATTGTTGTTGCGGTTGTGGCTGTGGTTGTGGTGAGAGTTGTTGTTGCTGTGATTGCTTCTACGATCATCAAACTTTCTTTTGTGATCGTTGCTTCCCTGAGCCTGATTACGCTTGATTTCCCTCTCCAGTAATTTCTGAGTGGTCTCCATGGCTTCTTCCAGTGTCTGTGGTTTGGATACAGTGACAATTCCTTCTATGCTTTTGGGCAACCCTTCAACATACCTTTCCAATGTTTTCTTGAAATCTGGCACCTTGGTTGGGCATAGCAGAGAGAGTTCTTGGAACCTTCTGTCATAGGTTCTGAGGTCATAGCCCTTCACCACTAAGCGATCAAATTCATCCTCCAGTTTTCGGATTTCTGTGCGCGGGCAATACTTCTTCAACATTTTCTGTTTAAACTCGGCCCAAAGGAGTTAGTAAGCTCTTTCAGTACCCATTTTATGAGCAGTGGCGTTCCACCATGATAGAGCGTCATCTGCTAGTGTGCCAGTAGCAAAGGTGACCTTGCTGTCTTCTGCACAACCACTCCTGGTGAAAATAGTTTCTGAGCGCTCAAACCATCGAGCTAACTCCGTTACTCCTTCGGTACCTTTGAAAGTTGGTGGTTTACAACTCATGAATTCTTTGTAGGTGCATTTGCGAGTCACAACTGTCTCGCTTTCGACAGTGGGCCTTGTGGCACTACCAGTGGTATTCGTGGCTGCAGCTTGAGCCACTAATGCAGCGGTTACGCTCTCAGTGATCAACCGGCGTATCTCTTCTAGGGTCATGATCGTTCCGGCAACTGCAACTGTTGTTCTGTTGCGGGTAGCCATGTTCTAACAATGACATAAGAACACATATTTAGAATTTACTTATTTATTTCGTGATTGAGTTGGTGTTGAAATATGGTCAATTAACAAGGTAATTGTATATACTTCATAACAAAACTATCATAATGTAACACATCGATGCTGAGGAAAAGAAATCATGATAAATATGTCACCATCATGTAAACACATGAAGTGATCGTTCCTACACTACATCAATAAATATCACAATCAAATCATAAATACAACATATTCGAGCACCATCCACAACACATACAAATAGAATGAAACAACAAGGTAATCATAAATTTTACATCAAGTTCCGGAAATCATAACATACAATATTTTTTTTCATAATCTTGATTCATTTGCTTACCAAACAATCAAATACAAGTTTCTTTATTACATCACAAACGGTACGCTAGATGTCTAGCCACAACTGATACAGTAAAATCTAAGAACAACCCGATGCCCCATCCAAGCGGCGCTGTAGTGCTCGAACTGTCTCTGTCAACTCCTCAATCCTAGCATCCCTCTGTCTCTCCCCAGCCTCCAATCTCTGAATGCTCCTCCTGGCCATGTGGAGCTCCCCATCCTGAGTCTCAATAAGGTCCTGCATAATCCTGGATATGTCCCCCTGATCCTGGGACTCCTGTCTCATGCTCTCCTGCCTATCTCCCATGCCTGTGATGTGGCCCCTCTGGTCCTGGACCTCCTGCTCCATCGCCTCCAACCTACCCCTGAGATCAGCAATAATCTCTTGCGCCTCCTGGAGGCTAGTACCCATCATATCGAAAACCTCCTCCATGGCTACTCTCCCCACTACGAGGTTCTCCACCTCCTCCTCAATACACTCGATGCGCTCGAGTGAAACATCCCCGATGAAACTGAGTAGAGCATCAAGGCGGTCCTCATGCCTAGAGAGTCTAGCTGCTAACAGTGGAATAGTGTGATGAATGGGCTCTCCCGTGACCGGAAGAACTCTAGCAGCAGCGGTAGATGAACTCTCTCCTAATTTTGCAGCACTCGGGGCACCCTCCTGTGTCCTCCAGCTACGAATCATGGCCAACAAAAATGACCAGCGGCGTGCATCAACCCTCCTGCGGGGTTAAGCAGCGGCCTCAGCAACAGCCTCGACATACGGATCTGATGATGAAGGGCCTACAAGACGTGCCCTCTTGCGAAAAGGCAAGGGGTCACTAGGCTCGGTCGAATGGGTGGGTGATGGGACTGGAGATGTCACCGGGACTGTAGTGGTCTGGTGATAAAAGACTTTAGGTGATGGTATGAATGGGTATGATCTAGTAACTGAGTCGAAAAGAGAGTCAACTCTGACTGGTGGTGGTGATGGAATCATATAAGGGTGTGGCTGAGGTGATGGTGATGGTGGTAGTGATGATGGTGGTGAAGGTGATGCTGATACAGGTGATGGTGATGGTGGTATAACAGCTGGTGGTGGTACCAATGGGGCTGAAGGTGCACGTGCTCGTTTCCGGGCAGTGTACTTCCTAGGTGGGCCTCCCTGGCAAGGCACATAAAGTTGCCCAAATGGTGCGGGCTCATAAGGCTGTAGAAATTTGACTACCCTACGCCGGAAAACCGGTGCAGGTGGGGGTGGTATGGGTGAAGCTAAGTCGGAATAGTCGGAGTCAGACGACTCGCCATCCGCCTCTGACCCAGAGGAATGGTGAGGGGTCAAAGCTCAGGGTGGGGGTGGTGAAGGACAATCATCAGCAGCTAGGAACTGCTGTGACTCATAGTACTGGTCAAGAGTCAAAGGACCAAAGGCGAGAGAAGATGAAAGTGGGATAGTGGGTGAGATAACCGGTGTTCGAGGCGACTTCACCCTCCTCAAAGGGCTCTGTCTCTCCAGATGCGTTCCCAGATGGAACAACAGATGGGATAACTGGTGAAACGGGTAAGGTGGTATTGGTGTCAGCGTCAGACAAAATGATAACAGTAGTGGGTGGAGTAGCTGATGGTACTAGTGTCACTTCGGTCTCAACATCAGACAGAATGATGACGGGGATCGGGGGAGACATGGTACTGTAATATCCCAATAATAATAAGTGTAAGTCATTAATAATATAAATATGCATTAGCCATAATAACATTTGTTGGTGATAAAACTAATTCGTTATGCATAATCTGCCAAGCAAATCTCAATGCATGTGTTAATAAAGTGTTAATATTCATTCATTATGCATAATCTGCCAAGCAAATCTCAATGCAAAAGTTCGTAAGTGTTGGCACGGAGGGCATAGGGTGGTAGAGTTAAAAAAATGGTCCTTTAGAAATCGCGGTTATAGTCCAATGTTTTTGAAAATCACTTGGTTCTCTATAACCTAGGCTCTGATGCCAATCTGTAACACCCCGTTAAAATTTTAGATAACAGCGGAAGACTTAAACGGGGTATTACCAATTAGATCACAGTCGTAAGCATAGATAATCGTTAAAAGTTGCATTTATATCATTCAATGAAAACTCAATATTTAGAGATTACACATTAGTTGCCAAAAGGATAGTTTTTCACAAAAGTGATGATGAGTTTGAAAATAATGATATAATTATTTGTAATAAAAAGGGGGTAGATTTCCAATGCCCATGCCAACTCCGTGCTTGAGATTCCTTAGTTACCTGAGATAAAACATGCTAAAAACGTCAACACAAAGGTTGAGTGAATTCATAGTGTTTAATTTGTAATAGTTTGAACACAAGTTAAATAGTAGGGGAAAATCAATGATATTGAAGTGTAACATATAAATAAATATTGCCCTAAGCCTCATGACACGCAAACCTTAACTTGTGGGGGTAATAATAGTTGTAATAAATATTCCACATCATGGTAATGATGTGGGTGATAATGCCCTCGTCGTAGGAGTTTTGCCAGACTCTTAATTCGAATAAAGTGCATTTGTCTATCAATCCGGCTAACACTATAGTTATCTATCCGGCTAGTACAAATGGGTTGTCAACTTCCAATAGATCTATTCACAAAATTCGCGTTCACTCGCAAGTGATTAATGGTTCATGATATGAGGGACTTTTTGGCAGGGTGGTAACTTAGGCAATAATTCTTAGCAATATCAATCAGGGAAGCATACAGAAAAATACTTGTGTTCAGATTTAAAGCATGTATCTCCCCACGGGATTTGAAAACATAGTAAAAATGTGGGACTACGAACTCACCTTAGTGATACAGTAGTCAAGTAGTGATCAAGTGATGTAAGTGAATAGCTCCGACTTGCGACCTAGAGTAATACGATAAGTTTAGATTCGTTTGTTCTAGGGCTCGATGTGAAATGACGAGTATGAAAACCTTCAAGTGTGATAGCGTCGGATTTGTGTATTTTAGATGCTTAAGTCCAAAGGTAACTTATGATACTTATTGTTGTTATTTTACGAAGACGTCATCGATTAAAGCTTGGTTGTATAATATTGTTGGTTATCACAAGTGTTAGTAAAAATATTTATTTTAAATATTTTTAGTTATAGAAAAAGTGTATTAGTTATATTTCGGTATCGACATATTTATAAAACACAAAAATATAAATTCTTTCAAAATATAACATAGTTACAATAATCTCCCTTATCTTTGTAAAAATTACATTTTTAACCCGAAAGTTAAATTGTTTACAATTTCAGTCCAAAAACATTATTTTACACTTTTATTCTTATTTTTCGATAATTACAGTTTTGGTCCCTTGTTTTATTTCTGGATTTTCATTTTTCATTTTTGGACACTATTTTTCTGAATTTTACACTTTTAGTCCTTACGACTCGCAAAGTTTGCATTTCTAGTCCAAAGTTCAAAACATTAAAATTCTTACGTCTTCTTTTATTACTCGATTTTAAAAGCTAAATTTTAAGCCACGACTTACTGCTTATTTTCGAAAGGGACAGACATGGGTCGAATGAGCTCTTAGGGGGGGGGGTGTCGAATGGGCTTTAAGGCCCAATACCGAAACTGGTTGGGTTTAATTTATTTAGAAACTTTCTTGGGCTTGTGAGCCCAACAAGGGGGCGTTTAGTTTGTAGTAAAAAAATATATACGCATGGTTTAAAAAAAAGCAAGCAGTGAAGAGAAACAAAATAAATACATGGGACGCATGGTTTTTCTTTCAAAAGAAGAAAATAAAATTGTTACTTATGGATGAAAAAGAATACGTAGTTTCTAAAAGAGTAGAATCGAACAGTGAGCAAAAAAAAATATGTGTCTTCATGATATTTTAATAGGGTTAGAATTTGGGTTGGTCTAGTGGTGAACCCATGACGCAACCATTGAGCCAAAGGCTCGATGGTGTTATGCTCGCGTCTAGTTCGAAAAAGTATACGTTGGTTTCACATGTATGTGGGTTTCGACTAAAATGTGTTCCTTTGTCGTAGAGATGGGTGAGGCAGTGAGCAAAAGAAAAGAAGGAAAATTTCTATGCTCTTGGTAACTCGATGGGGTTCGAATATGGGTTGCGTTTCATGCTACATTTCGTCACAGTAAAGGGGTTGCATGGGGTTTGTATATTAGACATGGTTTTAGTGTTTCGTCTTTGTACTCGATTCTCACGTTAACATTGTAAGTTTTGTGATTGGTTTTATTGTTTTATATTATCAAGTACGTTAGTTTTGGCATGCATGGGTCGAATAATCAAATGAAATGCATAAAAACTTTAAGTGGGAGTGAAAACTTACAACACCAGGAGAATGGTGGGGCGTTCGAACGAGAAAGGTGACGATAAGGATTCAAAGACAAACAAAACCCAAGCTTCCTTCTCCTAATGGTAACCCACGATTCCAAATAAACCCCCAACGCTTGTAATGTAACCCAAAAATCTTGCTTCTTCTCTCTTTTTGCTCGACAGTAGGAATAAGTGTTTTTGTTATGTGTTTGTGAGTTTAGATGTGTGATGAGAGGTGAGTACTTGAGGGTTTTTATAGAGGCAATGAGGTACCTTCTTTGATTAATTTATTAGAGGCTCTTGAAGCATGCATTGATATGTCAAGTCGAATTGAACAAAGAGGTGTCAAAGGTCGTGTGGTCTCGTCGATGTTTGTGGGCAGCTTGTATTCCTCATACAATACAAGAAGTGATACAAACTTGATGGTTCAACCATGCCATGTACTAGTTTGAATAAAATAAAGAAAAAAGGAAGGGACTTGTAACATGTTGGAGATATGGAGGCACATTGCCTTTTGGTTAGTAGAGATTTACAGAAAACATGAAGTTTATTATTTGTTTTATGATTTAGGCTAGAGCTAGGTGGCTCTTGACTTCCCTTTGTTTCCCACGTGAGAACAGACAACACAAACCAAGTTTGTTGACTGTGTTGGTTGAGAGCAACAGAAGGAATACTATGTACTTGAGTAATTATGGTGGGCTTGTGCTCATGGTTTGGTCCAAGAGAAGAAAGAAAATGTGTTGTTGGGCTAGTGGTAGTCTCGGCCCAAGAACAAAAGAAAAGAAAAAAAATGTATATGTGGTTAATCAAATAAATAATGTATTTGTATTATATGTTTACTAATTGGATTGGTGTAATAATTCTTGGAGTTCGTTTAGCTTTTAGTGTCGGTGCGCAAGTGAGCTATTCATGACAAGTCTCGAAATCGTTAAAGGGTGACTGGTGATTGTTGTTTGATAATAAAAAAAAATTAACCGGTAAAATAGGCTATTCAACTTTAAATTAGAATTACTTGATGATTAACATTAATAAATGACATGGGATTTTACAAGGTATTACAAAGATCTAAGTATTCATGATTCCAAGTTCCAAGACAAAGGAAAGATCAAGTTGGACAAAGAACCAAGAGCTATGAGAAAGATACATGCCTGTTAGGATTTATTTTAAAGTGATGGTCATTCGTCATTATAATAGTTTAATTAATGTGTCGTTGTTTGAGTTAGTTAGTTTAATCAACGGGCTTGGGTTTAAGCTTGTTAGTTAAATGTTATGATCATGTAATCCTTGTATAAGCCCATCTCAAGCCCAAGCCCACCCAAGTCTAGAAAACTATAAATACCCTTCCCCTCCTCACTTGGAGGGTGTTGCTTCTAGGGGTATTCTCATCTTTGTATCTCTCATATTCTTTCTCAATCTAATCTCTAGAAGCTACCATCTCCATCTTTCTATCTTCTAATCTTCTATTATTCTCATATTGTTGTTGTGTGATAAAGGATCAATATTAAGCTATAACAAGTGGTATCAAGAGCAAAATCTTAAAGATCTAGGGTTTAATTACACGGTAGTGGTTACTGTTCCATTAGGTGGGTTACATTTGAATTGTTCTTGTTTTTTATCACTACTGTTACATTGTTTTTATCACTACTGTTCACGCTCACCAACTTTCATTGAAGCAAAAAAAGATAGTCGAAGCATAATTTGATCGAACCAACTTCAAGTGATCGAACGACCAACTTCATCGAAGCAACAAAGTGATCGAACGACCAACTTCATCGAAGCAACAAAGTGATCGAACGACCAACTTCATCGAAGCAACTTTGTGATCGAACAACAATCATCGAACGAGCTTTCATCGAATGGAACAAGAGTAGTCGAGCTAGACTTTCTCTTTCAACTGATCGAACGAGACTAGTCGAACCACTAGTCGAACCAGCCAACTTTGATCGAACGAGGTAATCGAACGAGTCATTTGATCGAACGAGCACTTAGTCGAATGAACACTTAGTCGAACGAGCTCTTAGTCGAACGAGCACTTAGTCGAACGAGCACTTAGTCGAACGAGCTCTTAGTCAATCGCGCACTTAGTCGAACGAGTGTTTAGTCGAAGCAAACTCTAATCAAAGCACTTACTCTAGTCGAACAATCTTTCTAGTCGAAGCAACAAACTTTAGTCGAACCAGAAACTGTTCCATAGTTGAGTTTTTTCATTGTTGAGTTTGTGTTTTCTTCTAATATTGAAGATTGCTTCTTGTCTCTTTTATAGTATTAAGCTACTGACGTGTTGCACCATAATATTGAGTATAATATTGAGTTAGCTTTTGACGTGTTTTAATATAACAAAGACGTGCTTTTGAGTTTGCATGTGTGTAGACATGTTTTGCTTTTGAGTTTGACGTGTTTTGCATGTGTGCTTTTGACGTGTTGTTTGCTTTTATTGACTTGCTTCTAAACGACAAAGGGTTCTATTTAGTTGTATTTAACTCTTCAATATATAATCTTTGTGAACTTATCAACTTTGGGGACTTATCAATTTTGTGGACTATCTCAAGTTTCAAGTTCAAGTTTATCAAGTTTCGCAACGACTATTCAAGGACAACGACAAAGGACTCAAACCATACAAAACTCGTGAACCGTAACCAACCATATCCTAGTTCTTTAACCGATCCAACATCATCTTTATCATACAACTTCATCAATGGCCGCTCACCAAAACAATATCACAACTGATTTGGCACATGCGTTTGCATTAATCACCAAAGCATTAAACATCCCACCACATAACAACAACCAATGGAATTCACTGTACACTGACAACATGCAGTCATATATAGGACAAGAAGGCCAAATGGTTGAGGTTATTGAGCATCAGCAAGGAAATGCTACGGGTATTCAAATGGGGAATCAAATGCAATATGCAGGGCAACATACGGGAATCCAAATGGATCAGTTTGTGAATCAGAATGTGGTCTATCATAATGAGAATTATTGCTTCATAACTTCTTCTGCAACCCAAAGGAGTGATATAGGTAGAGCTGGAAATGTCAATGCAATGGATAAAGTAGAAAAGCTCCAGTACATGTTGATGCTAGAAAAAAAGGATGATTCGGGAATACCATTGACTAATGAAGAATATGACTTCATGGTTGCAAACTATTCAGCAGAAGTCACTGGAATCTCCGACCCTATGCCTAATCAGCAAGAATCAGCATCATGCAGCAGCGATTCTGACATTCCTCCTACTTATGACAAAGAACCATTCCATGAGACATCAATTTCAAGTAATGAGGTTAATCCGTTTGCTCAACAAAAGCCACATTATGTGCCTCTCGAACCTACTTATGATACATATATGGACTCGCCAAATTGTAGCAATATTAATTTGGCATCTCCAGATATGAATCCTAACGAAGTTCAAGTTGCACAAAATAATGCTAATGATGAGGAAACTCGTGCTTTATTTGAATCATTACTGAATAATTGTCGTATTGAGATTGAAAAAGTGAAAAAGGTCAATAGCGATCTTAAGACCGCGAATGAGAAATTGACCGCTGAGCTTGAGAGATATAAGGTAAACGAAAAAGCTTTTGAATTTCACCACAAACGACTGTCAGAACTTGAAAATGGTTACAGTGATTCTGTTTCAAGGGAGAAACATTTGCAAATCAAATACGACACTCTTGATGTTAGACTGAACATGCAAATTAAATCCTTAAAAGCAGAAATTTCTGATCTAACCAACCAACTTTCTAAACAAAAATCAACTTGCTCTGATCTTGAAAAAGAAAAGAAAAGGTTGCAAGAAAAGTTTTCCAAACGAGAAGATGAACTTCTTGATGAAGTCCTTGATAAACAGGAAACAATTAAAAAGTTGGAAGAATTGCTTGTAAAAACGGGTCACTCTACACAAACGATTAATATGTTAATTAACGACAAAAACCCGATTTTATATACAAGAAAGAAAATGGCTCTCGGTTGTGAAAACCCTTGTTATCTCAAGAAAGCTCAGCAAAAACAGAATGTGCTATTTAATGGTAATCTTATAAATGATGTGCATGATCCACCTACTTGTTATGATTCGTATGAAACGATTGAGCTTACGAAAGAGAGTCGAAACAAAATGAGGCAATTGAATAGAGAAATCAAACCGATTGATTATAATGAAGCAAACAAACTTGCTGGTGTTCATCTTGTTAAAAAGGAGTCGCCTTTGTTTTTCAAAAAACCAGTGGCTGCCTCAAAGTTCAAAGTTGTGTCAAAACACCTTTCTAACATCAAACAAATGTACTCTAACGACACTTCCACAAGTGAAGCTAGAATATTTTTGGTTGATCTTAAAAGGAGAGTTGAAATGCTTCAAGATGTTGTGGCAACCAAATCAAAAACTAAAATCAACGATTGGTTTTCAAGTTTTCAAACTGAACAGAAAAAGATGTTCGAAACAGAGATTACTCCCATTGTATCTGGCATACATGCAAGAGCAATTCATGTTGAGAACGCAATTATCAAAGAAGTAACTGAATTTGTCAAGGACCACACATCCTTGGTACTTGAAGCTAATGAAAACATTGAAAAAATCAAAGTTTTGGAAAAACAAAATGACGCACTCTCTGAAGAAGCTCTTTCAACTGATATTATGTCCATTATTTATCAAACATATTCTATTGAGGATGATGAAAGACTTCGAGCTGAGACTTCCGAAATTGTTTCAAAATATGAAAAGGCGCTTATTAAGCTTGAAAAACAAAATGTAACATATTTTAAACAACTTGATCAGAAAAAAGAAGAATGCAAGTATGACAAATTGTCGTATGAGCGTTCTTACAAAAACATGCAAGAACAAATTGATCTTTTGAAGTCTCAGCTTGATAGTCAGAAAGGAAAGGGTGAGGAAAATAAGTCTGCTAGACAAAAAATGTCCATTTCCACACCCTTGCCTAAGGAAAACGAGAAAGGAAAAGGAAAAGCTGTTGTCGAAAACTCAAATGTGATAGCACCTGATCTTAATAGGATTAGTCCCACTACTGTGTCTGCCTCTACATCTCATACACATAGGGCGATAGACAAAAGTGCAAAAGATAATCCAAAAGAGTCTAGGAATGCTACTACAAATTCAAAGGACAACAAGTTGAATCCTAATGTGTGTGCCCCCAGGAATAGCTCACCAAATGTGACCACAAATACTGTTAAAGAATCCGTTGGTTCAAACAACATGGTCCATAATTCCTATCTAGAAAAAGCTAGGAAAAAGGCACAGATTCGAAAAGATGGAATTTTAGGAACACCGTCTACGGTGATGAATTCTACAACATTACAAGGCACTGCTAGTAGTTGTAAACCACTACCTAGGAACTCTCAACAAAAGACTAGGGATTGGCCTGCATCTAAGAGTAGTTGCGAAAAAGAAAATGTTAAACAAGTAGAATGCAACACTAAGAATTCCTCTTCGAACAGAAAACAAGCTTCAAATGACTGTAGTGACAAAGTTAAGGTTGCTGTTTTGAACAAGAATGTTGAATTTGTCTGTCCTACATGTCAAAAATGTGTCTTTTCAGCTAATTATGATGCATGTGTGGCACAGTATATCAAGAAAGCAAATTTGCGTGCTAAGGCACAATCCTCTAAGACACCAAATAGAAACACACCCGTTGATAAGAAGCAAAAAGCTAAGAATTCTACCAAGTGGATCCCTACTGGACGTAGTTTTTCTCAAAATGAGACTTCCGCTGTATCTGAAAAGAAAACAACTCCTAGATCCTGCCTTAGGTGGATTCCCACGGGAAAAGTTTTTAAAACAGTCGGTCTTAGATGGATTCCCACAGGAAAGATTCTTGATAGTCGCACCACAACAAGTAGTAGTGAAAATCATCAGGATAAGGATGAAGAAACCACTACAACCATTGATAGTGAACACCCTCAGAGTGATGATTCATGTGCTGCTAACACTACAATTTGTGCATATTCTTCTTTTGTGGATTTTGTGAATGCAGGAACTTGTGAAAGTGCAGATGGTTCATACAACCAATGTGGAAAAGAAGAACTCTATGCCAACATCGCATTTGGAAATCCTGGTCTTATTCCTCTCTTAACTCCACTTCTACTTGTTCATACTTAATTCTTCTTTGTGAATACATTTTTTTTAGAAAAAATCAAAAACAAAATACAAAATTTGAAAAACCAACAAAAGCAAAATATAAAAATAGAAAATTTCCAAAAAGACAAAAACAATATAAAATATAAAATTCAAAAATATTCTTCTCCGGCATGTCTCTCGTATAATCGATATTCTGTACGTACCTAGAAATGTCATTCAACAATGATACGGGCATGTACAGATGCTTGAGCGAGAGTTCATTTAAATGTTTTCAAAACATGTCGTTTCTCAAAATTTCTTCTCAAAATGGCTTCTAATCATATCGGATTAGGACCCGCGCTTAATTTAATGGCTTCTGAACACATCAGTTCAGGACCCGCGCTTCAAAGAAAGGAAAGTACTCATTCAAAATAAAGGTTTTAAATATTTTTCGAGCACTTATCCTAAAAATCACAACGGCTTTCGTGCATTTCAGTACGAAACCCGCGCTACATTGATGACTTCTGATTATATCTGATCAGGACTCGCATTGTTAATGGCAAACAAAATCAAAGAATCCTTGAGCACATGATCAAGATTTTTCAAAAAATATTTTTCAAAATCTTTCTCCAAATTCTGTGCTCAAGATTCTTCAAAAGTGCAAACTCCCTCTATACCCTTAAATGATTTTTAAACTCAAATGTTTAAAGAATATGCTTTATTTAAGGGGGAGTATAAAAAATTTAAAATGCAAAATGTTCCAATTTCATGCTAAAAATCCGTCTCTCTCCAAAAAGTTTCATTTTAATCAAATTGATATCAAAAATATCAATACATGCTATTTTGAGGGGGAGAAGACGTGATTAAAATGTGATCAAAAGGTTTAAAGTTCGTGGAATCTCAAAGTATGCTCACCAGACAGACTCAGTTCTAACCCTCGAATTGACGAAATCTAAATGTCCGTTATCGAAAAGACTTGTCCTGGACGGGTAATAATTTCAAGATGGTTATCCATTGATGTAAACGTGTCTCGCAAAGGACTTGTCTGAGTAGAATGTACCAATTCGAGAGATGATCATTGAATATGACCGGGACGGGTAATAATTTCAAGCTAGTCCATCTAGTGATGTAAACGTGTCTCGCGAAGGTCATGTTCAATGAAAATCGATCATTTCAAATGTGCGAACTCTACCCAACATGTGCAATTCTTTCTTAAATCTCATGAGCACATGTGAAGGGGGAGTATTTCAAAAATGCAAAACTCTCAAAGTGTTATCTAAATGTGCTTTTATTAATAAACACTTTGAGAGATTTTCAAAAGGTTTTATGGCAAATCTAGGATAGTCATGGAGTTATAAGGTGACTAAGGTTAGGAAAAACCGTCCTATGATCCGCCAGAGCCGGAGGGATCTACCCAAGGACAATTCCAATAGTCTAGAATTAGAAGTCCTTAGGTAAGATTGAAAAAAGGAGTAAATGAGAAAGGAGAAAGAAGGGGTTGAAGAATGAAAAAGAAAAGTTTAATGTAAGGGTGAAAAGAAATAGCCCTCCATGAAAACTTAGGGCAGAAACCGGGTCAATTCATATGCTATCGGTACTTACTAAGGTGATACTGATATTGAAGACAAGACGTCATGGACCCAGTGACGCGCTGCACCACCCCTCCTAGCCACTCAGATATCTCTTAAAAGATATTTGTTTCATTTCTCACGGAGAACACTACATAATCTATCGGCCTCTCATTCCGAGATGTGTTGATATTGAAAAGGTGGCACTCTGCTCCATGCCTCCGACTACTAAAACCAAAACGCACAATAGAGTCTAGAGCCATGAGATTCATCAAAATATCTCGTTAGGAACACTTCCAAAATGATACACTTGTGTTCGTCAAAAAGGACACAAGTTGTAAGAGTCTTAATGAGATCCAAGGATCTTGCCATTTTACATCATGATGGTAACGTGCTTCAAACGGTCTACAGTCGTGGGGTGATCTCCAGCGACTCACTGAATCGTGGGTGCACTTCGGTGTGTCCGTGTAAGCCCTCTCGGGGGTATCCGGTTCAGAACGGCCTGGGAAAGGATTAGAGAAAGTCTTCACACTATGCTGTTGACAATCTCAAAGTCCCAACTTGTAAGCGCTGGATGATTATTACTAACGGTTTTATGCAGCTACCTATAAACATCCATTAACCATCACCACATACATCAATCATCTTCACCTCAGCATACTCATACTTATGAACAACATCTCCAACAAAGCTCAAGTGTATAAGTTCAAGACAAAAGGATCAAGTTAAAGACCAAGTGTTAAAGACAAAAGTCAGGAAGCAAATCAAGATGTCAAGAACAAGTTCATATGATGAAAGATTATGGGGAGATTGTTTGCATAAGTGTAAAGTCCAAGATGTATGAGTATGTTGGAGGACACGACGCATCATCTCATGAAGATGTTGATCAAGGCAAGAACAACCACAAAGATGATTCTTTAAAGATCACAGTGCATGAAGGAACAAGATCAAAGTCTATTCTACATCGACACTCAAAGCTCAAAGACATTGAAGATGAAAGACCATCTCACATGGAGCATCATTTGAATGACCATCCCTTAGGGGGAGATTGTTAGGATTTATTTTAAAGTGATGGTCATTCGTCATTGTAATAGTTTAATTAATGTGTCGTTGTTTGAGTTAGTTAGTTTAATCAACGGGCTTGGGCTTAAGCTTGTTAGTTAAATGTTATGATCATGTAATCCTTGTATAAGCCCATCTCAAGCCCAAGCCCACCCAAGTCTAGAAAACTATAAATACCCTTCCCGGTGTTGCTTCTAGGGGTATTCTCATCTTTGTATCTCTCATATTCTTTCTCAATCTAATCTCTAGAAGTTACCATCTCCATCTTTCTATCTTCTAATCTTCTATTATTCTCATATTGTTGTTGTGTGATAAAGGATCAATATTAAGCTATAACAAAGCCAAACATCAAAAGACCAAGTTTCTGTCTACAGGACAACTCCATCTGATCGGATGCAACCCGCAACCGATTCGGATGGAGATGATGATCAAGACCATCCGATCGGACACAACCAGTATCCGATCGGATGGAGCCCTCGTACTTTTCTCAAATCTGCACTTTGGTTAAATTTTAGGCTCTTCTATTTGGTATTCTAGGTCCTTCTAAGCTACTTGGAGGCCAAGTTGCAGCATTTAAAGTTCCTATGCTTGAGAGTAGTATAAATAGAGCCTTTGGAAATCATTTGAGAGGGAAAACAAAAAGACACATAAGAGACAACTAATATACAACTATTATACAACTATCTCTAATCATAAACCACTCTCAAAAGCTCTCAAACTCGTCCTTAGAAGTCCAGGAAACTTTAGAAGTCCAAGAAGTCAACATTTGGAAGTCAAACTCTCAAGAAGTCAACACCAATACTTTGGGTATCATTACCTAATCATTTGTAATCTCATTCCAATCATTGTAAGACTTTTAATCATGATTTCTAATGTTCAAAATTCTGAGTTTATGTTCATGTTTGCTATGAGTGGCTAGTGCCTTTGTGCACTTGCTTAGATGATGTATATTACTTAATGATTTGCGTATGATTGTGATAACATGTTTTAATTCAATTTCAAGTTAATTCTAAGATCCAATTGTGCTTAAGTTTCATAGTGACATTTGTTAATCAAGTTTTACTAGTTGTTAGTAATTCTAAAGGTCGAAAGGTTTATTGTTATTCAACTAGTTATAATCATTTGTCTATGAATGATTGTTTTTACCCATTATTCTTGGTTAAACAAAGAAACTTAATTGTGGTTGTAATAAGAATGCTTTTGTCTATCAAATTGGATTGATTGAAAACCACCTCATAGGTCGAAAGATTAGTAGTTTACAATCAATTGTAACATTTTTGTCTATGATCGGTTACCTTTTGTATTGACCATTTCCTAAGCTTATTTGATAAAACAAAAGATTATTTTTGTGTTTAAGTTTGTTAATCCAAACTTATGAAACTTGAATTGATCTTGAATTGATTGGTTAAACTTAATGCTTGTTTTTATAAACTAAAATCTTGACGAAGGTTTAACTTGTAAGAACAATAGATTAGTTCACCAACTAATTATCATAACCGACATGTTAACAAAAGTTATCACAATCATGCTTATCAAGAGTATTAAACTAGTCTAAGCAAGTATAGTTTTAATCATTTGAATTATCATATTATCATTATTGCTTGTTTTTGAGATTTACTTTTAGTAGCTTTTATACTTACAACTCGATTCACTCACAAATCCCTGCGAACGATCCCGACTTACCATCATAATCTTTCTATAACGGACGAGTTCACTTGCTCGTATGTGTTATTTCTAGATTCGGTAATTCAACCCTTATAAATTTAAAACTTGTACACACACGTAACACATCAAGTTTTTGGCGCCGTTGCCGGGGATTTTGATTGTGTTTCTGTAAGTTTTAGAAGTCCATCTCTTACCAAGTTCGTTTTTGAAAAAAAAATCCGAGCCAACCATCCGATCGGTTAGACTCCCATCCGATCGGTTCCCCAATAATCAATTTTTACCGAGACGTTTATCCGATCGGCACGCCTGCCATCCGATCGGATCGCTTAGACTTTGATCCAACCGATCGGATTCAACCCGTATCCGATTCGGATCATCTGATCTGATCTTTTCAAACTGTTTTCATTCTTTGCTCGTGTGTTTAAACGTTGCCTATATTCTCTTAGGAATTGTATGAACACTAGCTCTACTGGAATAGAACCAATTTCACCTCTTTCAGATCCCGAACGTTTAATCCGAAGAACACCTTTTGTTCCATTAACCAACCGTGTACCAAGAGTACCAAACCAACCATTTGATAACCTTTTCGAAGCCAAAGTCGTTTATAACCCATTCACTGATCAACCTTTTCCCATGGCTGACGATCAACCCATGTGGGCCACCAACCGAGCCGTAGCACCCACTCCTGGAGCTGCTATTGTTGCTGTTAACCTTGGTGACAATTTCACCGTGAAAGGTCACCATCTTTCTATGATCAAAGACCGCCAATTCGATGGCCGCTCGCGGGCCGATCCGCATAAACACATTGCCGAATTCATCGAAATTTGTGGCATGTTCTGATATGGAGACACCAATGTCAACGCCATTAAACTCAAACTTTTTCCATCATCACTTGCCGAAGATGCAAAAGTGTGGTACAACGAATTAACCCCAGGAACTATCAATACTTGGGAGGAGATGAGGCAAGCTTTTGTAAGCCGATTCTTTCCACCTGCCATGTTTGACCGACTCATGGGAGAAATTCGTGCTTTCACACAAAATCCTAACGAATCACTCGTCGAACCTTAGCTTCGTATGAAAGATTTGCTTCGTAGTTGTCATGGACATGGTTTAGGACGAGGAACCATTATCCAAATCTTCTACCATGGACTTGATGAAAAATCTCGAGGAATCCTTGATGCTAGAGGAATTTTTCTCTATAAGACCCCTAACCAGGCATATCAATTGCTTGAAGACCGAGTACTTCTCAAACTCGATTGGTCAAAAGATTCCAAAACCAAACCCTTAAGAAAAACCGTTGCTTTTGCTGAAAGTTCCGATACCTCTAAACTCATGGAGAAAATGGAAGCCTTGACTTCAAAAATCAACTATAATACAAAGATCTTAAAGGAGAAATGAAAGAAATGCGAGATGGTTGTAACAACTGTGGAGGTAATCACCCATCATCGGAATGTGATGATCAACCAATGGACAGACCTAAAGAAGGAGAAGCTAATTATGTCCAAGGAGGATACCGTAGAGGCGGTTATCGTGGTAATTATTACGAGAGAAATTCTGGAAATTGGCAAGATCGCCAACAAAGGGATAACAACCGTGATTCTCAACCTCGAGCAGACAATTACCTCTGATATAAAGCCGGAAGAATCCGATTTCAAAAAAAATGATGAGAGAATTCATGACTGCTCAAAAATCCACTAATGAGTTCGTCAAGACTCAATTTTTCAATCTCAAAACCAAAGTTGTGCAAGGCTCAGATGATCAACCTAGGGTTGAGACTAAGTCTTACATGCCCCATGATTCACCTCTCCCAAGAGTTAACACACTTGGAAGTGATGAGGGCAGTCTAAAATACAATGAATTGATGGTTATATGTACACAATTGTCCAACAGAGTTACTTGTTTGGAGAAAGAACTGAAGGAAACAAAGCAGCTCTATGGTGCTGCTTATACAAAGCTCATTCAGAAGGTAAAGAAGTTAGAGCAAAAGATCAAGTCCAGTAAAGCTAAAAGGAAAGCCAATATTGTGGAGTCTACTGATGATGACACTGATGATGATTTGGAGGATCCTTCCAAACAGGGGAGGAGAATAGATGACATTGATCAAGATCCAAACATCTCATTGGTACAAGAGGGTGCAGATATTCAGGGAAGGTTTGATGAAGATATGGGTGGTGACATTGATTTTGATGCTGCAAAAGATATTGGTATTGCTGATCCACTGAGTACTGCTGGTGCATCAGTTAGTACTGTCAGCCCTATAAGTCCTACAAATACTACTGCTGATGTTGGTGCTGCTCAAGCCTTGGTACATATCAGAAGAAGTGGAGAAAATTTTAAAGGAAAGGGGATCATGCAAGAGTCTGAGCAACCAAAGAAGGTTAAGAAGAGAGTACAAGAACAGATAAGTTATGATTCTGAATTGGCTCAAAAATTACATGAGGAAGAACAAGCAAGACTTCTGAAAGAACAAAGGATTAGAGCTGAAAGTGAAGAAGCCAATGATGCTGCACAGGTTGAATATTGGGATAGCATTCAAGCTTTGATTGATGCTGATGTTGTATTAAAAGAAAGGCTTAAGGAACTTAGAGCAGAGGAAATGTTGTCTATTGAAGAGAAGTGAAGACAACTAATGGAACTGATTAATTCAAGAAAGAAGTCACTTGCAGAACAAACGGCTAAAGAAAAGAGGAGTAAACCACCTACCTAATCTGAGCAAAGAACCACTATGTGTGTTTTCATGAAGAACATGGCTGGATACACAAAGAAGGATTTCCATGGTAGAAGTTTTGATGAGATCAAAAGAGAGTTTGACAAGGTTTACAAACGAGTAAACACATTTATTCCTATGGGAAGTGAAGCTGAAGAAAGTGTTCCTAAGATAGTAGCTGGAAGTTTAAAAAGAGATGCTGATAAAGAACTAAGTCAAGAAAGGTCAAAAAGGCAAAAGTTTGATAGAGAATCAGAAACAGCTGAAGAACAAGAAGATAAAACAGCTGAATTGTCAGAAGAAGATTTACAAAAGATGATGATTATAGTTCCAGAAGAAGGCATGAATGTTGAAGCATTGCAGACCAAGTATCCTATCATGGACTGGGAGGTTAGTACTGAAGACATAGGAAAATTCTGAAAGATAATCAGAGTTAGAAACCATTCTGAGGTATACCAATACTTTGATGATATGCTTAAAGCATTTGACAGAGATGATTTGGTGAAACTATGGAGTCTAGTCAAAGAAAGATTCAAGTTAACAGAGCTAGCTGATGACAAGGAAAGAAAGCTATGGGTGGAGTTGAAAATGATTTTTGAACCAGATGAAGGTGATAAATTATGGAAGTTTCAAGCCAGTAATCTAGGACTGCAATGGAGATTGTATGATACATGTGGAGTTCACCATGTATGTACAAAAACTGGAACTGACATATACATGCTGGTGGAGAAAGAATACCCATTGTCAAGGGGTACTCTCACTGTGATGTTATCTGCAAAACTAACTGTGGATGAGGAGACTGATATGGCAAAAGAACTGCTAAGAAAGATCTTCATGCAGGCTGAAAGAAGATGAAGAGTTTGGAAGAATCCTCTCAAGCTTAAAGGTTTAATTAAAGAAACTTGATGATTTGGAGGTAAATCACAAGTTTAGGGGAGGATTGTTGGGAATTAAATGACTTCACACTTAGTACTGTCAAGCCAAGTTAGTACTGACAAGCCAAAGTTAGAACTGCTGAAGATTACAACTAATAGTACTAACCAGTTAGTACTGCTAGATTAAAATACTGAAGAAAGAATGTACTGCCAAAGAGATGAAGACGTGTGAAGAGATATGTATAGAAGATATTCAGTGTATATCTTATATAGTTAGAAAGATACATATATTCTATATGTTTTAGAAGATTTGTAGTTATCTTGTAAAGGACTTCTTGGTGTATAAAAGGAGGTCTTAGGTTAAGTTGTTAGATATACGTTTTGATATAAGCTTCAATGTTGTAAACCCTAGTACTACACAAAGTACTCTTATTATTGATTAATAATATTGAAGCATTTTGGTTATAATGTTTGTTCATTCAAGTTCACTGTTACATTGCATTGTTAATGTTCTTCTAAGTATTGAAGAGTAGATTTCACACTCTTTTATATTCACAAAGTTTCAAATAAAGTTGTTTTGAATTTATCCAAAGTAACTTAACCTTACAAGCTCAAGAAATCGATCTGTGTTTGGGATCAACACCAATAAATCATGTTCTAAAGGTCTAAAACCATAGTCTAAAGTCTAAACAAAAAAAGGCTGAAATCCCAAAAGGGCATCATTGCAAACCATGTTATATTTCCCCAAACTGTAGCCGACATGATGTTATGGTTCAATTTGGTCGACCAACGCATCAAACGAGTAGGACCATACCGGCTTATTCATAAAATCGACTGGAGAGCGTAATGAAACTAGCCAGTTTAGTGTAATCAATATAGCCAAAAGAACATCATGACTGTCTAAAGTAATATACTTTGGGCTTAGACTACCAAACCCACCAAAATAGCTGGTTCATCTATTTGATAGTGGGTTTCTCTTTCTAATCTTCTGCATTTAAAAACCATCCAGCTACTCGTGTTCACTAACACATCTAACAATTCACGATCGCCAAGTAAATCTTTGTTTGAAAAAGGGATATGATCCTGTTTGGCTGACTCATGCACACCCGCTATCGTCAAAGTCTCCCATCATAACCACTCATACCAATGTCACATACCAACCACCTCCACTAACAAAAAGACACAACTTACATAGGTGACTTGAAGTCAAAAGTCACTAACGTAAGAATCCCAAGGGTTCTCTTAGTCCTCAAATGTAAAGTAAATTCGCATAGAAACTGGTTGCCAATTGCACATATATCTCAATATGGAACTAGATTAGATTTACTTATAGGATGCAAAGAAAATTACTGTAATATAACAATACATCTCGTTCAACTCATAAAGTGTACTAAAGACCCTTAAAACTCTCAAGAAACAACCTACAAAACATATGAGAACAAAAATGTAGAGGATTCATCAAATTACTTGTCTGGCTGTTCATCATTGTCGGGATCCTCTTCCTCTTCTTTGTTCTCTTCTTCCTCCTCATCTTCTTCAATCGAAGGGTCGTATGGCAATGGTGGAGGCAATGGTGTTTTCATCGGACTGAACTGCGGAAATATATCAGGCCTTCTTCCTGGTTTTGGTCTTTCCCATTCCTGCAACATTCACAATATCAGGCTGCGATTTGAGTTTCAAAATCATCTTGTTAAGTGCTTTTCAGTAAGTATCAGAGTAAACTAAAAAAATCCATAAACATTATATTCAGCTTAGAGAATCATCCATTTTAAAGTGTTATAACACTATTATCTTAGGTGAGCTTAGATCATGTATCTGTCATTTATATTTACTTGAAAAGCTAAAAATGTGACTTCATATTTCCTGCATAAATCTTCATAATCTCATCATTATCAGCTTAATTTAATATCTACAATGGTCTTGAAGAAAATCAATGATCACTAGCGTGATGAAAATGATATGATGGGAAAGATAAAGACACAGGAACAAGTACAAACAAGGAGCGAAAACATGCAAACTACACGATTCCCTCCACTAGAAGCATGTGACTGGCATATGACCTAGTTAACAACTGCTTTATACTATGTTAGTGACATAAATGAACGATATCTAAATCAATTATCACAAAACATGTCAAAAGTTAAGTCAAAGGATATCTTATTCACAAAACAGACCACAACATCATTCAAATGAATAAACTCAAGTGAGCTATATAAAATTTTGGTTCTAACTAATTGAAAACCTGCAGGTCTCACTAGTTTAAAACCATGTCCTTCTCTGATTATATATTTGTGACCTGTTTTTGCCTGTCCTTCTATTACTAAGGCCTGTATTAGTTATCTGCCGTCTATATGTCTTAATACAGGGCATAATTGTAAAACCAGAATCCCTGGGCAGTCTTCCTTTATGAGGTGTTATAGTCCCTTGAAAAGCGTAACCATGAGAAATCCAACAGAGCGGTGAGCGCAAACCCACTACCCATCCTATTGATTTCATTTCAACTACTCCCTCCAACCCATATAAAACTTAATCAATAGCAATTATGATAACTTACAACACATTATGAAAACTATTGTGGCCCAAAAGGTATTTCAATTTTGTTTTATTAAGGCGTATCTTGGTTATTTGATCACTAGTTAAGAGATTTTCCTTAAAATCATGTGTCAAGTCAAACATTGCAATTGCTTGAGACAGGGACTTAGCAATGGGTGCATCCAGTACCTTCGCCCACCCTCACATACACAGGGTTTTACTGTGAGCTTGGTCCCCTATACCGCAATAGCTTTCACCCTTAGCCAGGGCTTCACAGTCAAATTGACTATTAACGTTCTTACTAATTTCCAGACGAAAGTTTGATAAAACTGATTCAGCATAAACTTCATTTTCAAATATCATACTTTTCCATTTTCAAGACCACTAAACCATTGTCATTATGCACCAGCGCGCCACCAACTTATGTATTGGGTAATTCTCCTCCTAGCACTACTAAAACCACCTCTAGGATGCTCGGACTCGGGTACGGGTGTCGGACTCGGGTACGTGTCCAAGGGTCGGACCTTTCAAGATATGATTTCAAGGATTCGTGGACTCGTTTTCAAAGAGTCCAAATTTTAAATATGGACTCGGGGACACGGGGTATTATAATTCATAATTATATGTTATAAAAAAATAATTGAAATTTGAATACCCACAAACTGATAAAAGTAAATAATTAAGAGTAAATAATTAATTTTGCATTGAAAACTTAAGATTGCATTGAAAACTTAAAAAGTTAAAAGTTTGACAAGTACTCCGTAATAAGAGTAAATAATTAAGATTGCATTGAAAATAAAATCATAGGCCCCATCCAGTCCAGCCCATCTAGTAAGATTATAGGCCCGATCCAAAACTCACACAAACCCTAAACACCCTGTATTAATACATCTCCTACCCTTATATTTCATTTGCTTAACCCTAATAAAATTACAGCAGCCTCAAACACTTATCATCCATACAAGCTACATCTCTCATCTCCAACATCATATGATCTCATCTCCAACATAGCATCGTCAATCCGAATCAAACACAAACGCAGGAGGCTTCAACCATCGTCAATCCGAATCAAACACAAACGCAGGAGGCTTCAACCTCAAAAGATCTATGATGGGAAATATCGTGGCGGTGGAACAGCCGCGTCCACTTTCTCCTCCCCGCGTCCCGTCCGGATTCCGCACCGGTACCCGCGTCGCACCGGGTCGACACCGGTACGCCGGGGATGTTAGCCTATTCCGAGCTTATGTATTGGGTAATTCTCCTCCTAGCACTACTAAAACCACCTCTAATACACCTCTATGAAAAAAATATATCCACAAGTACACCACCGAAAGAATCATCCAAGGTTATTGTTCTTTATGTGGTGATGAAAGTGTGTTTTCGGTTTTCTGATATAACGGTCAGTCTAGACATCAAGTTCAATACTATCACAAGCTAAATAAATTATACCATGGTAGTAACCTAAAGCTATGCATCATGTGTCAGAAACTATTTTTTTCATCAATCATCATCCAAGAAACACTTTTCAATTACCTAATGTCGTGATGTGGTTGATGGACATGAAACTTGGTGACTTCTACAAAATCAACAAAATCCTAACATTAAAAAACTTACCAAGGAATCATTTAAGCTTACAACAAAAGGAAAAATTCAGGGAAAAGCACGTTAATTTCAAACACTAAAAACCTTTGAGATATGATGTAGTTCACTCTACAGCTAGTCTTAGAAACTTAGTAAGGAACATGAACTTACAAATACCAACAATTAAAACGCTATTTCTCATCTAGACCCTATAAACGCAAAAAATTGCAAGATAAAGCCAACAAGTTGTCAGTTTTTATATGCGAAGTTCAAAATTGATTAGAATAGTAATTTAGCCCATTAACAATTTTGAAAACCAAACAGAAAATCACCCATATCAAAACCATCTAATTCATGTTTTCGAAATATCAATTCTAGTTTTAACTAGTGTGGTAAAAATCTGATTACAAGGCCGAGTAAATGGAGATTACTTGCTACAAGGTAAGAGACCGAGGCAAGTTGAGCCGAATTGGCCAAAAAAAATCAGTTCGGTCAAAATTCAGATTAAAGTATTTTAACATTTGTGTTAATGTTTCTAAACATATTTCTAAGGTCCTATGAACATGTCATACATGTAATTTCGAAAATTATATTTAAGAATTTCAATCCGAGAACTTCCCGCGTACGCCGATTACTTATTGCAAGGTATCCGGCCACTCGAGAACCACCTAACGAGTTTTACAACCATGGTTTCAAGAGAAGTAATAAGATTAAAAGCCACTAAGATAACTGCAATAAAACGCTGGGCTGAAGTTTGCAATAAGTAGTGCTGATAGAAAAAGAAGAACCGAGAACATGAATAAACTACAAAAGGATCCCAATTTGACACTCAAACCCACCTAGTATGCCATTACTCTTCAGCTAGGAAGTCTAGTATTTGAAATCAAGCATAGGGAAAACTATAAGACGAGCAAAAGGTGGATGCACAATTATTGTAGTCTAATGTGTACTAGGCTTCGCAAAGTGTTGTTAATGCATTAGTCACACAAAAAGGCGTCAAGAAAACACCTAGGGGGTGTTTTTTAAGCTTATGTGTGGACTTATGAGTTTATGTGACTTCTGCTTATATTTCATAAGCCCGAATTTTTCGGCTTATTTTGAGACTTAATAAGCCCCGAGATCTCAAAATAAGGGGCTTATGAGTTTATTATGATATGAAACCTTATTGTAGTCTAATGTGTACTAGGCTTCGCAAAGTGTTGTTAATGCATTAGTCACACAAAAAGGCGTCAAGAAAACACCTAGGGGGTGTTTTTTAAGCTTATGTGTGGACTTATGAGTTTATGTGACTTCTGCTTATATTTCATAAGCCCGAATTTTTCGGCTTATTTTGAGACTTAATAAGCCCCGAGATCTCAAAATAAGGGGCTTATGAGTTTATTATGATATGAAACCTTATATAAAGCCCATAAGTCTCAAAATAAGCCAGAAAATTGAGGCTTATGAAATATAAGCCGAAATCAAATAAGCTCATAAGCCCACATATAAGCTTATACAAACACCCCCTAAGCCGGAAAATTTAAGCTTATGAAATATAAGCAGAAATAACATAAACTCATAAGCCACACATAAGGTTTTAAAAACGCCCCCTAGGTGTTTTCTTGAGCTAATTAGCCTTAAATACGCAATTCACCTATCAACATAATAAAAATACTAACTTTAATACTCTTTTTATTTTATAATTAGCTAAACAATCAAAGTGAATAATGGGGTGTTTGTTTAAGCTTATATGTGGGCTTATGAACTTATTTGATTTCAGCTTATATTTCATAAGCCTTAACTTTTTGGCTTATTTTGAGATTTATGGGCTTATATAAGTTTATCATATCATAATAGACTTATATAAAGCCCACAAGTCTCAAAATAAGCCGGAAAATTGGGGCTTATAAAATATAAGCCGAAACACAAATAAGCTCATAAGCCCACATATAAGCTTAAACTAACACCCCCAAAAATTAAGTGAATTAAATAGTATTAAGTTATATTGAAATGAAAAAAAATTAAAATAGAGAGAGAGAAAGAAACATACGACGGGGAAATCAAGAGGATTACGGCGAGTTAATTTCTCCTCGTCAGGGGCCATACAAACAATCATCGAACGAGTACGACGAGCTGAAGAAGTGCATCGAGAAAACGATGACTTAGGAGCTATTAAAGTACATGATGATGATGATGATGATGATCTTGTTGTTGAAGATGTTACACAAGGTGTTGTGAACGAGGTGCTGCAAATCGCCGCCATCTATGCCTCTATGGTATTGGAGCCACCAACCACACAACAACAACAACAACAACAACTGAAGAGGTTTAACTATAGATAAGGTGGATGTTTGGTATTGTGTTTTCGATGACGTATATCAATTTCTTTTGGTTTTTAATTTAAAAAGTTTTTATTTCTAAAAAAAAAGTGTGACAAAAGTCTCTACTAATACCAAAAGAAAAATGTTACAGTAGTAAAAAAAAGAGTAAACTTTGTGTTTTTCAATATCAGTCCTTTTTTTGCTAAAAAAATATATGTTTTCAACAAGGATTTCAACCCGCTTGTTACGGCGAAGCTTTTGTATGCGTTAGTATTGCATGCGTATAAAAAGTAAATTTTTAATGGAAAGAAGAGAGCTTAGCGGAGATATCTTTTGGCTAATGAACTGGCGGCTTCTAAATAGTACCCGACCACTCTTTGAAATCCTAGTTTGTACTCAAGTTACTTTCAATCAACATAAGTGTATCCACCGGCAAAAAAATAAAATTATATTAAAATAGGCAGTTGAATAAGCTAGGTCACATGCCTTTCCTAGGTTTTAACCCATATCATTATCATTAAACTACTCATAATTGTATATTCATAAGATTTTTGGCCTTTGATAATAAAAAGGGTTAATACAAACAAAAGTTACTAAAGTTTTTCAGAAATTTGAATTAAGTTACTAAAGGTTTTTTTGTTCAACCGGGTTACCCATGTTTACGGGTTTGTTAAATATGTTACTGAACTTTGTAAACGATGACATTGGTTAGATTTTAAGTACAAAATGGACCTTTTCGTTAGTCGGGCGTCACGGAATTAGTCCCTTGACCACTATTTCGGTTAGTTTGACAGTTTTTCTTACGTTTTCGTTCGTTTTCTTATGTTTTCATATGTTTTCATACGTTTTTTTCAAAATTAATTTTTTTTTCGAAATTAATTTTTTTATAAAAAATAATTTTTTTTTTCGAAATTTATTTTGTTAGAAAAAAAAATTAATTTTTCTAACAAAATTAATTTCGAAAAAAAATTATTGTTTCTAAAAAAATTAATTTCGAAAAAAATTAATTTGTCTAAAAAAATTAATTTCTAAAAAAAATAATTTTTCTAACGAAAACGTATGAAAACATAAGAAAACGAACGAAAACGTAAGAAAAACGGTCAAACTAACCGAAATAGTGGTCTATGGACTAATTCCATGACGCCCGACTAACGATAAGGACCGTTTTGTACTTAAAATCTAACCAATGTCATCGTTTACAAAGTTCAGTAACATATTTAACAAACCCGTAAATATGGGTAACCCGGTTGAACAAAAAAAAAACTTTAGTAACTTAATTCAAATTTCTGAGAAACTTTAGTAACTTTTGTGTGTATTAACCCTAATAAAAACTACGACATGTTGGGCGAAAACTGTGTCTATCATGTAGTGATGGAAATTGGCATAATAAAATCTGGTGAGCCCTTTTTCAGGTTTACTCTTGCTAATACAAAACTATGTAACTATATCATAAATTATGCAATTTAAAAGTTTAGGTTCTATATAAATGAATAGGGCTGTAAACGAACCGGACAAATACGAATGGAGCCTTGTTCATGTTCGTTCGTTTAATTTTAACCGAACAAATAAACGGACACGAACACTTAAACGAACGATTTTTCTTGTTCATGTTCGTTTATTAAGAAAATGAGTTGTTCATGTTCGTTTATGTTCGTTCATTAAGACACTAAACGAATGCTAAACAAACATAAACTTTATTAAATTATGTACAATATATTGTTTTTGTGGAAAACTAGAGGGGGGGGGGGGGTTTGAATAGTTTTACGCTTTTTAATTTATTATGAAAGCTTTGTTTACTTTATAAGACTTAGATTCGAATTTATGTGAACTCAACTCTTGAACAATATGAACAAATATAAGTAGATCTAAATTAACAATGCAAGTAAAGTAGTTAAATGAAATGAAAGATAGAGATGGAAAGATCTAACCGCGAGACAAATGATTTATAGTGGTTCGGCTACAAGGACACCTTCCTTGCCCTACTCCACTCCCCGAGCACCTAACTCGAGAGTTTTCTTCACTATATCAACAAGCTCCCTTATGGCGGAGAAAACCTTACACAACTTTCGCTTACACCGGTTTAACGACACAAAGCTAAATGTCGAGTTCTAATCGTAGCTAGAACCAATCTCACAACTTCACACAACTTATTCACAACTTCTTCACACCGGCTTCACAACTTCTTCACGACGGCTTCACAACTTCTACACTACTTATGTACTCTTCTATTTCTTCACACCTTCACTACTTACACACCTTGACTTCTTCACACCTTCACACTAATCTAGCCTAACCAACTATACACACACTAATCTAACAAGTATTCACAACTTATACAAATGAATGAATGATTTACAATGATGATACACCAACAACTTGGATGGAAGAAATACACCAAGTTGTAATACTTCTTGTCTTGAAGGATAGAAGTATTCTTCTTTTGCACTTGAGAAGTTGAAGCTTTGGATCACTTGAAACAAAAGCTTAAGACAATATGATCAAAGGATTTAGAGAGATAGAAGAAGAGATTTAGAACAGAAAGTTTGAGGTGCAAAAGGTGAGAAAAAAGGCCAGGGGAAAACCAGTATTTATAGGCAAAAACTGGACAGCTGGAGGAGCGTGCCGGTCCCCTTAATTTTAAGGGGGGCGCCTTTATAGATTAAGAGGGCCGCCCAAGGTGAACGTTGCCCAGTTTTGTCTTTTTGTGGGGAAGGTTTTTCTGGAACATTTTTGCCATCTTTGGTTGAAAATTTGAATTCATAAATTAATAATGAATTAAACCTTTTTATTTATTACCAAAAATGTTTTTCTAAAAGATATAAAATGTTTTTGACATTTTATAAAAAATCTAGTGATTAAGAAAATGTTCCTTTGATCATATAAAGCATTAAGCATTAGTTCATTCATACCTTAAGTGATTTGAGTTGTAGAAATAGATATTTACAACTAAATACTTGTTTACGTCATAATTTTTCGTTTAATGATTTTACATTTTGTGATTATCAAAACGTAGAGATATCGAAAAATATTAATGATATGTGTCGTTTTACACATATCTTTTCGTCCAATTTTCGAGTCAAAACAACCAAAAACACTTTAAAACGATCAAATAATGTTAAAAATATCTTTGAGATGTGTTTTTGTGTATTCCATATGCAAAATGATTGAAAACGATTGAAAAACAAACAAAATTTGCATAAATGGCAAGTCTAGTCCCTCAAGCTTTTAAAAAAAATAATAATAATAAAAAAAATAAATTTTTGGTCCTTGGATTATTCTCACTTGGCAAAAGTGACCCTTGGTGTGATTTGGTATACCTGGCAGTTTTGGTCCTTGAAGATTACTGAAGTTACAAAATTAGTCCTTGTGTTATAATCTTAAGTGACCAAACTTTAATTTTATCTTCTTAACCCGGATTTAATTTTAACATCTACCCAACCCTACCCACTAAACTAAACCCATAAACCCTTATCCTATAAACCTAAGCCCAACTAATAAAAGAAGGCCCAAAACCATTTACCCTTCCCCGTTTTTAGTTAAACCAAGTCAAAACTTGGTCAAAACTTATCTCTCCCAAAACCACAAACCCGTCCACCCACTACCCAAAACCCGACCCATCCACCATTAGTTAAATACCCGGTTCCCCAGTCAAACCCCCAAATTGAGTTAAGTCAAAATCCCTATCCCTAATACTCACCCGCTACTCTCTCTTCTTCCCCAAAGCAGATAACCGCCAAATCCATCCTCGTTTCCCAATCTTGTCCCCTCTTCTCTTCCCAATACCTCTCACATCACCATCATCTCCACCTCAGCTTGTACGATACTCACGGGTATCCCCTCCACCTCAGCAATCCGAGGGGAGAGAACGAATCAACGGCTAAGATTATAGGATGTGAAGATCTAGGTGATCCTATGGTGTCAAGAAAAAGAAGAAGAAAAAGATTTAGATTAATTTTTATTTTATTTTTTTTTCTTTCTTTTTTTTTATAAATAGTCGGTTAGTTTTGTTTTTAAAACTAGGTTTTATTTAGCTTTAGTTCGGTATGTTTTTTTTTTAGTGTAATTTATTTTTAATTTTAGTTGTAATTTTCGTTAAGAATCGTAGGTTTAATTTAGCATTTTTTTAGGTATCGTAATGTTATTTCTCAAGTTGTAATTTACTCTTCATTTTAATCTCAATATCAGTTTCATTTTTTGTTTATCTGCTTTCGTATCCGCTTATTGTTTTTTTTATTTATTTGCTTATTACTTGCATAATTTCTTGTGTTATTGCTTATGTTACTTTTTCTCTTTCTCTGCAATCTTTTGTTATTGCTGCTTATTCTTGTTAGTATAGTATTTAGGCTTCGATTATTGGCTAGTTTATCAGTTTATTGATAGTGGTGATAGTGTTAGGTTGTTAGTTGATGTTAATGTTATGGATCAGAATAATGGTGTCCAAAAGTAGGCAAAAAGGGCGTTAAGTTTTGAACTGATTGATTTTCTTAGCTTATTTGTGATCAGTTAAGCTGTTTAAGTTGAGTTTATTATTGAGTTTCAAATATAATTTTTAGTTACAAAAAAATTGAATCTGTTTATTTATTTTGAAATTTTGTCAAATCAAAAAAAGGTATTTCTAGTTTTTATTAGTTTCTAGCTTTTATTAGTTACTGATAGTATTAGCATCTGCTGTTGATCTTTTTATTTTGGATTTGGTAGTTAAGTATGTTTGTTGAATTAGTTGTTTTTTATTAGCCTAATTGATATGCGTAGCAAGTAGCTTATTAGTATGTTTAATTAGATTTTAATTAGAAAAATGTAATTCGTTTTCGTAAAATTTTCTTTTGTCGATTAGAATGTAGGAAATTTAATTTGGAATTCGTAGGTTTAGTTTTTCATCGTTTTCACGTTTACGTTTTAAGCATTTCCCGTTTAGTTACGTTTTCAGCTTTCGTTTACGTCTTTAATTTCGTGCACTTTAGATTATAGTTTTTCTTAGATATTTAATCGTTTTTAATTTATGTTCACGTATTTTAGCGTAAAAACCCAAACTCTCATCTTTGTTTAACCATTCAAAACACGTATTCACAAACCGAGATCACAAAATTCCATTCAGCCTTCGTTGGGGATAACGACCCGGGAATACAACTTCCGTTGTACTCCTTGGAAATAAATACGACTTGATTTTAACCGATCAAATTTTGGCGCCGTTGCCGGGGAAGGCTGACGCGAATTTTTAAATCTCGTTTGTCGTTGCGTGTTTTTGTAAATATTTTCTTATTAAAAAAGCCAAAAAGATTTTTATTTCAAAATTTATTTTCCTTTTTCCCTTTGAATTTTTCAAAATGTTATTAAAAATCCAAAAAAATTCTTCTTTGCCCTCTTATCCGTTTAATTCCTTTTCTCACCCTCTAAACGTTTTATTCTATCTTCTTAACCCTCTACACGTTTGATTCTTTTTATGTCTACATCTTACAACTACGGTTGTGAATGGTGTGGGGGACCTCCAAATGGTGGAAATTGCCAAGGTTGTAGCATTGTGAATACGGGAAACGGGTTTGTCTATGACCAAAATCCCTACAATGAAACAACCAATTTCCTTAACCAACCCCTGCACCATGAGATGGAAACATATTCTTGTGAATTTTGTGGAGGTTGTCCTCATCCGGAATATGATTGTCGAACGGGAGACATGCTTGTCTATGAGCAGAACCCTTATAACAATCAGACATCATCTGGATTTGACACATCTTCATATTATTCACCACCACAACAGTATTACTGTTGTGAATACTGTGGAGGTTCACATTGTAGCTCTGATTGTCAAACAAGGTACTCGCTTGTCTATGAGCATGACCCTTGTAACAATTATGATTATTCTTATCCTCCACAGTATCAAACCACTCAAAGCCAGCCTCAACTATCTCTTGAAGATATATTCCAAGAACTTCAAGAGATACGAATTGAACTTACAAATCTGGCTATTAAACAAAACCCAAATGATCGTCATGGTGAGTCTATGGAAGATTTACTCGCCATAGAACGAGCAGCACACAACCGTTTCTTGTTTGATCAGGCGTGCAAGCTCGATGACGATGATGATGACGAGGAGAGTACTATTCCCTTGAGCGATATCATTTCTCAACTCCCTCAGTCTATTGCAATCACATCATTCTTTCCATCTATGAACCCTGATGACTCTCCTACTATGGGGGATGAGCATCTTAGCACTGTTCCTGAAAAGGAATCGGACGAATTCATAAAGTCTAGTGCTGAGATCCTTATCCCAATCCCAAGTGAGTCTGAGGATATATCGGATGATGAATGTGATTTGTCTCTTTGTAGTGATCATCCTCTTGACACTACTGATGATACTTCCGGGATCTTCTCTAACCCTCTTTTCAATTCAAATGATGATTTTTCCTCTAGTGATGACGAATCACTTTCTGATGAGGAAGTTCAAAATGAAAGTCTCAAAGTCTATTCGAATTCTCTTTTTGAATTTGATGATGAGTACTTTTCAAACAAAAATCCTCTCTTTGATGAAGAGTTAGAGAACGATGAGGTCAAGGACTCTATTATCTCAAATCTTGATGATATGACCTCGGTTCTTAATCCCGACGTTCTTTCTCCGACATATGTGACACTTCCCTTTGAGGATCGCCATTATATTGACGTCACATATGTCGTTCGAGTTTTTCTACCTTTCTGTGATTATAAGGTAGCTTGTCCTTCCCTTCTCTCATTTGGGAACGAGGACAAAGTTTTTGATCCCGGCATCCCCATTTATCATTCTTTGGTGCCGGATGTATCTCATCGGTGTGGAACTTTCACGTACTTCAATGTTTATCCAAACATCTTGAATGAAAGTCCGATTGAGATTGGTTTCCACTTGCATCCCCATGGACAAATGAATTCGGGGTCGAGTCAAGCTAGCGACTCGGTTAACAAAAACAGTAGCACACCATATGGGTTTTCACCCATATTTCTGACTTCTTTCTACTTTCTACCACCCTAGTGTGGGGGAGGTGCCCCCCGCTGTTGTATATAAATTTCAAAAAAAAAAAAAAAAAAAAAAAAAAAAAAAAAAAAAAAAAAAAAAAAAAAAAAAAATTAACCACAAAAATAAAATAAATGGCCCGTAATATTTCCCTTTTACGTTCTCAGTTTCGGCATAACAGCCGGTACTTTGAATATTGAGGACAATATTCATTTCTAGTGTGGGGGGAATTCTCACGAATTTAATCACGTATATATACCATCTAATTCCCCCGTTTTTGGCCAAAATTTTTTTTTTTTTTTTTGGTGTAAGTGTTTTGCACGTACACAACAAATGGTTATCAGTCCACCATGTCTAACACACAAAAGGATTGGCTAATCCAAGAGCAAACGGTTCTTGGTAAAGATATATCAAATCCGTTTACGGCTTACAATTTGCCAAAAATTGTATGGTATTCGACTCACCATATCCTAAAAAGATAAAGAGTTGGCTAGCCCGCAAGATTATGGCTTGTGGTAAAGGCAGTTGGAAAACCATAATTGGTAATCAGCTCACCAAAGATAATAGTTGTAATTTATCTAAGAGTTGGCTAGTCCAGAAGCAAACGGCTTCTGGTAAAGACAAATCAAACCCGTTGAAAGCTTATGGTTTGCTCAAAATCATATGGTTATCAGTGTACCATAGTTCTTACTTGAACTGAAACATTTGGCTACTCCAGAGGTGATGGCTTCTGGTAAAGAGATACATCCATCAATTTTTCATAAAAAATTGCTAGGGACTAGCAATTGCTCAGTGTGGGGGATTTGATATGTGTCGTTTTACACATATCTTTTCGTCCAATTTTCGAGTCAAAACAACCAAAAACACTTTAAAACGATCAAATAATGTTAAAAATATCTTTGAGATGTGTTTTTGTGTATTCCATATGCAAAATGATTGAAAACGATTGAAAAACAAACAAAATTTGCATAAATGGCAAGTCTAGTCCCTCAAGCTTTTAAAAAAAAATAATAATAATAAAAAAATAAATTTTTGGTCCTTGGATTATTCTCACTTGGCAAAAGTGACCCTTGGTGTGATTTGGTATACCTGGCAGTTTTGGTCCTTGAAGATTACTGAAGTTACAAAATTAGTCCTTGTGTTATAATCTTAAGTGACCAAACTTTAATTTTATCTTCTTAACCCGGATTTAATTTTAACATCTACCCAACCCTACCCACTAAACTAAACCCATAAACCCTTATCCTATAAACCTAAGCCCAACTAATAAAAGAAGGCCCAAAACCATTTACCCTTCCCCGTTTTTAGTTAAACCAAGTCAAAACTTGGTCAAAACTTATCTCTCCCAAAACCACAAACCCGTCCACCCACTACCCAAAACCCGACCCATCCACCATTAGTTAAATACCCGGTTCCCCAGTCAAACCCCCAAATTGAGTTAAGTCAAAATCCCTATCCCTAATACTCACCCGCTACTCTCTCTTCTTCCCCAAAGCAGATAACCGCCAAATCCATCCTCGTTTCCCAATCTTGTCCCCTCTTCTCTTCCCAATACCTCTCACATCACCATCATCTCCACCTCAGCTTGTACGATACTCACGGGTATCCCCTCCACCTCAGCAATCCGAGGGGAGAGAACGAATCAACGGCTAAGATTATAGGATGTGAAGATCTAGGTGATCCTATGGTGTCAAGAAAAAGAAGAAGAAAAAGATTTAGATTAATTTTTATTTTATTTTTTTTTCTTTCTTTTTTTTTATAAATAGTCGGTTAGTTTTGTTTTTAAAACTAGGTTTTATTTAGCTTTAGTTCGGTATGTTTTTTTTTTAGTGTAATTTATTTTTAATTTTAGTTGTAATTTTCGTTAAGAATCGTAGGTTTAATTTAGCATTTTTTTAGGTATCGTAATGTTATTTCTCAAGTTGTAATTTACTCTTCATTTTAATCTCAATATCAGTTTCATTTTTTGTTTATCTGCTTTCGTATCCGCTTATTGTTTTTTTTATTTATTTGCTTATTACTTGCATAATTTCTTGTGTTATTGCTTATGTTACTTTTTCTCTTTCTCTGCAATCTTTTGTTATTGCTGCTTATTCTTGTTAGTATAGTATTTAGGCTTCGATTATTGGCTAGTTTATCAGTTTATTGATAGTGGTGATAGTGTTAGGTTGTTAGTTGATGTTAATGTTATGGATCAGAATAATGGTGTCCAAAAGTAGGCAAAAAGGGCGTTAAGTTTTGAACTGATTGATTTTCTTAGCTTATTTGTGATCAGTTAAGCTGTTTAAGTTGAGTTTATTATTGAGTTTCAAATATAATTTTTAGTTACAAAAAAATTGAATCTGTTTATTTATTTTGAAATTTTGTCAAATCAAAAAAAGGTATTTCTAGTTCTTATTAGTTTCTAGCTTTTATTAGTTACTGATAGTATTAGCATCTGCTGTTGATCTTTTTATTTTGGATTTGGTAGTTAAGTATGTTTGTTGAATTAGTTGTTTTTTATTAGCCTAATTGATATGCGTAGCAAGTAGCTTATTAGTATGTTTAATTAGATTTTAATTAGAAAAATGTAATTCGTTTTCGTAAAATTTTCTTTTGTCGATTAGAATGTAGGAAATTTAATTTGGAATTCGTAGGTTTAGTTTTTCATCGTTTTCACGTTTACGTTTTAAGCATTTCCCGTTTAGTTACGTTTTCAGCTTTCGTTTACGTCTTTAATTTCGTGCACTTTAGATTATAGTTTTTCTTAGATATTTAATCGTTTTTAATTTATGTTCACGTATTTTAGCGTAAAAACCCAAACTCTCATCTTTGTTTAACCATTCAAAACACGTATTCACAAACCGAGATCACAAAATTCCATTCAGCCTTCGTTGGGGATAACGACCCGGGAATACAACTTCCGTTGTACTCCTTGGAAATAAATACGACTTGATTTTAACCGATCAATTAATAACGTGTTTAGGCATTATTTATATCAACAGTTTTATAAGTGTTGTTTTGTTTAAACAAACCAATTTAAAAATTATCTATACTATCTAAAGATGCAATGGCTTAATTTAATGTGCAAGAGTGATTGTGCATAAAAAGTTGTAATGTACAAGGTAGTTTAAGCTACATCTTTACTATATGAATCATAGGTATTAACCTAAACATAATTGAATGCAATTACACGTAATGAAGGTGAATATGAAGTGATTCGGTTACCAGGAAGATGAATATGAAGTGGTTATGCATTAGATGCAGAAGATGTATGGTTTGCAATCAAATAAGTCGTTATAAATAGACAACTATCACCATCTTCACCGCATCATTTTTTTGGGCACCAATCTTCACCACCGCCCATGCATTGTGAAAGAGCAATGTTGTCACAGATTATGGTTGTGGCACCGGGTTGTGATGGTTCTTATATTTCAAAGGCTCTAAAATGTAGGCATGCATGTCTGATATTTGTATGCATGCAATGTGATTGTATGTAGTATCTATCATTCTATCTATCTCAAATCTTTAGCATTCCATAATGATGCAGGCTCCAGTTTCATGCAAATGTGTTTGACAAATTCCTAGCCAACGTTTGCCATTGTTTTCATTTTGCATATTAAACTATGGTATTTGAGAACCTTTCTCCCATTACTGAAACAATCAAGTAGAAGACTATGGTACAACATTTTGTTATAAGCTCAAGAGAATTGTAATCTTAAGAAGCATGGACTTTGATTATAAAAGTTAACGTTTATATCTTCAAATTTTTGTTTGTTTTTCTTTGGTAACAGTTCATTAAATTAAATTATGTTGCAGATGATCCAAAAAGACAGAACATTTACTTGCATGACTTGATGGAAGAAGATTCATTCAATTCTGTAGTTAATGACTGTGTATGCCTCTTTCACACAGCAGCTCCTGTTCTTTTAACAGTTGATGACCCAAAAGTAATTTATCGTTCTTTTCCTCTCAATTTTCCAAACTGGTAAAAATTCTATATTCAAATGTGATTTTACATTAGGCACAACTGACAGATCTTGCAGTGGAGAGAACACTTAATGTATCAGCCGCAAAAGTTCCATCTCTCAAAAGATTGGTCTGAGCATCATCCATGGCTACAGTTGCATATGGTGTAAAAGTGCCCGATCCTGGAGATGTGTATAAAACATGTTTTCAGATCTTATCTCCAGTCAAATGTCGTTCCGCCAAGCGATATTTGAAGGAGTATCAACCAAAAAGTAAAGTTATATGTTAAAGTTTTGTCTCATAAATGTTGGAGTACTCGATAGTAGTATGTGAAATATTGGCTGGTTTAATTTGTATGCCCCTATACGGTTTATGGAGTATCAAAAAGTAAAGTTATATGTTGAAGTGTTATCAGTTTGTATGCCCCTAGACGGTTTGCAAAATCTCATGTAACATGATCATATATAACTGTTGTTGTAGCTACAGCTAGCGCCACATCTTTCTAAAAAAAAGGAATTGTAACATTTGAAAAAGAAATCTTTGATCTCTCTCAACATGAACCTTCGCTAGCAGCAGGTTAATATAACTAGCAGCAAGTTAAACCAACTAACAGCAGGATCATATAACTAGCAGCAGGATCATATAGATAGCAGTACCTTCACATAACTAGCAGTACCTACGCTCCTTTGGAACCCCGTTAGTCCCTTTAATATGCAAATAAGTGTCGACCCTTATTTGCATATTAAACGCAATTTATTTTACACTAAAATACCAACACTTGCTGTTTTGGTTGATGAGCAAGTAACGGTGATCAGTGAGTATAATTTCCAACTAAAATTTTATTTTAAATGTTCATGTTCTGATTTTGAGTTTGTGAAATCTTGATGATCAATTTATTGGGCGTTAATAGTATTGATGTCATCTTGATTGGCAATATTTCCTATATTATATGTCAAGATTGTTAACTCAGGACACATGGACACATATTTGTTAGACAACGAGGAATATGCTAAAAAGACATTATTTATTTTTTTAATTAGATATGGACAGGTGTTCATATAAAATCCACTTTATAGGCGGAAAAATATATACTCCCTCCGTCCCATTTTAATTGTCGTGGGACTCAAAACCAATTGCATTTTGTAGTTATTCTTTACATTTTAAGGGTAAAAACATTTTGTAGTTATTCTTTACATTTTGTAGTCAAATGAAGGTGAATATGAAGTGTTCTTTGAAATATAAACCAATTGTGACAATTAATCGGATTAAAAGTTGGTTAGATGAAGTGCAAGGGTTGCAAGAATAATTTATGATTTAACCTAATCCATTGCCTATATAAACCGGCCAAAATCACATGCACAAACACAAAAGTTCGAATCTTAACAACTAGCTTAACTACGTATTCCATTCTTATCAACAAACCATTGCTCTAATGCATAACCATGTTTAATTAACTGTTAACTGGTATAATTAAAAATGAAGAAAAATCATATGTGTGCCACACCACGTACGATTCGCTACTAATAGCACCTCAAAAGTAAAAGCTTGGACATATCAAATCAATATACAATAAATTTGCATCTTTAACTATAAAATAATCGCATAAATGTCTTTCTCTTTCAAACCATTAATGGAAGCAAACTCTCGACCCGACCCGAGTCCCGAATTCTTGAAAATCCCAGTCCGAGTCCCGATCCAAATATAGCTCGGTTTGTGTCGGTCTGGAAATTTCATTACTAGCGTCTCATAACTTCCATATGGCCAACTTAAACCCCTTAAATTTCAGAATTGACTACTTTACCCCTCTTTAACGTCAAACTTTGTCAATCTTTTCATAATGGTTTATAGTTTGTTTTATGGCTTTTGGATTAAATACATGTTCTCCAGCCTTTTTGGTAGTGTATGTGAGAGTTGTTGAGGGATAGAGTGTTACACTGTGATTTTTGTAAATAATTCGTGTATTTCGTTGTGAGTGTCTATTGAATGAGAGTTGTAAAGTTTGTGTCAGCATATATTCACTACTTATTTATTCAAACAATGTTTGGATGTTGCTATATTTTGTATAGAATTTGTGGTTGTTAATGATCATAGTTTGTATGCATGCATGTTAACGTGTAATGGTATAATGACTTAATGATTGTATGAGTTACAAGTATAAAACAAGGTTTAATTATTAAGTATCTAATGAGTAATGACAATGTAGTAACTCATTTAGATACATGGATAGTTTTCTTTTAATAACCGCCTTAATTACCAATGAATGAAGTTATTTATTAAAAGAAAATGAAAGATTAACCAAAAACGTATCTCAAGGATTACTTGGGTTATTTCGGATTCAGATTATCTAAAGATCCAATGGCTTAATTTAATGTGGAAGAGTGATTGTGCATAAAGGGTTGTAAGGTACAAGGTAGTTTAAGCTACATGTAAAGTATATGAATTATTATGTATAACTCAATTGAATGTAATGAAATGGAGGTGAATATGAAGTGTTCTTGGATTAAATGTTGGTTAGATGAAGTGCAAGGGTTCATAATTAGTGAACTTTACGACTCAAATATATAGCATATGTTACATATATAGGGTCATGTATGCATGTCACTTTATGTACAATTACTTGAAAAGACATACACATACACTTTTGTTTCTCATAAATGTACATATTAGAAAAAAGTCTCTTCACGTATACTCTTTTAATGTGAAGAAAATAACTTAAATACTGGAATGCCCTTTACGTGAGATGTCACATCAATTACAATGTTATCGAATCGTGATATTTGATCAAAGTACATTGCTTTTGAATATACAAGTTATATAACATCTTGAAAGATTACATGTGAAAAGCCTCATTTAAATATAACATCTTGCGAAAAACCTCTTCACATGTACTATTTTAAAGTGATGTAATTATTTTAAATAGTGTAAACCTAATTAGTACCAACCATTGACCTAAAGCTTCCATGTTCGCCATCATTGTATGGTTCTTCGCCATTATCCACCTTAAATGTTGATAACAAGAAAAAAGTAATTTCGAAAGTGCATAATCTTGACCTGCCTGTTGCACAAACCATAAACGCATACAATCATACAATTTAGAAGAACCGGCAACATTTAAACTAATTAGTTTAGATAGTGTAAACCTAATGACTACCAACCATTAAGCTATGAACACTTAGACACAATTCGTGCAACGCACGGGCTTTACAATGCCAATTTAAAAATCGTACAATTAAAATATATGATATACGAACATAAATAAATAAATGAACATTAATGAACGCATAATCGGATGTTCACGAAAATAAATGAACGGACGCGACTTTTGTTCATGTTCGTTTATTTAACTAAACGAACGTAAAATATTGTTCATGTTCGTTCATTTAATAAATAAACGAACATAAACGAACTTTTTACCGAACCGTTCATGAAATGTTCACTGAACGTTCGGTTCATTTACAGCCCTATAAATGAATAATCGACAGTTAACAATGACTAATCACTTCACTTCTGTGCTTTTTCACTATAGATGAAAATGAGGCATGGAAAAATTAATAAGCATCCACAAATTTTGTAGGAAGTGGGAGAGGAGAAGAAGAGAGGTAGTGAAGAGAAACGGAAAATGGATCGGCTTGACTTAAACAACATGTGAACAGTAACGGCTTAAGCCATGGCTCCTCTCTCATGCCATTTGTTTATCATTAATATATGTAGGTGACACAATAGGATCAAAACACACAAAGAATCATAAAAGATATTAGAGAGAGAAAAAAAAGAGGTTTAGAGAGAGATATGGAACTAGGTGAAATTTCAATATACTCCCCCGTCCCGCATTAAGTGTCCACTGTGATTTTTTTAAGTCTTTTTTCTTTAACTTTAACTTTAAATATTTGTGTTCGTGTTATATAATACTTGATGCAAGATATATGAATGGATTAAGTTTTTAAATGTATTTTCATTTTGCAAAAAAAAATTTGTTAAAAAGTGGTGAGAAATACTTTCATTTGTGCTTTTGGAAAAGTCAAAGTTTTGATCAAAGTCAACTATCAAAATTCAACAGTTTTGTTCAAACTTGCCAAATTAATTTGAACTAATCTCGCCATATTGGTTTGAACCAAAACTCGCCATATTGGTTTGAACCAAAACTCGTCATATTGGCATGAACCTAAATTTGCCATATAGATTTAAACCTAAACTCGCCATATAGTGTTAATCCTAAACTCGCCATGTAGTTTTGAACAAAACTCGCCATATAGATTTAATCTTAACTAGCCATATAGGTTTGAGCAAAACTCGCCAAATAGGTTTTAAATCAAACTCACATCCAACACACAAACATTCTCTTACAACTCTTAAATTCTTGTTGTCTACACCATAACACAATCTACTACTCATCATTCTCTTTGTCTCCCAAATTCCATACAATGCCACCACACATTTTCCTCTTCCACACAATAAACTAATGATATTTCCACCAACACATCACCGCCCTTTGCCTCCAAGTTTCCCTTCATCCATTTTTACCACAAACTCTCTTCTTCTACATATGTAATCTTGAAATAAGCCAGCACACCTCTTACACATTTAACCATCTCTACACACTTCCCTCCCACAAACCTACAACTCCCATATTTGAAAATATTATTTTAATACACCTTTGTCCACTACTATACAACATGTCTACACACTCCTCTTACACGCACTCACCTTACAACACTCTTCACTTGAATTTGAATGAAGCTTTCTCAACACACTTCTATCTCACATCCTCTCACAAACACATTTAAATTTGAAATTCAAATTATGTGGTGTTCCCTCCTACAACTCACACTCTTACACCTCTAGCTTCCTACACACTCCATCCTCTCACAATCATCAACTTCTTATTTGGATTTGAAATTCGAATAACACTTTTACAACTTGTAACACCCCCAAAATATCGCAGCGGAAGATTGTGTCACTGGTGTATTATCTATTAGCACACAATACAAGTTACAAAAAATGAACTCTAAATGAGACGTTTTGAAATAAATTATCATTCTATTGGTATAAAATATCAGAGTTTACGAAGAGGTTCCAACAAGTTTGGATTACATGAAGAGTACAGCATAATCGTTTAAAGGTTTTATCGAATGATAATAATGCATTGTCTTTAAAATATCCGTGCGCCTTTACATGCCAGCTAATTCCTTTCGAACCTGAGATAAACATGCTAAAAAGTGTCAACACAAAGGTTGGTGAGTTCATAGGTTTATAAATAAAACAGTTGATTACAAGAGTTCCAAGTTTGTGTGATAATTGCAATGAATACAAATATCGGTAAAATGGATAGTGGGTTACGTTGTTATACACCCATAATGATAGATAGTTGAACACAAGATTTCGTTGTTTATTATATCGTGGGTTACGTTGCTATACACCCATAGTTATTATTGCACTAAGCTCGTGAAAACCAATGTGTTAACCTCGTACCAATAGAAATTGGCATAATCGTTACAATAGTGGCCCTAGTAGGTAATTTGTCGTTATACCTAGTGTTCTCAAATATAGTGCGCTTGTTTGCCGTAACCCGATCAACACAAACGGGATTCGTCAATCCCAATAGGCCTATCCACAATATTCTCGCTCATTACAACTAGTGATTAATGGTTCATGGTGTAGGGACTTAAGTTTGGCAATCGTGTTACCTAGTGCTAATAAAACATTCAGGGTTCAGATAAACATACAGTTTGAAAATAATTGTGATCGTTATAAAAGTCGTAGCATGCATCTCACCCCAAAGTAATTCAAAACAAATAAAAGTAGGGGCTATGAAACTCACTGTGAGTAGATGATATTAAGTGAATAACAAAATCGATGGATATGTCGTGAAAACCTCTACGAGCAACCTAAAATAATTGTTGCGTCTTAGGTGTTGAAATAATGACGTGAAAACATAAACGAGTCTATATGAGTTTATCATATTGATCACGATGTTGTACATAGTAGTTTATAGTGATCGTGTAAGTCGTTATAGAAATGGTTTGATAGTTTATGAGACGTGTTTGGCTATTTGTCTTTTAGAAGTATTATTGTACCATTGTTCGGGCTATCATAATTCCGAGGTCGTGTAGTGAACGTATGAGGAGCAAGGACACTTTAAATCGTAAATCCAGCAACTCGTCGATACATTTACCCCAAAAAGGCCCCTCACTTGAAATTCCGTACTAACATAGTACTTTAGTATTTAGAACATATAACTTGTACGTATATATATATGACATAAGAGTTTAAAACTGGACATATGATTTATGAAAACAGTTTATTATGTTATGTTTATGGCCTTAGGGAAGTTTGGTGTTTTACGGAAGTGCTAAAGGTTATAAGTCATGAAAATGGGTCAAAATGGTCATAATATACGTTATTTGTGAAAACACTACCGAGGGTTAAGTGAACGATGTTATTTTATGAAAATTATATTTATAAGTTATTGATGAAATCTGAAAAGTTTGGTCCGTTATCGAGTTTGGGAACTAGGCCAAACGAGAAAAAGTTTGAAAAACGATCCCGAGTTAACAACCCTTTTTAGCCGCGCGGCTGGGGAATTTAGCCACCGGCTGAGGACTTAGCCGTGCGGCTGAAAAGTTTAGCCGCCGACTGTGGTGATTTTGTGAAGGCCGTAAGGCCTTTAGCCTACGGCTGTATATCTTAGCCGTGCGGCTAAACGTAGTATGTGGTACTTCCGCTTTTGGTAAAATTCAAACGGCCGTAACTTTTGATTCACAGGTCCGTTTTAGCCGATTCAAAAGGCTATGGTTTAATTTTGAGTTCCTCTATTTTTTATATGATTGACCCAAGTCCAAAGTCCATAAATCTTGTCGTTTAATAGCATAAATCTCCTTGTTTCAACTAGTTTGATTACAATGGTTATGCACAAGTTTAACTTGTGTTTTTTTTTTTTTTGGGTAACATGGGTTTCCGACTCGACATTGCCAGTCGACTAATCCCACGGCGACTACCCTTTTGGATAGCCCAGAGTCGGCGCAGGTGAACCTCCGTGGCCACAATATACATCATGTACATCATGGAATCAATATAATAAACATACATAACTTATAATGAATAGGAAACATAGAAATGATGAGGAGTACAAGTCTTTCTTACAAAGTTTGATTTTGGAAAAGGAAAACAAGAATCAAGGACAAGAACAAGTCCACCATTTAGAATCCTTCAACCCTTCTTGTAAGCTTTTACACTTGTACTAGGACTTTGATCTCTTTGTGTAGCTCCAAATTCACCAAATGGATCACCAAGAGGATGCAAGGACTAGGTAGAGAACACTAGTGGCTTCAACTTGAATGTTATACTTGAAGGATGAAATCAAAGGGATGATGATGGTGGTTGTGAAGTGATTGGCCAAGGTGGGGAGAAAGGAAGAGGTTGAATGTGTTTTTGGGTCTTAGATGACTAGATTAATATAACCCAAGAAGATTTAGTGATGAAGTTTGTGGAAAACTAGAAGGGGGGTTGAATAGTTTTACCGTTTTTAAAATTTGATTCGCTTTGTTACTTAATGTGATTTCAAAGAAAACATACACAAACAAATAATCACATAATATATATATGAAAAGTAAAGAGAGGAATGATCAAACCACACAACACGGATGTTTATAGTGGTTCGGCTACAAGGACTCTCTTCCTTGCCCTACTCCACTCCTCGAGCCTCTAACTCGAGAGTTATCTTTCACTAAGAAACAAACTCCCTTCTAGGTGTAGAAAACCTTTACACGTCGCTTACTTCTTTTTCCGGTACTAAGCTAAACACCGGGTTCTTTACAAGGGTACAACCACTCCCGTTTGGTTCTTTCACAAGGGTACAACCACTCCCAACACTTTGTGTTTTTTAAGGACTAAAACAATAACCTCACTCTACTAATATAAATGATACAAACAATGATATGTAAACTAGTAAAAGATCACACAGTGGCTAAGCTAAACGGATAACGACAGAACGTTGATCCTTGTATGCTTGATCCCTTTGCTACAAAAGGAAATATCAAATGAATGAATGAATGATATGGGTTAGTAAATGAATGAGTATGTATTTAAACTATATGAGTGATGAGAATGGCCAAATGATCAGCTTGCTATTCATAGGCAAAGCTGAGAAACAGGCGGCGGATCCCTAAATTTGGATCCGTCTTTGTATCAATTTGGATCCGCCGTGTCAGGCCAGCTAAGAGATCTTCAAATCTTTCCAAATCTTGCCATATCTTTCCATATCTTCAAATGTCAACTCTTTGGCTTGAAGATCTAAACAAAATATCACAAAATCTTACCAAGATTGTGTACATGATGCATGCCATGATGTCATCCTGACTTTTGTAAAATAAAGTTTTCATTTTAAGAAATAAACATGTAAATGTATAAAATGTAAATTCTAGTGATCTTGTGAAATGTAAATGTGTTCTAAAAAGGCTTTAGCTTGTATTTATGATTTGCTAAAAGATATACCTTGTATTTGTCATTAACAAAACTAAGTAAAGATCATAAAATATAAATAACGTTTTTGGGACGATATTTGTATTAACAATCTCCCCCTTTTTGTTGATGACAAACATAAGGTGTATTTTTAAGCAAATGAATAAATGAAGTATGAGTCTTTTTTAAAATATAGATTAAGTTTGTTTTATGCAAGTTTTGAAAATAATTTCAAGTATAAATGTATGTACTGTGATGTTTCACAGTAATGCAAACTTAATCCTTTCTCCCCTTTTTTGTCGAAACAAAAAGAAGATATGTGTAGCGGAATGCGATTTTGAGAACTTTAAAGCTCCCCCTAAATGGAGTAACAAGGATATGATGTATGATGATGTATGATCCTACAAAACAAATGGTTAGACTATGATATGCTCCCCCTCGATGTATACTCCCCATTGCTAGAGTACCAACGTATACATTTCAAGGATAGGAGATGCTACAAAAGAAAAGTTAGTTACTTCATGGAAGTAAAATGCATATGTAATAATCAACCAAACAATAAGTTTCAGCCCATTTGACTTTAAAAAGTCAAAATGAAGTGTCTGATCAAAATTTAGTACCTAATGTACATTTGATCAAGGCAATATGTGAAGTTAAAAACAACCATACTATGATGTTAGTAGTCTAAAATGAGATAATATGCTTAATGTTGATCACCCACAAGCATAAAAACATAACATTCATTACTTGGAAAAAATGATGTTACATTCAAACAAGGAAAATAAATATTAATAAGAAAAATTCTAAAACAACATTCTAAAAGTTCCTTTAAGAGAAAACTAACAAAGCTCCTATTGAGGAGGATGAGAGATTGCATTGAGACGCTCGAGAATGTGGTTCAATATGAACCTCATTTCATTTTGGAGCTCATGGACCAAAATATTGGTCCTTTGGGCCAAATGAGCGGTTCTCTCGCAATGCGAGCAATCATGGCTTGAAAAACCGGGAGGAAGAATAGTCTCATGGTTTTGTGGTGGTGGTGGTGTTTGGTTGGTTGTTGTTGGATGGTTGTTGTTGTTCTTGGTTGGATGATGGTGGAGTGGGTATGGAGTTCATCAAGATGGTTTGGAGATCCATTGCTTCATCAAGGCTAGATCCAACCATATTAGAGAGAGCATGGAGACGGCTAAGTTACTCGTTGATCTCTTCTTGGGTTTGTGGCTCATTTATCCACATTGCCTCATCAATGGCAATTAGTGTGGATGTGGGTAAGAGAGGTTGTGTTTGAGGTTGAGGTGGTGGTGCATCACGGTATAAAGGACCGTGGATATCATGATAAAGCGGATGAAAAAGCATGGGTTCTTGACCTTCAAAGGTCATGGGTGGAGGATTGGTTGACCTTGGTGGAAGGTCTTCCAAGTCATCAAGGTATGGATGTGGTGATGTAGGTGGAGTCCTAAATAACTCCATTGGTTGGAGTTTGGGTAATTTTGGGGGTGATGGTGATCTAACAGGTTGTAATGGAGCGGGTGGTGGGGTGGTAGCTATTGGAGTAATTATTGGTGGTGGAGTATGAATGACTACATTTGGTAGTGTTGGAGTGGAGAGTGTGAGGAAATTCTCACTTGCAATAGGTGATGAGATATTTAGAGGAGATGATTCCTCTGATGATGAGTTTGCTAAGTTTATGAAGCAACATGGTTTAACACTAATGCGGGCAGTTCGTTTTGGAGGTCTAGAGGTGGAAGAGTTGTTTGATTTAGTCATGGTGAAGTAATGTAGCTAAGATGTACAGGAGAGAAAGTAGAGAAAATGGTGAGTGAGTGAGTTTAGTGATGATCCTAAGGTACTAATTTATAGGCAGAAGGTTTGTTGGTCTGTGTGTTTGGATTGGATGTAAATCCAATGGAGAATGTTGGTTCCTAATGATTTGGAACAAAAATTTAAGCTTGTCACATCCTAAAGTCAATCCATTGAAATGGAGTTGAGTGATATGAGGGGAATTTGCAGTAAATGCAAGGAGATAGTGGAAAATCTGTTGATAAGATGTTTTCACGGATTTGACGGATCCCTCAAAAGGGTTCCTTGCTTGTATTAGAAAGGTAACTCACATGTAAAATTTGAAAATTCAAATTTTGGTGGGAAATTGAGTTCTTAGGATTCTAAGAGTTCCTAAATCATTCTAGAGAGTTTAATGATCAGTGAATATAATCTAAAGAAGTTACAAACCAAAATCTAAGTCTCGGGATGAGTCGGGAATTTTTGAAAAAAGTTATTGTTGGTACCCGCGGATCCAATCAACAACAAAGGCGGAGCCAAAGTTTGGGAGCCGTCGAATCCGTGGGTTCTGGACTGGCGGAACCAAGAGATACACTTGGCGGATCCAAAAACTGGGATCCGCCATATCCGTCGTCCGAATGTGCTAAAACAAACAGAGAGATATGCAAATTTCGCGTTTTTCGACCAAAACCCGAAAATTCTCCTATAACGTATGTAATAGCTAATATGTACTACAAATATACTAAAAATATATTATATATATATATATATATATTAATATATTCTAACACACGTTTGCACATAAATAAATCTGATCATCATAACTTACCTTAAATGGAGTTAAGCCAAACAGTGGCTTATTCTCAGAAAATTGATAACACTAAGTGTTATCGACCTGAAAATCTGAGTTAGTTCACATACACAACAAGTACTAATATAATATCTCAAGATACACATAAGTTTAACACATTATTGTTTGAAAACGTCTAGACCCAAACACTCCTCTCACTTGAACTTCTTGCTCAATTTCTGCATACACTTGTGAAGTTTCATGATCCAACGCCCTAAATTCTTCACCGTTCCTTTGGTTTGCTTGAACTCCAGTGATTCATTCGCAATCGGTGGAAGTTGACGCAAGTATTCCGGTGGAGTGATTCTAGAGTTTGGCAAGCCGTCATCGTCACTCATTGATGATGATGATGATGATGATGTTTGAGGACGAGGGCGTTTACCTTTGTCAACTGCTACCCTAAAATCGCTTAAGGGAACAAAGGTGTGTTGAATCTCATCATAATCGGGAACAAATCCTAAGGCATTTCTAGGAATGGGTGCAGAGGTCTATAGAGACGAGTCAAGAGCATCCCGTAGGGCATAGCGGTGGTACCTTGTACCAGAATATCGGCCATTCGTTTGGCGATATAGTATGCAAGGTTGAAGGGTTGATGAGTTGAGACACAATACATCATATAGCAAAGACAAGCGTTGATGTGATCCCGATTTCCAACGGTGCATATGAAATTAGCCCTTAACACATTTTCTAACTTTCTAAATTCGAGCTTAAGTTCATTGAGCTCCATGGCAAATGGGTCTCTAGCTACTTGACGACCTCGATGCATCCTAGTTGGGTTGTTCCTAGGTAAGAAGAGATGCGCCCTAATGGTTTCTTTGTCGGTCAAAGGTGTGGCATATGATGCCGTTCTATCAAGGTCGGATTCTAAAATTGTTAAAGACCATTTATTAGAGTAGACACATTATCCATAATTTGGAACTCCTAAGACCTCGCCAAATTGATCTAATGGAATATTGAACAAGGTTCCATTGAAACTAAAGTGAATGCTCATGAGACCATTGTCGCTTGAACTAAGACCTATGATTGCATAGAACTCAAGAATGAACCTAGGAATGATAGGCTCATCAATGTCTAAAAGACAATCGAAATGAATAGCGGCCAATTGCTCATGGAGATTGGTATCTTCATAGAATGAGGAGTCTACAACCCTACCCTCATGGACGTATCGTTTTTCTAAGGCTTTGAATATATTGACTCGGGCTTCGGTGAGACCCTTGGTTTTGTGGTGTTTGGGAAGGTAATCAATGGTCTTTTTGTGATCGTAGTTGGTTGCGGGAGGCATAGTTATCCTAGACACGAAAAATATATAGTTTAGTTGAAATTATCAAAAATATGTATATTTGTCTAGTGTGTGCCTACATGGGGACAATGTGGAGGTGCGGTTATCACGACTCCTTTTGATGCATGAAAATTATGTTTATGCAAGTTTTATGATAAAACGAGAGATAACCCAAACGCTCCTACTTCAATGTAGCTACGATTGAATGTACCCGAAAATACATATTAGTTATGTATTGCCTTTAGCATTCAAGAGACATTATGCAAGTGATGTTTAAAACATAACGTTTTTGTATTTGTATGAACAACGTTCAAAAACCATTTTTCCTAGTCGTGAGAAGATTTTAGCAAAAATTTCTCATGGGGTTTTTGATGAATAATGACAATGTACTACAAGATGCAATTCCTAACTATGAAAAATATGATTTGTTATGCAATTTAGTAAATATGCTTCATGATTTTTCAAGAATTATGCATAACCCCAAGTTTTGGTTTTGTGCATGAAATAGAAATCCTAGATGCAGATCAGGAGTGTAAACATGTTAAGAATACTTACAGTGATGATTTGAGCACAAATTGGTTGAAGAAGATAGCCTTAATTATGATTTTGGTGAATTATAGGTCGAGTACAATAGGTGATAAGTTTTAGGGAGAGTGATGAATAGTATAGGGTATTTGTTTAATATATATAAAAACTGCCTCAGCAGATGACGGATCCGACAGATCCCAAACAAGGGTTCCGCCCTTGTTGTCGTTTGGATCCGTAGGATCAGAAATCAGGTTGGGTTTTTGTCGTGTTTGGTTAATCTAAGGTTTGAGCTAACGTTTAATCTATTCACTAGGTTCCATTAATCCTTAACCAAGTCTAAGATAGTTGAAAGGTTCTCTCTTGAGAGGTTTTGTGAGGATATCGGCAATGTTGTCCTCTGAGGAAACTTTCTCAATTGAGATGTTTCCCTTCTGAACATTGTCACGAAGGAAGTGGTGACGTATTTCTATGTGTTTGGTTCTAGCATGTTGGACTGGGTTTTTGCTGAGATCGATAGCTCCTTTGTTGTCACAAAGAATGAGAATGTCGTTGAGTACAATTCCATAGTCTACGAGAGCTTGTTTCATCCACAGCGCTTGTTGGCAAGCTTTTCCTGCTGACACGTACTTGGCTTCAGTTGTTGATATGGCGAGGGCTGTTTGTTTCTTAGCAAACCATGCGGTGAGACAATGTCTTACAAAAGTACAAATACCACTAGTACTTTTTCTATCAACATAGTCACCGACATGGTCTGAGTTGGTATACACTATGGTTTCTACACCTGTCCCTTTGGGATACCATAATCCTAAATGTGTAGTGCCTTTAATGTATATAAATATCCGTTTAACGGCTTCAAGATGAGATATTTTGGGATCTTCTTGAAAACGTGCACATAGACAGACACTAAACATAATATCCGGCCTACTAGCCGTAAGATAGAGCAAACTACCAATCATTCCTCTATATTTAGTGCTATCTACGGATTCGTTTTTTTCATCCTTTGTGAGTTTGGTTTCTGAGGACATGGGTGTTTTCATAGGTTTTGAGTCTTCAAGACCAAACTTCTTAAGCATATCTTTGATATACTTTGATTGGTTGAAGAATATCTCATATTCTAATTGTTTATTTGGAGACCTAAGAAAAAGTTTAGTTCCCCCATCATACTCATTTCAAACTCGTCATGCATGATTTTTGAGAAATCATCGCATAACTCTTGACAAGTTGAGCCAAATATAATGTCATCCACATATATCTGGACGATGATAATATGTGATCCCTTTTTCTTGGTGAAGAGAGTATTGTCTACTAGGCCCATGGTATACTTATGGTCAACTAGGAAGTTCTTAAGTCGATCATACCAAGCTTTTGGTGCTTGCTTAAGTCCGTATAAAGCTTTCTTAAGTTTGTAAACATGATTTGGTTTTTCAAAATCGGCAAAGCCGGGAGGTTGTGCGACATATACTTCTTCATTTATAAATCCATTTAAAAATGCACTTATGACATCCATTTGAAATAATTTAAAATCATGTGCACATGCATATGCAAGTAGTATCCTAATAGACTCAAGTCTAGCTACGGGTGCAAATGTTTCATCGTAATCTATACCTTCTTGTTGATTGTAGCCTTGTGCTACTAGCCTAGCTTTGTTTCTAGATACTATGCCATTTTCATCCATTTTATTTCTAAACACCCATTTTGTACCGATTATGGTTTGATTTTTAGGTTGTGGAACTAGTGTCCAAACGTCATTTCTAACAAATTGATTTAATTCCTCTTGCATAGCAATAACCCATGATTCATCTTTTATAGCCTCATTTATATTTTTAGGCTCAATTGTTGAAACAAAACAAAAGAAATTACTTTCATTTTGAGCTTTAGATCTTAATGTTCTTTCATTAAGTTTTCTTATGACGTTTTCTAATGGATGACTTTTTGTTTCTTTGATGTTAACTAACTCACTTTTTACTGGTTCATTTTCTTTATCATTTTCAACATTTTCTATATTTTCAACCATTTGACTTTCAACTAAGTCATCATCTACCAAAGGTGATGTCTTAGAGGGAGGTGGACTTTCGTCGAATGTTACGTTCAATGATTCCTCGACTCTTGGGTTTCTTTGTTCAAAACTATATATGCTTTACTAGTTTGTGAGTATCCTAGAAATACACCTTCATACGACTTTGGGTCGAACTTGGTGAGATAATCCTTTGTGTTTAAAATGAAGCACTTGCTTCCAAACACTCTAAAATATCCCAAGGTAGGCTTTTTGCCTCTGTATAACTCATATGGAGTCTTTGTCAAGAATGATCTAATTAGAACTCGATTTAGAATATATGTAGATGTATCTACAGCGTGACACCAAAACTTTTGAGGTATGTTTTGTTCATTTAACATGGTTCTACTCATTTCTTGAATTGTCCTATTTTTGCGTTCTACCACACCGTTAGATTGAGGAGTTAGAGGAGCCGATAAATTATGAGTTATGCCATTGGCATCACAAAAAGCTCCGAATTGGATTTCGTTGTCGAATTCACGACCATGGTCAGTTCTAATTGATACTATGTTACTTCCTATTTGATTTTGAATTTTCTTACTTAAGATTTCAAACTTATCAAATGCTTTGTTTTTAGTTTTCAAAAACTTAGTCCATGTATACCTAGAGTAATCATCTACTATTAACAAAGTATAAAAGTTCCCCCCGTAACTTTGTATAGCGGATGGACCAAACAAATCCATATGTAATAATTCTAGACACCTAGATGTAGACACCATGTTTTTAGCCTTATGGCTATTATGAACTTGTTTTCCCATTTTGCAAGCATCACAAAAGTGTTGGTCATATTTCAACTTGGGCAGGTTCCTAACAAGTTCCTTAGATGACAAGGATTGAATTAACCTCATATTGGCGTGACCTAAGCGTCGATGCCATAGAGTTAAGTTATCGTCCAAAGAAGTGAGACAAAGTTTGTCTTTAGGTGTTTTATCTAATTTCATAACATATACGTTATTCTTTAAAACACCTTTTCCTACAATTATGCCGTCTTTAAGTATTTTACTTCCATTTTCACTGAAAAGGACGTTATACTTTTTGCGGCATAATTGACATATACTAAGCAAGTTAAAACCTAAATTATCTACATGAGCAACATCATCAATAGAGAGAGAGTCATGAGAGATCGTACCTTTTCCGATGATTTTACTTTTAAGTTTGCTACCGAATGTGACATTACCTCCGTCGTACACTTGGTAGGTTGAGAAAAGGCTTTTGTTTCCCGTCATGTTCCTTGAGCACCCACTATCTTTGATCCACTCATCAGGTTCTAATTCAACTTTTAAGCACACCAAAGTTCAAGAAAAACTCAAGCGTTTGGTCCCCAATATCTCATGGGGCCGTTTGGGTTAAACATGACATTATCATGGTTCATGTAAGGAAATGGTGAACAATTGTTCCACGGCATGTAATTAGGACCATGAAAGTTTCTAGACATGTTTTGGTTCCAATTACTTTGGTAAATATGTTGTGGGTTAACATTACTTTTTGGAAAGGGTGTTTGGGAAAACTAGTTTGAGGTCTCTGTTGAACCGTTTTAACTCTATACTCATTTCTAGCTTGACCTTTTCCTATAGAAACTGCTGGTTTTTGTTTGTTATTAGTTATACTAGTACTAGGTTTTCTAGTGACTCTAACGAATTCAGTACGGTCAGTTTTTAGAACCTTCTGTTCACAACTTGTACCGGCGGATCCTTTTGGTACTACTGGCGGATCCAAAACTTTGGATCCGTCGGATCCGTGGGCTTCTGACTTAGTTGGAACAGTTTCTTTTTCTTTCACAGTTTGTTTCTTAAAGTCACTTAAAGTTCCTAGTTTCATAAAACCTAGTCCGGTTTTATCATGAGGTAGTTTTTGTATCTTCATTATCTCATCTGCACAACTTATGTTTTTATCAAACTTTTTAAACTTGGAATTTTGTTTGATGAGATCTTCCTGTGTGGTTTTTAACGTTTCTAGTTCTAATTTAAGTTCCTGACACGACACACACGTTTCTTTAGCATTTTTACCTTTTTCCATTCGTATCTCCTTTTCTTTAAGCCAATAAACTTCGTTTTCTAAAAGTGTCGTTTTGGTTTTTAAGAACTTATTTTTGTTAATGATTTTTAAAGTTATATCACACAGTTTGTTATATTCTACTTCTAAGGTTTCATCATTTATAGAAGAGTATGATGAGTCAGAATGTACCTCTTCTATGTCGTGAGCCATGAGAGCGATTTCGTCGTTCTTAGGCTCGTCATCATCTCCTTCACTATCACTCCAAGCTCCACTGACAAAGGCTCTTTGAGACTTATTCTTTAGAGGCTTTGGACATTCTCTTATTAAGTGACTAGAGTCTCCACACCTATAACACTTCCTATCTACCTTTCCTTTTCTATCATCACGGTCTTTTCGGACGGATTTCTTTTCTTCACGAGGTGGTCTGACGAATTTTCCTCGTCTCCTGAAGAATTTCTTGAAATCCCTTACAGCCATGGCATATTCTTCGATTTCGCTACTAGAACAAGACTCTTCATCACTTGACTCAACTCTAGCTTTCAAGGCAATGGACTTCGTTTTCTCCTTCTTGCCTTTAACTATTTCTGAGTCTTTTTCCATCACCATTTCGTGAACTTTGAGGTTTCCTATGAGCTCGTCCAGTGTCATACTTGAAAGATCCTTAGATTATTCAATAGCTGTCACATTTGCTCTCCACTTTGGGTGGAGTGCTCTTAGAAATTTCCTGACAAAATTCTTACTAGAAAAAGATTCATCAAGTGCTTTAAGAGATGTAATAATAGTATTAAACCTAGCAAACGCACTATCAATTGACTCATCTTCAGAGATAACAAATTGTTCATATTGTTGAACAAGAAGATCAATTTTGTTATCTTTGACTTGTGAGTTCCCTTGATGAGTGATAATTAGTGATTGCCAAATATCTTTAGCCGTTTTACACATAAAAACTCTTTCATATTCTTTCTTAGGTAAAGAATTGTAAAGCATCATTTTGGCTTCATTATTTTTGGCAATCAACTTCTTTTGCTCATCACTGTGACGAATAAAAGAAGTACCTATATCCCGACCACCTGAAATATCATTACTAATGGAGTTATAGTCACCCTCTACAATGATATACCACAGATCTATGTCCTTTGACTTCACATATGTCTCAAAGCAATTTTTCCAATATATGAAAAAATTTGGTTCAAATAGTGGTAGTCTTTGCATAGATTTCCCTTCTTTAAAGCTTTCAAAATCCATTGATCGTTTCAAGTTTTTAAAATACAATATATTTTGAAAATCTTGAGTAACACCGCTCTGATACCAATTGTGGAAAACTAGAAGGGGGGTTGAATAGTTTTACCGTTTTTAAAATTTGATTCGCTTTGTTACTTAATGTGATTTCAAAGAAAACATACACAAACAAATAATTACACAATATATATATATATTATATATAAATAAGTAATAATATATATGATTAATAATATATAAATACAATATTTATAGTGGGGTTCAACCTACAAGGACTATTTATGGTTCGCCTACACTCCTACTACCCTCTCGAGCCTCTAACTCGAGAGTTATCTTTCACTAAGAAACAAACTCCCTTCTAGGTGGAGAAAACCTTTACACGTCGCTTACTTCTTTTTCCGGTACTAAGTTAAACACCGGGTTCTTTATAAGGGTACAACCACTCCCGTTTGGTTCTTTCACAAGGGTACAACCACTCCCAACACTCTGTGTATTTTAAGGACTAAAACACTAACCTCACTCTACTAATATAAATGATACAAACAATGATATGTAAACTAGTAAAAGATCACACAGTGGCTAAGCTAAACGGATAACGACAGAACGTTGATCCTTGTATGCTTGATCCCTTTGCTACAAAAGGAAAGATCAAATGAATGAATGAATGATATGGGTTAGTAAATGAATGAGTATGTATTTAAACTATATGAGTGATGAGAATGGCCAAATGATCAGCTTGCTATTTATAGGCAAAGCTGAGCAACAGGCGGCGGATCCGGCAAATCCCTAAATTTGGATCTGTCTTTGTATCCATTTGGATCCGCCGTGTCAGGCCAGCTAAGAGATCTTCAAATCTTTCCAAATCTTGCCATATCTTTCCATATCTTCAAATGTCAACTCTTTGGCTTGAAGATCTAAACAAAATATCACAAAATCTTACCAAGATTGTGTACATGATGCATGCCATGATGTCATCCTAACTTTTGAAAAATAAAGTTTCCATTTTAGGAAATAAACATGTAAATGTATAAAATGTAAATTCTAGTGATCTTGTGAAATGTAAATGTGTTCTAAAAAGACTTTAGCTTGTATTTATGATTTGCTAAAAGATATACCTTGTATTTGTCATTAACAAAACTAAGTAAAGATCATAAAATATAAATAACGTTTTTGGGACGATATTTGTATTAACAAAGTTTTTGACATATGAGTCATGATACACATGTTCTTATCTTGTTAGGAGTACATATCACCAAGACACATGTCTTGGTGATGAAATCAAAACCGAACACCTCATATGATGAGGTGTTGGGTTGATATTTTTGTTATCTCAATTGTTAAGTATTGATGTCTAGTGTATATTTTGGTCCCAGTAATTTTCAAAGTTAAATCCTTAAATCACGAAACTTAAAACCGGGTAAAGTAAAAATATAGGATTCATGAAAACATTAAAACTTATTAATATACTATACCTTAGTATATTAAATGAGTGATAATTTCTTAGTTAATTGTTAAATGAAAGATGAGAAAGAAAAATTGACTTTGATAACTTAGTTTAGATATTATCTTTAGTTGATGACTAGGTTGAGTGACAAGACATGGTAACAATTTAAGTTGATTAGTTAAGAGTAACTAGGTAAATGTCTATTAGTTTAGTGTAAGTAAACAAGTGTTGATTTTATGGTCAAAGGAGGAGGGAAAATATGTTGACTTTTCAAAATGTAAAAGTGTTTTAATGTCTTAGGAAAAGTGGTGCGGGTATTGGTTAAGCTTGCGTTTAAGCAAAAACGCTTAAAACGCAAATTGAAACACGTAAAATGCAAGTTTATTTGAAAACAATTAATCTAAATAAAATGACCATTTAATGTTTATAAGTAGACTAAAAAATAATCTAGTGTGATGTAAAATGTCCAAGACGGTTTTTGTTACAGGCAGGATAACCCAATGGTTATATTTAAAGTTCAAAATTTTACACAATTTAGGGTAAAACGTTTAAGATTTGGGTAAATATTAATGTGAAATTTCTGGGTTGTTACACAACTCATCATATAACAATTCTTCTACACACTAAACCCTCTCACAACACGCAACTTCTAGTTTTTGAATTTGAATTTGAAAATTCAAATGTTGGAGGCAAGTTATTATCCAACATCTAATGTCCAATAGTTCTTCCGTATCTCATTCAAATTGGAGTAAACCCCTAACTATCTTGTTACACACTTCACTAAAAGTTTTTAATCATCTAATCATTGGCTAAATGAGTTGGTTGGCCTGATCCTCCTTTGAGTGTTGGAATGAACTTGGAAATGTCAAAGGTGAAGTGCAGTTGTGGGTTTAACAAGAGATGGGAATTTATAAACGAGCCAAGACTGTATTCACCCCCTATGGTTCTATAGTCACGTCATTCTACAAAGGACAAAAACGCCAAATAAGTTCATCATCATATCATAACAAGTATATGACATACTAGTGGAATGGGGGGATTTGATAGTGTATGAGAATTTCAGCCTAAGTGATTAAAGCCCATACACTCGAAACAGGCCCAAGTCAGTCCCACAAAGACCGTTATCCGTCACGCTTGGCCTAGGAAGCAAGCTCCTAGGCCAGACGCTGACAAATCAAACCTAATAAACACATTCAAGCAATGGCTAGATTGGAATCTTGTCCAGGGCCGTTATGACAAACAACACCTGTGGCTGCCTTATTAGAGTAGAGATAATGCCCCGAACATCTCATTGGTACATGATATCATGCATGGAACGTTCCATGAATCTGGCAAAGGCAAGGATGTCACGTCACGTTTCATTCTTGTCTTCTCATTTGGATGACCACCACATGGATCATCCTTAGCCATTGGATCGTATTCGTGGGTGGCACAAGACCCTAAACACATCTCTATAAATACCGGTTCATATCCATGAAATAAACCAACTTGAAGCTAATCAATCTTCACACACCTTACACACACTTATAGTCTTATGGGAGTGTTACCCCAACTCTAGATCATCGATTTTACCTTGGGGTGTGGGAAACCGAACATACGATTATCCTCACTAATCACCCCAAATCCAATGATTACGTACTGATTGGCCCTAAACAGTCAACTTAAATCAACCACGGATGTGGTCAAACAAAGTCAAACCAATTGAGGTCACAATTTAACCAAGGAGTATAGTTTTATCCCCGGGTCGTTTAAGTCCCAGCGAGATGTGAAATTGTGTTTAAAAACGGATCGTGATCAAGTGTTATTGAACAGAAAAGGGATTATGGTTTTGATTACACTAAGGAGATAAGAAAATAGCTTTAAACAAGCTATATAAACAAGAATGTAAAAACAAGTTAGCTAGAAACGTATAAAAACCTAAAAGTGTACGTTTAAATTTAAATAAACGTAAACGTACGAAATAAAAAGTGAGTTTTAAGAAATAAAAAACCTATGAATATGAAAATTATATTTTTACAATCCTAATAATAAAAGAAAATTATTAGAAAAAGAAAATTATTTATTTGACTAATTAATTAATTATTATTAATTAAAAACTATTTAATAATTATTTAAACTAATTAAAATTCTAATAAATACTAAAAGATCAAAGAAAAATCTGAAAATTTTTCTATAAATACTCTAAGGTAAATAGAAGCTAAGAAAATTATAAAAATGAAATTTGCTTAATTAAAATTTAAAAAGATAAATTCTATTAAATAGAAGCTATCACTATATTTCTATTTTTGGTTTTTCTTAAGGTCTAAAAATAAAATTATATTTTTCCTAGATTAAAAATGACAAAAGAAAATTATGAAAATTGGATTTATATTTTTCTAATTAATATTCTATTTATTATGATTTAATTACTATTTTAAACTAATTAAAAATATTAAAAATACCAAAACTATTCAGAAAATCATGAAAATTTACAGATAATTCTAAAATAATATTAGAAAGATAAGAAAAATAAAAGTGGAAGCACAATAAGCCTGATAAGCACTTTTGGGCTAATAAGCAGTTTGGAATAAGCCCAAAATTAAGCTAAAAAGCAAGAAACTTAACCAAATGATCAGGACAGGCTTAGTATACTATTATAAGCTTAAAACAACTGAATAATACAAATAAGCACAAAGGATTAAACAAGTTAAGCACTTGGCTGCTATGAAACTTAATTCAGAAAACTCAGAAATCAGCCCATATTGCAGACAAGATTAAGCACTCAATAAGCTATTTAAAGACAACCTAATGGGGGCAAAAGCAAGGTGACACTACTGGCTATCTAAAAACCTAAAAAGCCCTATCAGAAAACACCCAATTGATGTTCAATTGGAGGCTAGATCAGCAGACAACAGCACTAGGTCTGCTGATTCTTTTGACTTTTGCAGAAAAAACAAAGGTTGACTTTGGTGAACTTTGATTGGTTCTAATGGACTGAGACTGATGTAATAAGTCTAAAAGAAGCTAGATTAAGCAATATTACACACTTATGAGATGATTTGAACAATCATGAACCCAAATATCATCACAGTTAACTGTGATGAAGATTTAAAAACAATTTTGACTTTTACTTAAATAACACTAAGTTATTATGGTAGAACTGAGCTAGTATGAACTAGTATAACATGTATCAATAGCAAACAACAACAAACAAGCACTATAAACCCACTGATTCAGCAAATCCAAACAGCCCTTACAAACTCAGAAATGGTGATTTTCAAATGATTTCAGGGATTTAGACCATACCACTGATTCAAGACTTCATATTATCATTAAGTAAGACTAAAGAAACATAAACAAACAATAAAACAAGCATAAAACTCAGGATTCACTAATATGCTAGTTTGACTGTCAAAATGGAATTTTTAGCAACTAAGATTTTTAATGAACAAGCAAACTATTTTAATGCATAAACCTACTCAACAACAACTAAGAAACATAAGAACACATAAATTAGAGCTTTAAGCTACTAGTACATTAAGATGCAAAAATCACTTAAAAAGGCTTACAACTGATGTCCAGCTTGAAACCAAGAACAAGGACCAAGGAAACACTCCTATAGGTTCTCCACAGAACCACTAACCCAAGGGCAATCCAAAATACCCCTTGCTCCAGCTATCTTCAAACATCTTCATTGATTTTTGATTCTTCACTCTTTTTGTCTCACTTTTGAATTTTTGAGTTTAATATTTAATACTGAATTTTAAGGTTGCTAATAGCTTTTAGAAGCTATATCAGGTGCTTACATGAGCTTATGAGTCCAATAACCATACTAATAACAACATTCAAAGAAACATGAAATTTGCACTAGAAATTGCATACACTGAATTCTTACATGAAACTTGGAATTGATTATTGAAAAAGCTTAATATTACAATAAGATTGCTTGAAAAAGTACTTGAAAGCTAAAGTTTACACTGGAAATAGAAAGATTAACTAATTCGAACTAAAATTAACTAAATTACACTAGATAGTCTCTCACATTGCTTCCCATCTTTTCTTTATAGTCTTTTATTCCCTTGTCGACATCTCTGAGCATATCCCACCACATCTTGACCTTTGGTTTGGCCAATTTCATCACAATCGTCCAAGTGGAATTTTGGCGGGAAATCAGGACAAAAGTAGCTTGAGCAGGTTTTAACAATTAAAGAAATTTGGGTGTTTGTGGAGGTGGAGGGGAGAGATTAGTGACTGGGGTGATGAGGTGGAGGTGAAAGGTGGCCAAAAACCACCCTGGTTTTGGTGTTTCAGAGGTGGAGGTGAAGGGTGAACAGTGTTGGCGGTATTGGGAGTTTGACTGGGGTCAAACCCAGTTTTATTTAAAAAGGGTGTTGGGCTGGGGTTGTGTTGGGCCAGGAAAAGGATTGTGGGTTGGGTTTAGGATTTAGATAATATTGGGTTGGGTAGTGATAAAGGGTATTGGGTTTTATTTAATTTAGGGGATCCGGTTTGGTTTATAGGAATTAAGCACAAGGACCATTTTGTAATTTTTGGATTTTTAGGGGCTGAACCTGTAAATATCACAATGTTAACACAAGGACCATATTTGCCATAGATGAATAGTACAAGGGTTATAATTATTAATTTTCCATTTTAAATAACCCAGGGACCATTTTTGACACTTTTCAAAGTTGAGGGACCTTTTTGTAATTTTTGCCCAAACAATCATTCAAGGACCAAATTTGACAATTAAGATTATTTTAGGGACCTTGAATGATAAAATTCCACTTTTTTTAGATTCTAGGGACTAGATTTGCCAAATTATGAAAGTTCAGGGACTAAATTGCAAATTATGCCATTTATTGTTTGTTTTTCCCTGAAACTTATAAAAACACAGTCAGATGATATTTTTATACATTTTTAGACTTTTTAAAGTGTTTTTGACTGTTTCTGTAGCTCAAATGTGAAAGAAATGATGAGTATTTGCATACTCATCACGTACTATACGTAAACAATAAGTATTAAAGACAAATGTATCTTATGTAATTAGCCTTAGAAACACAAACCCCTTTAGAAGTTACTTCTTAAGAAAAGATGATTGGCCATCGCCATAAGATATTAAAAGAATCGAAAACCCATGTAGTTGTTTATAAGCGCCCCTTTACGTAAATACTATAGTAGTCAAAGAAAGGAAGTCAACTGAGAGGTATTGGATGTAATTCAAAGAAACAACATCATGTTTTTTGTACCAAGCTCAAGCTCGATTACACATTGAAAGTACACAAGTTGAGTATTGCCAAGCTTGAGCTTGACTCGACTACTAAATTTGGGCTTGAAACTCAACTCGAGCTTGAACAAGATTCAAATTTAAAGGTAGAGATCAACTTGTCATCTAGAATAAGAGTTTAACCACGATTCATTCTACATTTCAAGCTCGAGCAAAATAAATAATCTTCGTATCAAGATTGACTCGGCTCAGCCCGTGTCGTACGCATATTTCCTTGTATATATAAGGGTAAAAGTGCAATTTAACCTGTGAGCCTCACGAGCCGAGTATTTTCGGAGCTCAAACCCAATTCGAAAATCCATTTAAGTAGCTCGAGCTCGACTTGTCTAAATCTTGTCAATTTCTAGTTTGCGAGTCGATCTCAAATACTTGCGCGAGTTGTCTGTTGAGGTAAAAACTTGCAGGTTGTTCGGAACTGAGGTTAGATCTTCCGAACAAGGTCTTGCCAATGTCCCGAAGCACCTACACACAAGAAACACGCACGTTAGACTCGCCTCGGGTGTTATCCAAGGACCAAGCTCCGGCGTGAGAGTAAGTATTGGATAGTCCGAAAGGTTAGATAATCATTGGGAGTAAATGCGAATGGTAAAAGTTAGTTGAGAGTTGTAAATGAGTTGGGTATTTATACTACCCAGCTTTGATACCTGTGATGGCGGCGTCGGATTTTGAGGAGACACGCCGCAGACATGATCCCGTGAAATCTGGGGTGGCGACGGTCTGACTGCTGTTGCCACCTGTCCATGAGGTAAGGCCACCTGTCCAAGTGATAAGGGTTGTTCTGGACGACGAGGTTATATGAAGGTCCGAAGGGCGTCATGTCGTTCGGACGTCCGGACCAGATGGGTCGTCCGGACACATAAGCCAACATGTCCCCCCCCAGTATCATAGTATCGGTTACGCCGATATTGTGATACTTTTTGAAAATCTCGAATTTCTGTTTTAACTTTTCCAGGGGGCTTGGTCCGTTTGGTTTTGTGGGATGGATTTTATGTATAACCCGCCAAAAATCATTATTGCTTCATTTTGAGAATCGCCGTTATTTTACTGTGGCCATAGGATTCGGACACGTGTACACGTTTCCATCGTGTAGATGAGAGAGAGCCACGTCGCCGTCTGACACGACGCGACAATTCGCACTCCTAATTTCAGCCTATAAATAGCGTCATTTGTTCTATTTTTACCACCGTAATTCTCTGCTTTCTTCTGACACACTTTTCACTAGCGGTTTTCCGAACAAACTTTTCCAGTCAGTCCGAGTGGTTTCTGCATACGTCATTCGTCTCAAGAGGTACGTTTCGTATCATCCATATTTTGTGTTTTTTGCTGTTCGGCTATATCCTCTCTTCCCTCGGTTAAGCTATGTCGAATTAACCCATTACAAATCATGAGGAGGATGCTCCGGAAGTCGGGGAATTTTTTCCAAAGTTTGACATTCAGAAATATACCTCCCGTATAGACGAAGGGGCAGTGACCTTGGTGGCAATGGAATTTGGCATACCCGAGAATCTACATCCGAGGCCACCTCCGGAGGGTATGACTATGGATGAACTGCCGGATGATGCGATAGGTTTGTATCTAGAGTATTTCTATGAGGGTGGTCTTAGTGTGCCCTTTTTCTACCTTTTTGCTAGATGTAATTAGATATTACAATGTCCATATTTCGCAGTTGGTTCCGTTAGGTCTGCACCGTGCGACTCTTTTTGAGGTATATAGTCGGAGTTTGCACTTCGCCTCTCCGGTTATAGTACCGCTTTATCTTCTTTTTGTACTTCGCCTCTCGGATTGCTGCCATTTCTCTTCGCTCTTGCAGTAGGTCGGTTTAGGCAGATTCCATCGTCATTCTCCTTCTCTTCCGTCACCATGGTCCGAAAGGTAGGGATTCCTATTTCTGTCGGGATGACCGCTTCACTTCCGTACGTGAGGCTGAACGGTGTCTCTCCATTACTTGTTTTCAGGGATATATGGTGTGCCCACAAGATATTCGGCAATTCGTCCACCCATCTGGCTCTTTCCCTGCCGAGCCTTGATTTGAATCCTTTCATCAGACTCTTGTTTACCCTTTCCACTAGCCCGTTAGCTTGAGGATGGGCCACAGCAGTATTTATCTGGGTTATATTCAACCTCTCGCACCAACTTTTAAAGGGGTCATTGTAATAACCCGAAATTTTTGAATTATTAACTTTCTGTAAACCCGAAGCAATTGATTATGAATTTTAATCAAGTTATTTTATTCACATTTGCATTCGAAATATTGCTATATATATATTTTTTTTACTGAGAAATAACTAGTGAGATTTCAAAACAAACCCTGTGACAAAACTCACGTTCCATTTTCACTGGAACCGCACGCGTACCGACACCGTGATAGTATGGCATAAAATACAGAACAATCATGAAAATAGTTACGGACTCGGGAATAAACAAATAATATATGACAACTCTAAACTCTCGAGTTAGAGACATTTAAACGAAGCCAGAACCGACACGGTCTAGCGAGACCGGGTAGTTAAATTATTCACCTTACCTTAAAATACTTATAAACATCTACATCACTTTTCATCCAAAATACATCATACAAATAAATAAAACCCTACACCTCTAATTAAAAATAACTGCTACTATTATATTTTCTTGGCTTTGTTGGCACCCTCCACAAATTTTAATACTTTCTGCTGCTGTCCCTTTCTTTGACCTTATCAGTTATCACCATCCCCAAAACAAATCTTAAATGTTCATCTGCTGCTATCTTTTTTCTTGTTCTTGTCGACACCCCTTTTCCATCCATAACACCATCACCTTTCTACTTCCACCTCCCCATCTTTATCATATTTTCGGCAAAACACCACCCTCAAAAGCACCACCCTACCTTTATCTTGATGCTTTTGCTGCTTCCCTCGAAAACCCAGAAAAACCGAACCATCTCTATCACAAATTAATTAGGAGCTTTGTCCCATTCTTAAGTCACAAGACTCCCTAAGGATTAGAACCATGTGTATAAGGATTGAACACCATTTAGGAATGTTAGCCTTTCCCCAAATCAAAAGTAATATGGAGCCTAACTCCATTATACTCCTTAAATCCACCCATCCTGGGCACCATTCGAATCACACCAACACTACCAACACACCACAATCTGAGAGGTTCTCAAGATTAGAGTTAAAGTTGTGATTCGAATTGGAGGCCGAAGTGGGTTTTGGAGCTTTTGGATTCGGGTTTAGAAAACTGTTTAGTGTTCGACACCTCCCACAAATTTCAGGTTATTATTAATCTTTACTTGATATATTTTTTTTTTCTATCCGATTATATAAACTAGAGGATTAGGTCGAATTAGATTCGTATAAGTGTGGTTTGAGTATTGATGAAAATATAAATCGATATAGTTATGAAGCTGTGAATAAAATTGCGTTAAGAAAGGATTGAAATAGTCGAATATGGTTTAGATATGAAACGGGTCAAATGGGGTTTGACTTTTTAAAAGTCATGGGTTGGTTTGGTTGCGAAATTGTTAAAAGTTATTAAGAGCTTGACATGAGTAGCAGTTAGGATATTAGTCGAATAGTATGGTTTTGGATCGTTTTTGCTAAGCCGAAATAGAAGTGACTTGTAACAAGTCATGGGTTTTTTTAAAATCGTTAAGTCCTTGCTAGATAAACTAGAGTTGATTCTTGGTCACGGGTCAAAAGGGTTGATTTTTAAAAACCATGGGTTGTTGTTCCAAACCGAATCACCAGGCAAACCACAAATCTCAAAACAAACCTGCAATTGTTTTTGTTTTACTAATAGGAAATTGGGTTAAGTATAACACTGGGCCGAATGCCCAGTAATAAAAGAATGAAGTGGTTTGTTCTAGTACCAGGCCACAAGGTTTGGGTTAAAAATTGAGTTGGGCCGCAGCCCACTATTGTTTTAAAAATAAATCATAGGATGCGTTTGAGTTTATAAATTAAAAAGGAATGTCCCATTTTAAAAATATGTTAACACTTAATAAAACCCGGACTGGCAACACGTCGAATATTAGTTATTAGAATTGTGACGAAAACGAATAACCGAGACACTAAAAACTATTATACGTCGATAATAATTACGCCGTAAAGTAAATAGTTAACACGTGCAACAATAACATGATTGTTTTGAAAATATGTAAACTAATTTACGTTCATCAAACCTTAAATCAAAAATGCACACTAAATTATGCCATACTAATCTAGGTCACGCGTTGGAGTTACTACACACCATTTGATTCCATTGCATCACAGATTTCTACTACTACCAAGGTGAGTTCATAGTCCCACATTTTACTATGTTTTCAAATCCCGTGGGGAGATACATGCTATAAATCTGAACACAAGTATTTTCTGTATGCTTCCCTGATTGATATTGCTAAGTTAATATTGCCTAAGTTACCACCCTGCCAATAAAAGTCCCTTACATCATGAACCATTAATCACTTGCGAGTGAACGCGAATTTTGTGAATAGATTGTTAGGATCTCTGGGAAATAAGAGTTTCATTGTTGCTGCCGATAGTGTTAAGCTGGTTCCTGCCGATAGCTTTGGTTCCTGCTGAAAGCTCATTGCTGCCGATAGTGTTATCTTGTTCCTGCCGATAGTGTTGTTGCTGCGGATAGTATTATTTGTTATCCGTATATTTAGAATGTTTGTTAAGATTTATTTTTAGAAGAGATTGTTGTTTATCTCTTCACACGTTTACTTGTAGAACGGGTTAGGGTTAGGTGATCTTGTTAGTATAAAAGATAAACCCGTCTATGAGTTTAGGTACGCATTTAACGCCTTTAACATTTTTCAATATTCAAGAACACAATTCTTAGTTTATAGTTTGATCCATAGAGGATCATTGTTCTTTAGAGTTTTCTTCTTTATAATACTTGCTGTTTAGTTTCCGCATAAACACTTGTATTGCATACAGAGGTTCTTGTTTATACCAAGCTCAATCAAGCTCGAAGTACTCGATCCTACAAGTGGTATCAGAGCCTGGTAAGGATCTCTGATAAAGAAGGAAACATTGTTGAGTTGTCTTTCTTGAATCTTTTAACAATGTCACTGTTGTCGGGTGATAAATTTGAAATGTTTGCAATGAAGATTAGGAATTTGTTTCAAAATAAGTCTGTGGAAAAGCTGACTGATAAAGGTGAATCCTTTTATACAAAAGAGAATATGGAAGAATATGCTCTGTTGGGGTTTCCATCTCAGGTACAACGATGTAATTCTGCTTGTCAAGAATTGTACTCAACACTTAATAATGAATATGATGAAATGAAATCTAAGTATAATGAATACTTTATTAAGGTTCAAGCTTATGACAAAGCAGTTAAAACATTAGAAAAGCAAAAAGTTTGGTTTCAAAAGAATCAGTTAGCTTATGAGGAAAAGATAAAAGTTTTAGAGAGGGACTTGAAAAACACCACTAATGAGCTTAAACATTCTGAGTCTCAAAAGGCTGAGATGGTGTTAGAAAAACAGGATATGCAGACTAAACTAGACAATACCTTGGCTAGGTTTAATAAATGGAAAGATTCATCTAAAAACCTAAACAAGTTAGTTGATAGTTCTATGTCTACGAAAACGAAAAGAGGTTTAGGGTATGGTAACCTGATAGGGCCAAATCAATTTTATGACCCTAATGAGTATAGTGTTTTTGACCCTGAACCTGCAGACTACCAAAAACCTGTTAAGTATGTGAAAGAAGGTGGAATGAATGCTGTTTCTCCACCTATAAGAGGAGTTTTTATGCCTACTCCTGTCCACTCTCTCTCTGATATTGACTCAGATGAGTCACAAATGGTTTATGGTAAAAAGTCCAAAGACTTACCTGAATCTAATAATTGTGTCCCTTGTCACACAAGTGACAAATCCTCAGAAGCAGAGTCTGAAGACTTTGTTTCATGTGACTCAAGTGAAAAGTCAACCACACCCAAATATCACAAGTCCTCAAGTTCAACTCCTAAATCAGTCTTTTCAGATAACAGCTCAATGAATTCTTTTAAAAACAACTGTGTCCCTGGTTCCACTAGTGATAATGGTACCCATATTAAGAAAAGTTGTCGTAAAAACAAGGCTGCTAAGAAAAAGACATGTTTTGTGTGTGGTAGTCAATATCATCTTATTAAAGATTGTGATTATCATGAGAAAAGATTGAATGGTGGGCAACAAAACAGATCATTGTGGAAAAAGGTTAACCAGATACCACCATATGTTCCACAAGCAGCAGGAATGAACTTTTATAGAGGTCCTGTTCCTGCTGATAGACCTGTTCCTGATGGTTCCTCTGTTCCTGCTGACTTTCAAGGAACCATTCCTGCTGGTACTTCTTCATATATTCAACGGGATTTCAGACCTGTCTATAATAATCACATCTTTGGAGGGGGAATGGTTTATTCTCCATGGTATCATTGGTAATTGTTCTGGTTTGGTTTATCATGTTGTTGTAATTATGTTTGCTGATTTATCTGATTGCATTAGCCTAAGGGGAGGCTAATGCTTGTATGCTTGTAGTTTATCCTGTTTATGTCTATGGTTGGTATTTCTCTAATTTTGTTTTGCAGGTTTTTAAGTATCTTTTGCTAGATATCCTTATTTTGCAATTGATTGGTGCTTGGACTTAAAGCTAAACACAGCAATTTTCATTCATTCATAAGGAAGTTAAGTACATTCAGTTGCTGGTTACAAAAAAAAAAAAAAAAAAAAAAAAAAACTATGAGCTTCAAAAGCTATTTATCAACAACATTCAAATCATCATTTCAACCTTCTAACATCAATCTTCCTAAACCCTTCCATCTATTCCATCTTCTCCTTACCCTTTCCAAGATTGTCAGGCATGAACCTCTTTCCTCTCTGGCGACTGATCTCTTCATAAACATGGGGGACTGCAAGTGCCAAGATCACTGGCAGTGGTTGTCTTTGTTAAGGGGTTGGCTTTGAAGAGCTTGAGGCTGTTAGCCCTTGATGTGTTCTGGAGCGTGTCCTTGAAGTTGGATGGATTGGTTGTGGAGTAGGGTTACTTGATGGTGGAGCTGGATGGCTTGATTGTGGTATTGGGGTGCTTGATTGTGAAGCAGGTTGGGTTGGCTTGGGAGTGGTTCCGGTAAGAATCTTCCTTTGTCTTGGATCTTTGCCTTCACGTTGTCGATTGTTTCGACTTCGAGGGTTTGGTTTTTCTCGACTAGAACCTTCTTGATGCTTAGCCTTGCCTTTTGGAACCGGTACTTTATAGAAAGCTGCAGTTGTTCTCTCCATCTCTTCAGCAAGCAGAGCTTCAGTTTCCTTCATCTGTTTCCTATGCTCATCTGTTAAAGGAAAATTGGGAGGGAAAGTCTCCCATTCACCCTGACAATACACCAAAGACTTCAACTCTGATGAATCTTCATCATCAGAGCTAAAGTACTCAAAAGAAGAAGGGGTAGATGGAAGAGGATCAGATGAATCCTCCTCAACCTTGGCCTTACCTTTGATTTTAGAGGATGATGCTGTTTTGGGGAAGTAGTTATTCCATCCTGAGTCACTAGAGGAGGAAGAATCTGATGAGATTTCGATGATTGGAGGTTTGGATGAACTCATATTGTGGCTTGATTTTTGAAGATTTAGTTTGATTTGTGGTAATAAAGGGTTATGTGATGAAAAAGTTATGTGATTTGAGGGTTATATAACGATATGGAGATTAGTGCAAAATTTATTGATGGTTGGTATTGAGAGTTAATTCGGGTAAGTTATTCTTAATGACTAAATTCGGAAGGTTGACTTTAGTCAAACCATCTCATTCCTGCCGATTGGTCAAACCTCCTATTGCTGCCGAATGACCAAATGTTTCTGCCGATTGGTCAAACCTTCTCAATTTAATTGGTCAATGTTACGTGCAAAGAATTGCAGCAATTTAAAGTGATATTTTTGGCAACACAACGCATAATTGCACTTCTCTCATCTCAAATTCTCTAAAACCTCTCGAACCCTAATTTTCCCATTTCAAACCCTAAATCATTTCTTCAACGCAATGAAAACAACTCTTCGTTACAAGGATGATCATAACAAGGTGGCTTATTTGGAGTCTTCTTCAAGAAGTGTTGGTTATGATGAAGTTCTAGCATTTCTTCGTGGGTCATCTATTCGTTATGCCCTCACTTATTGTCCAGTGACGGTATATGATTCTTTGGTCAAACAGTTTTGGAGAACAGCTAAGGCAAGACACATCGTGGGAAGGGAAGTTGATATTGTTGCTACCATTGATGACCAAGAAGTGATTGTTACTGAGGAGTTGATTCGAGTTCAGCTTCAATTTCCTGAGGAGCAAGGGGAATATGATCTTTCAAGGCAAGATATTTCTGATGGTATGGCAGCTATAGGGTATCCTGTTACTGGAAGTTGCACCTTCTTGAAAAATAGGTTGTCTCCTCAATGGAGGTTTCTGATTCACACTTTACTCCAGTGTCTTAGTGTTAAGTCAGGTGGTTGGGATCAATGTCCAAGTCCTATTGCATCTGGTCTAGTTTGTTTATCTCAGGGTAGGATCTTTAATTGGGCAAAATATATTTTTGAGGAATGATTGAGAATCTCAGTAATGGTAAAAACAGCTTTTTGATGTACCCTAGATTTCTTCAAATCATCTTAGGTGTACAGACCATTAATACATCCCCTAAGATTATAAATAGGTTGACTGCCAAAATGTTTGCCCTGATGAAGATGAACTTTACTGGCCAACATTTGCCATTGTTGCCTCATATGTTACACAACCCTGATCCTGCTGATATCCCTGATCCTGCCGGAAATCCTGATCCTGCTGAGAATGTCAATAACTCACAATCACCTAATGCAACTGAGCAAGAGACTTCAGTTGCTGCTGATGCATCTGCATCTATTGCTGCTGGTGATCCTTTACCACCATCACCCAGTCCAGTAACACCTACACCTGAGCCTAATGACAATGTTGAATTTAATGATCAGACCATCTCAGCTGATACACCTATTATCCAGCCATCTCCTTCTGTGGAATTACCCTCTTCTTCAAGGCTTTCCTCACCCAGTCCTACTAGGCAGCCATTTAGTTATGACACCAATGCAGGGGAGGGATTTAATGTTTCTCCACCCAGAGTCAGTGAAGCTCCTAATACTTCAAGTGTTCCTGCTGATGGAACTGAGGATGCTGTTGATCTCACCTCTATGTCCCAGTTACTTGACAGATCTGTGAAGAAAATTGAGGCATTGGAGTCAGAACTTAATGAGACAAAAAGGTTTTTCAGTGAGAAAGTGAAGAATTTGGAAAAGGAGCTCAGGGATTCTAATGAAGCTTTTAGTAGAACTATCCAAGAACTAAATGAAAAGATCAGCATATTGGAGGGTAGTCATGTGCAAAAGAAAAGAAGGGTTATTCTTTCTGAGTCTGAGGAAGATCAGGATGATATGATATTTGATGGGCTTAATGTTCTAGCATCTGTTTCTCTTGATGGTGCAAATACTGAAGTACCTACAACTTCTGAGCACAACATCACTCCTCAAGCACAGGTCTCCACTGAAGCAAGAACCACAGCTGCTGATGTCTCCATTGCTGCTGATGTCTCTGCTGTTACTGCCGATGTTGAAAATATTTCTTCTGCATCTAAGGCTCCTGTTACTACTGTTGGAAGTTCATCTGTTGCTGCTGAAGGTAACATCATTCCTCCTGAAGCAACTGAAAATGATGAAGAGATAGCTGCAAAGGTGCAGGAACAGGAAATTGCTGCTGAAGAAGCTAGATTAGTTCAGCTTGCTCAAGATGAAGAGATTGCAAGACAATTGTCTGTTGATGAGAAGAATGTTGCTGAGATTATAAATAACCCAAGTTCAGATGATCCTTCTTCAGAAGTGTTTAGTGTACAAGTTGAATATTTATTGAACACTGACATGATTATTAGAGCTCATGGGTTTATGGTCCTTCAAATGTCAGAATTGGATCCAGATGCAAGGTCAGATCTGCTCAAGGCATTCATCTTAAAGAAACAAAGAGCAACCACTTGGAATGAATTGATGCACAGGATCAAGGAAAGACAAAGGTTAGGATATAAGATGCCCACAAACAGAGATAATATCAATTTCATGAAGGTGTATCTGAAGAATGAAGCTAACTACAAGATCAGTGACTTCAAGGGTTGGAATGATGGTGCAATTCAAAAGTTGTTCCTTGATACTTATGCAAAGCTCAACTCTATAGTAGACATTGATATTCCACAAAGCAGGAAAAGAGCATCTTCATCTTTGGAGTCTGATGTTGCAAAGAGAATGAAGTCTGGAGAAGGTTCTAAGGATGATTCTTTCAGTGCTCCAAGTTCTAATGTTGATGCATCTGAGGTACCACAAGAAGGTCTTGTTCCTGCTGATCTTCCTACTGCTAATGCTTCTGTCTCTGCTGAGCCTTCTGTATCTGTTCCTATCCTTCAATATGGTCTAAGAACAAGGCAGAAGAGTCAATCTTTCCACTCTTCTTCTGTGGATATTCTTGAAGTGGATGATCATGATTTGATTGAGGTTGATTCTGAAAGTGACTCAGAGGGTGACTCCATTCAGTCTTGGGGTCATATTGCTCATTGGGAGATTAGATCTACTTCAGATGGTGATGTCAATGTTTGGTTTTCTCTTGATGGGACAGTCAAGTTCTTTACATTTTTGAGGGAGATCTTGGATAGGGTTGAAAGAAAAGATTTGGAGCATCTTTATAGGATAGTGGATAATCATTATCAATCTACTACTCCAACTGGAATTGGTTTGCTGCTTTGGGGAGATTTACAAGTCTTGATGAATAAATTGGATGGAGACAAGACTAAACTGGTGTGGGGTAATCAATCATCATGGAGAGTCTTCTCTTGGAGATTATATCCTTATTCCAATGTTCATGTTGTGGAACTCACCTCTGGCAAGTTCCTAACTATGTTTGTGGATATTGCTTATCCTTTAACTGAAGGAGTGTTAAAGAGAATGCTAACACAGAAGGTCAGAGTTCCTAAGCATACTATAGGAAATGATCTAACCACAGCTGAACAATTGGTTAAATTCATCAAGGATCAAATTGCAGCTAAGGGGAGGATTGCAGATTAAGGGGAGGATAAAGCTTAAGGGGAGGATTGTTCTTGTTGTTGTTGTATATTTTCTATCTTTCTTTCTTTCTTTTGTTTCTTTTCTTATTTTCTTTTATTTTGGTGTGTTTCTTAGTTAAAAAAAAAAAAAAAAAAAAAAAAAAAAAAAAAATTTGTGTATATTTTGTGTGCTAATAAGTGGTTTTGAGCAACACCTTGCAGGTACAGTGTTGGTGTTTACACCTGCACAATAAATGGTGCTCAACTCACCATGTCTTGCAGACAAGAAAGAGTTGACTCACCATGAGGGTACGGCTCTGGTGTGATTAATCAAATCCGTTGATAGCTGTAATAGCTTGCTCAAAGCTATAGGGTCTTTCAACTCACCCATGATTCATTTCTGAGAGTTGAAAATGGTTCTCAATTCACCATGGATGTAACCCTTATGGGATCCAAAGGATTGGCTAGTCCACAAAAGTATGGTTTGTGGTAAAGACACTTGGTATCCATATTTGGTATTCAATTCACCAAGGTTTTGCTGTAACCTAAGAATTGGCTAGTCCTGAGCAAACGGCTACAGGTAAAGACAAGTCAAATCCGTTTATAGTTGCTGATTTGCTAATAAATCAGATGGTTATCAATGTACCATGGTCAAACACACCTAAACATTGGCTACTCCAGTAGTGATGGCTATTGGTAAAGAGACATCAAATCCATTAATTTTCAATGATTCACCTCTCACAGGAGTTAACACACCTGGATGTGATGAGAATAGTATGAAACTTCAAGTGATTTGATGTACATATTGTCATAGTAGCAGCCAAGTTCAAGTGAAAGTAATGGTGACCAGTATACCTGTTTTGAAGAAGATTTCTTGTTCCTGCTGAACTATTGAAGTTGTTGCTGGATGCTATAGAAGCTGGAATCTTGCAAGTTATGGATGTTGCTGCTGGTTACTTAAAATTGTTGCTGCTAAGTCGCAGTCCTCAAGCCTGAGAGTTGCAAGCTCTATCACATTGGAATCTTGCAGGTTAACCTAGTCAACCTCAAGATTAGGGGAGGATTGTTAGGATCTCTGGGAAATAAGAGTTTCATTGTTGCTGCCGATAGTGTTAAGCTGGTTCCTGCCGATAGCTTTGGTTCCTGCTGAAAGCTCATTGCTGCCGATAGTGTTATCTTGTTCCTGCCGATAGTGTTGTTGCTGCGGATAGTATTATTTGTTATCCGTATATTTAGAATGTTTGTTAAGATTTATTTTTAGAAGAGATTGTTGTTTATCTCTTCACACGTTTACTTGTAGAACGGGTTAGGGTTAGGTGATCTTGTTAGTATAAAAGATAAACCCGTCTATGAGTTTAGGTACGCCTTTAACGCCTTTAACATTTTTCAATATTAAAGAACACAATTCTTAGTTTATAGTTTGATCCATAGAGGATCATTGTTCTTTAGAGTTTTCTTCTTTATAATACTTGCTGTTTAGTTTCCGCATAAACACTTGTATTGCATACAGAGGTTCTTGTTTATACCAAGCTCAATCAAGCTCGAAGTACTCGATCCTACATAGATCTATTGGGAATTGACAACCCATTTGTACTAGCCGGATAGATAGCCATTGTGTTAGCCGGATTGATAGACAAATGCACTTTATTCGAATTATGAGTATGGCAAAACTCCTACGACAAGGGCATTTATTATTATTACCCCTACAAGTTAAGGTTTGCGTGTCATGAGGCTTAGTGCAATATTTGTTTATTTATTACCCCTGCAATATTATTGTTTTCACTATTATTTACCTTGTGTTCAAAACTATTACAAAGTAAACACTATGGATTCACTCAACCTTTGTGTTGACATTTTAAGCATGTTTTATCTCAGGTATCTAACGAGGCTAATGGCACGGAGTCGAACAGGGCCCCCTTTTGGACGATGTCCAAAAACAAATGTTTTCATTCATCTTAAACATTTTTCATTTTGTACTTGTAAACATTATGATTCTGTTGTTGACAACTCCGAATTTAAATTGATGAATGATAACAAATTTTCACAAAACGTCTCTTTCAAGTCGTTTTCTATAATTATGACTACGATCTAAGATGTAATACCCCAAATTAGACTTCCGCTGCTTCATTACGATTTTTGGGGTGTTACAGATTGGCATCAGAGCCAGGTTATAGAGAACCAAATGCTTTTTCAAAAACATTGGACTATAACCGTGATTTCTAAAAGGACCATTTTAAAACCTTACCACCCTATGCCCTCCGTGCTAACACTTTGCTACACTTTTGCATTGAGATTTGCTTGGCAGATTATGCATGACAAACGAATTTTACCACTATAGAATATAGCATAGAGATTTGCTTGGCAGATTGTGCATGACAAATCAGTTTTATCACCTACGAATGTTATTATCATTAAAGTGCATGTTAGTATTATTAATGATTTATATAATTATTATTGGGATATTGCAGTATTATGTCACCTCCCATCATCATACTTTCTGACAGTGATGACGCACTACCAGCATCACCCTCTGTCCCCACTATCATTTTATCCGACTATGACACCGATAGCACCTTACCTGTCTTACCCACTGTTCCATCTGTTGTCCCATCTGGGGATGTATCTGGAGAGACGGAGCCCTTTGAGAAGGGTGAAGTCGCTTCAACACCAGTTATCACACCTACTATCCCACTTTCATCTTCACTTGCTTATGGTCCTTTGACTCTTGATCAGTACTATGAGTCACAGCAGTTTCTAGCTGCTAATGATTGTCCATCACCACCCCCACCCCGAGTTTTGACACCTCACCACCCCTCTGGATCAGAGGCCGATGACGAGTCATCTGACTCGGACTCATCTGATTCGACTGCATCTGTTCCACCACCGCCCCCGCCTGCACCGGTCCGCCGGCGCAAGCGAGTTAGAGTCCTCCAGCCTTATGAGCCAGCTCCTTTTAGGAAGAGGTTCAAGTACGGCCCTAACAGTTTCACCTATGTTTACACTGCTCGGAAACGAGTTCGTACCCCACCAGCTCTAGTACCACCACCACCAGCTCTCGTAGCTACACCACCACCCAGTTCTCCTGAGCCATCTCCATCAGTGCCACAGCCCCACTCTTATATGCTCCCGACTCCACCACCCTCGCCAGAGGATGCACCATCACCCATACCACCCCCTACTTTGTTTTATACTCAGACCACCACTGTTCCCTTGTCATCTCCTATCTCATCTCCTACTGTCTCACCCATTCGGGCTCAGAGTGTTCCTCTACCCTCTCCCGAGAGAGCACATCACGGGAGCCCTTCATCATCCGACCATTGTGTTCACAGGAGAGTCGATGCCCGTAGATGGTCATTTCTGTTGGAGTGCATTCGTCATTGGAGACTTCAGGAGGGAGCTCCTAGAGCTTCGGAGTTGGGGGAGTGTTCATCAGCTGTCCTCCCAGTTACAGGGGAGCCTATCCACCACACCATCCCACACTGGCCGCCAGACTGGCCCGACATGAGGATCGTCTTGATGAGTTGCTAAGTTTGATCGATGATATATCTCTCGAGCGAGTCGAGAACATACAGGAGGAGGTCGAGAACCTCGTGGTCGGGAGGATTGCTATGGAGGAGGTATTTGATCTGTTTGGTACCCAGTTAGAGGAGATTAGAGAGACCGTTGCTGAGTTTGGATATCGGATGGATACGCAGAGTCAGGAGATACAGCAGCTGAGAGATGTGGTAGCGATGCAGCAGCAGATGATGGAGCATCAGACTGAGGCACTGGCCATAGCCCACAGTACCATTCACACTCTCAGAGGCACGATTGGAGAGATACAGGCTAGAGAGAGAGTCAGAGACTAGAGGATGGAGGAGTTGGCTGAGAATGTTAGAGGATTGCAGCATGGACCTGGAGATGCACCCGGCACTTCGTATATTAGCCACGTATTGTTGTAGTAGTAACATCTTAACTTGCCCTACGTGGCATTAATAATCTGTATTGTATTGTTCTTTTGGAAACAATGTATCAAATTATTAAAACTCATGGTTAGTTATGATTACTATGTACCAATATTGATCTATGTTATGGTTGCTTTCTTCATTTATGTGTTGTAATTTTCTGTTATACATTACCATATTATTCCATGTGTGTTGTGATTGTATTCAGACATGTCGTGATGATTAATTATGATGATTTTGAGAATGTTGTATGCTACTATTATGAGGACAATTATGACACCTCACTTGATTATATTAACCGTAAAACCTAAATATATGTTCTTGTGTCATTGTTAGAACATGGCTACCCGCAACAGAACTACAGAAACAGTCGCCGGATCGATCATGACTCCGGAAGAGATCCGCCGATTGATCACGGAAAGCGTGACCGCTGCATTAATAGCTCAAGCTGCAGCCACGACTCCTACCGGCAGTGCAACAAGGCCAACTGCCAAGAGCGAGCCAGTTGCAACCTGCAAGTGCACATACAAGGAATTCATGAGTTGCAAACCGCCAACCTTTAAAGGTACTGAAGGAGTGACAGAGTTAGCTCGATGGTTTGAGCGTTTAGAGACTGTCTTTACAAGAAGTGGTTGTGCCAAAAACGACAAAGTCGCCTTTGCTACTGGCACTCTAGCAGATGATGCACTGTCGTGGTGGAACGCCACTGCTCATAAAATGGGTAATGATAGAGCTTACCAACTTCCTTGGGCTGAGTTTAAACAGAAGATGTTGAAGAAGTATTGTCCTCGCACCGAAATTCGAAAGATGGAAGATGAGTTTGACCGCTTGGTGGTAAAAGGATATGATCTTAGGGCTTATGATAGGAGATTCCAAGAGCTCTCCATACTATGCCCAACCAAGGTGCCGGATTTCGAGAAGACACTGGAAAGGTATGTTGAAGGATTACCCAGAAGCATAGAAGGAGATGTCACGGTGTCCAAACCACAAACACTGGAGGAAGCCATGGAGACTGCTCAAAAGTTACTGGAAAGGGAAATCAGGCGTAATCAGGCTCAGGGAAGCAACGACCACAAAAGAAAATTTGATGATCGTAGAAACAATCACAGCAACAACAACTCTCACCATAACCAAAGCCACAACCGTAACAACACACAAGGCTATCAGCAAAACCGGAACCACCATCACAACCAACAGAATCGCCGGCAGGAAACTGCCAGGGCTTACATTGCCACACCTACTGGAACTGGGGGCTACGCTGGACCCGCTCCCATGTGCAACCGATGTAAGTTGCACCATCATGGACCCTGTTTCGCTAAATGTGGAAAGTGTCAGAAAACCGGCCACAAGACCCAAGACTGCAAGGCCACAGGAGCCAACCTGCAACCAGTGGCTGTAGTATGCCATGGATGTGGTAAGAAAGGGCACTACAAGAACCAGTGTCCGAATCAGGTTGCCAACCCCATCAACAATGCTCGCGGGAGAGCATATGTGCTAGGAGATGGAAATGTCGAACAAGATCCCGATGTCGTGACGGGTACGTTTCCCCTTAATAACCACCTTGCTAAAGTTTTATTTGATTCTGGAGCCGACAAAAGTTTTGTATCTTCTTCATTTGCATCTCTACTTGATATTACCCCGACTAAATTGAACTCCACCTACGAAATAGAACTAGCTGACGGCAAACTAGTAAAAACTAACACCGTAATCCGAAACTGCACCCTGCTTCTACTAAACCAACCGTTTAACAGAGACCTCATGCCCATCCAGCTTGGTAGTTTCGACGTAGTCATCGGCATGGATTGGTTATCCAAGAACCATGCTAGAATAATATGTGACGAGAAAGTTGTTCACATCCCATGTGAAGGAGAAACTTTAGTCGTCCGCGACAAACGGAGTAAGACTCGACAGAGTATCATATCATGCTTCAAAACAATGAAGTATATCGAACGAGGATGCCTTGCATTTCTGGCACAAGTAACCGAGACGAAGTCGGAGGAGAGGCGACTAGAAGATGTACCGATAGTTAGAGATTTTCATGAAGTATTTCCTGAAGACTTGCCTGGCCTCCCGCCAACCCGACAAGTAGAATTTCAGATCGAGCTAGTGCCAGGAGCAGCACCGGTGGCACGAGCACCTTATAGGTTGGCACCATCCGAGATGAAAGAATTGTCAGAGCAATTGCAAGAATTGTCAGATAAAGGATTCATACGCCCGAGTTCTTCGCCATGGGGAGCTCCGGTGCTGTTTGTCAAAAAGAAGGATGGATCCTTCCGAATGTGCATCGATTATCGCGAATTGAACAAGCTCACCGTGAAGAACCGATACCCACTGCCTAGAATCGGCGACCTGTTTGACCAACTGCAAGGATCGAGTGTATACTCGAAAATTGATTTAAGGTCAGGGTACCATCAGCTGAGAGTTAAGGAGGAAGACATACTGAAGACCGCGTTTCGTACACGATACGGGCACTACGAGTTCCAAGTGATGCCATTTGGACTGACGAACACACCAGCCGTATTCATGGACCTAATGAACCGAGTGTGCAAGCCATATTTGGACAAGTTCGTAATCGTGTTCATAGATGAAATCCTCATCTACTCCCGTAGCAAGGAAGAACATGCGGAGCATTTGAGAACTATCCTAGGACTGCTCGAAGATGAGAAACTGTATGCCAAATTTTCCAAGTGTGATTTTTGGATTGAGAAAGTGCAATTTCTGGGGCATGTCATCGACAGCAAAGGTATTCACGTGGACCCCGCAAAAATCGAAGCTGTTTAGAATTGGGCATCTCCTGCAAACCCCACGGAGATACGTCAATTTTTAGGTCTTGCTGGATACTACCGGAGATTCATCGAGGTTTTCTCTAAGATCGCCAAACTTTTGACGGAATTGACACAAAAGAAGAAGAAGTTTGACTGGGGAGAAGAGCAAGAGACGTCATTCCAACTGTTGAAACAAAAGCTTTGCGAAGCTCCGATCTTAGCACTACCCGAAGAAAGTGAAGACTTCGAGGCGTATTGCGATGCATCGTGCCAAGGCTTGGGAGCCGTATTAATGCAAAGGAGTAAGGTTATCGCATATGCTTCCCGACAGCTCAAAACCCACAAAAAGAACTACACGACCCACGATCTTGAGTTAGGGGCAGTAGTGTTCGCTCTTAAGATGTGGAGACACTATTTGTATGGCACCAAGTGTAAGGTGTTTACAGATCACAAGAGCCTTCAAAACATACTAGATCAGAAGGAGCTGAACATGCGACAACGCCGATGGTTGGAGTTACTCAGTGATTATGATTGTGAGATTCGTTATCATCCCGGAAAGGCAAACGTAGTGGCTGATGCCTTAAGTCGAAAGGAACGAATCAAACCCCTTAGAGTTCGATCTTTGGGAATTACAGTTAGGTCACCACTCCCAGCCAAAATTTTAGAAGCTCAGGCCGGAGCCCTGAAGGAAGAAAACCGACCGAATGAGAAGATTCATAGGATGCCGGAAATTGAGAACGGTTTTGTGAGAAAACAAGATGGGACGTTGTGTTTCGGTGACAAAGCATGGATTCCACTATACGGAGGACTGCGCGATCTCATCATGCACGAATCCCATAAGTCGAAATATTCCATTCATCCGGGGGCTGATAAGATGTATCAGGATCTCAAGAAGTTGTATTGGTGGCCAAACATGAAGGCCGACATCGCTGTGTATGTCGGAAAATGTTTGACATGTGCTAGAGTAAAAGCAGAACACCAACGGCCGTCCGGAATGTTAACACAACCAGAGATTCCAACATGGAAATGGGAAAGGATTACAATGGACTTCATCACGAAGCTACCTAAAACCTCGGGTGGACTTGACACCATTTGGGTCATTGTTGATCGTCTCACTAAATCTGCGCACTTCCTTGCAATCAAAGAAACCGACAGTATGGATACCCTTGCGCGATTATATTTGAAGGAAATAGTCTCGCGACATGGAGTGCCGGTTTCCATCATCTCCGACCAAGATAGTCGTTTTACGTCAAACTTCTGGCGGTCATTGCAGAAGGCTTTTAATACACAGTTAGATATGAGTACCGCCTACCACCCGCAGACTGATGGTCAGAGTGAGAGAACTATCCAAACCTTGAAAGACATGCTGCGAGCATGTGTGATCGACTTTGGAAAAGGATGGGATAAACACTTACCGTTAGTAGAGTTTTCATACAACAATAGTTATCACGCTAGCATTAAAGCTGCTCCATTCGAAGCACTTTATGGTAGGAAATGTCGTTCACCCATCTGTTGGACCGAAGTTGGGGATGCACAAATCACCGGGCCCGAACTCATTCACGAGACCACCGAAAATATTGTCCAAATCAAACAACGCTTACAAGCCGCCCGGGACAGACAGAAAAGTTATGCCGATGTGAGAAGAAAACCTATGGAGTTTCAAGTTGGGGACAGAGTCATGTTGAAGGTATCTCCTTGGAAATGAATGATTAGATTTGGGAAGCGTGGTAAGTTGAATCCCAGATACGTCGGACCATTCAAGATCCTAGAAAGGGTTGGTCCAGTGGCATATAAACTTGAACTTCCGGTGGAACTCAGTAGAGTACACAATACCTTTCACGTATCAAACCTGAAGAAGTGTCTATCTGACGAAACCCTTATTATACCATACAAAGAACTTCGAATCGACGAGAAACTCAACTTTATAGAAGAACCGGTAGAAATCATAGACCGGGATGTGAAGCAATTGAAACAAAACCGCATTCCCATCGTCAAGGTTCGATGGAACTCAAATAGAGGACCAGAGTTCACGTGGGAACGTGAAGACCGAATTCGTGCCAAATATCCACACCTTTTTCCCGAGCCAACACCAACCACTACCACGGACTAAGAATTCCGGGACGGAATTCAGAATTAGGAGTAGGTACCATAATAACCCGAAATTTTTGAATTATTAACTTTCTGTAAACCCGAAGCAATTGATTATAAATTTTAATCAAGTTATTTTATTCACCTTTGCATTCGAAATATTGCTATATATATATTTTTTTTACTGAGAAATAACTAGTGAGATTTCAAAACGAACCCTGTGACAAAACTCACGTTCCATTTTCACTGGAACCGCACGCGTACCGACACCGTGATAGTATGGCATAAAATACAGAACAATCATGAAAATAGTTACGGACTCGGGAATAAACAAATAATATATGACAACTCTAAACTCTCGAGTTAGAGACATTTAAACGAAGCTAGAACCGACACGGTCTAGCGAGACCGGGTAGTTAAATTATTCACCTTACCTTAAAATACTTATAAACATCTACACCACTTTTCATCCAAAATACATCATACAAATAAATAAAACCCTACACCTCTAATTAAAAATAACTACTACTATTATATTTTCTTGGCTTTGTCGGCACCCTCCACAAATTTTAATACTTTCTGCTGCTGTCCCTTTCTTTGACCTTATCAGTTATCACCATCCCCAAAACAAATCTTAAACGTTCATCTGCTGCTATCTTTTTTCTTGTTCTTGTTGACACCCCTTTTCCATCCATAACACCATCACCTTTCTACTTCCACCTCCCTATCTTTATCATATTTTCGGCAAAACACCACCCTCAAAAGCACCACCCTACCTTTATCTTGATGCTTTTGCTGCTTCCCTCGAAAACCCAAAAAAACCGAACCATCTCTATCACAAATTAATTAGGAGCTTTGTCCCATTCTTAAGTCACAAGACTCCCTAAGGATTAGAACCATGTGTATAAGGATTGAACACCATTTAGGAATGTTAGCCTTTCCCCAAATCAAAAGTAATATGGAGCCTAACTCCATTATACTCCTTAAATCCACCCATCCTGGGCACCATTCGAATCACACCAACACTACCAACACACCACAATCTGAGAGGTTCTCAAGATTAGAGTTAAAGTTGTGATTCGAATTGGAGGCCGAAGTGGGTTTTGGAGCTTTTGGATTCGGGTTTAGAAAATTGTTTAGTGTTCGACACCTCCCACAAATTTCAGGTTATTATTAATCTTTACTTGATATATATTTTTTTTCTATCTGATTATATAAACTAGAGGATTAGGTCGAATTAGATTCGTATAAGTGTGGTTTGAGTATTGATGAAAATATAAATCGATATAGTTATGAAGCTGTGAATAAAATTGCGTTAAGAAAGGATTGAAATAGTCGAATATGGTTTAGATATGAAACGGGTCAAATGGGGTTTGACTTTTTAAAAGTCATGGGTTGGTTTGGTTGCGAAATTGTTAAAAGTTATTAAGAGCTTGACATGAGTAGCAGTTAGGATATTAGTCGAATAGTATGGTTTTGGATCGTTTTTGCTAAGCCGAAATAGAAGTGACTTGTAACAAGTCATGGGTTTTGTTAAAATCGTTAAGTCCTTGCTAGATAAACTAGAGTTGATTCTTGGTCACGGGTCAAAAGGGTTGATTTTTAAAAACCATGGGTTGTTGTTCCAAACCGAATCACCAGGCAAACCACAAATCTCAAAACAAACCTGCAATTGTTTTTGTTTTACTAATAGGAAATTGGGTTAAGTATAACACTGGGCCGAATGCCCAGTAATAAAAGAATGAAGTGGTTTGTTCTTGTACCAGGCCACAAGGTTTGGGTTAAAAATTGAGTTGGGCCGCAGCCCACTATTGTTTTAAAAATAAATCATAGGATGCGTTTGAGTTTATAAATTAAAAAGGAATGTCCCATTTTAAAAATATGTTAACACTTAATAAAACCCGGACTGGCAACACGTCGAATATTAGTTATTAGAATTGTGATGAAAACGAATAACCGAGACACTAAAAACTATTATACGTCGATAATAATTACGCCGTAAAGTAAATAGTTAACACGTGCAACAATAACATGATTGTTTTGAAAATATGTAAACTAATTTACGTTCATCAAACCTTAAATCAAAAATGCACACTAAATTATGCCATACTAATCTAGGTCACGCGTTGGAGTTACTACACACCATTTGATTCCATTGCATCACAGATTTCTACTACTACCAAGGTGAGTTCATAGTCCCACATTTTACTATGTTTTCAAATCCTGTGGGGAGATACATGCTATAAATCTGAACACAAGTATTTTCTGTATGCTTCCCTGATTGATATTGCTAAGTTAATATTGCCTAAGTTACCACCCTGCCAATAAAAGTCCCTTACATCATGAACCATTAATCACTTGCGAGTGAACGCGAATTTTGTGAATAGATCTATTGGGAATTGACAACCCATTTGTACTAGCCGGATAGATAGCCATTGTGTTAGCCGGATTGATAGACAAATGCACTTTATTCGAATTATGAGTATGGCAAAACTCCTACGACAAGGGCATTTATTATTATTACCCCTACAAGTTAAGGTTTGCGTGTCATGAGGCTTAGTGCAATATTTGTTTATTTATTACCCCTGCAATATTATTGTTTTCACTATTATTTACCTTGTGTTCAAACTATTACAAAGTAAACACTATGGATTCACTCAACCTTTGTGTTGACATTTTAAGCATGTTTTATCTCAGGTATTTAACGAGGCTAATGGCACGGAGTGGAACAGGGCCCCCTTTTGGACGATGTCCAAAAACAAATGTTTTCATTCATCTTAAACATTTTTCATTTTGTACTTGTAAACATTATGATTCTGTTGTTGACAACTCCGAATTTAAATTGATGAATGATAACAAATTTTCACAAAACGTCTCTTTCGAGTCGTTTTCTATAATTATGACTACGATCTAAGATGTAATACCCCAAATTAGACTTCCGCTGCTTCATTACGATTTTTGGGGTGTTACAGTCGTGAATGAAGTTACTTCCGTTGTCCGTTACAATTACCCTTGGTAATCCGAATCTGCACACTATGTTCTCCCAGACAAATTTCTTGACATCTTTCCCCGTCGTTCTTACTAACGTCTTGGCTTTCATCCATTTGGTGAAATAGTCGATTGCTACGATAACAAACTTGATTTTCCCCGGAGCTTCTGGTAGAGGTCCTAACACGTCCATGCCCCACTGGTAGAATGGCCAAGGCGCTATGATTGAAGTCATCACGGTTTTTGGGAGCTTCGGAACGGGTGCATGTATTTGGCAAGAGTCACATTTTTGGATCACTTCTCTAGTATCTTGGTGCATGGTTGGCCAATAATAACCTTGCCTCATTAGCTTCGCCACCACTGATCGTGGTCCGGAGTGCATCCCACATGCTCCTTCATGTACCTCCCGGATGATGTAATTTGCCTGGAGTGGTCCAACACACCTTAACATTGGGCCAAGGTAGGATTTTTTGAAAAGTACGTCGTCAATTAGAGTGTAATGGTTTATCTTCATCCGGAGAGCTCGGGCCTCATTCTGGTCTTCAGGCCAAATGCCTTCCTGTTTACACCGAATGATTGGAGTCATCCAGTTTTCTTCCTCTTCTTCCACAATGGCATTGACAACTTCTTCCTCCGTCGATGGCTTTTCCAGGACTTCCACAAGGATTTCTTTCGTCAGATGATCGAATGCCACGGATGCTAGTTTGCTCAGTATATCTGCTTTATGATTTTGTGCTCTTGGAATGTTCTGTATTTTGAATTGATCGAAACATGCAATATATTCTTTGGCCTTGGCGAGGTATCGTATCATGCTATCTTTGTACGCAACAAAATCCCCATTAATCTGGCTTGCCACCAAATTGGAATCCACCCTGACCTCCAACACTTGCACCTTCATTTTCCGGGCGATTCTTAATCCTGCCAGTAATGCCTCATATTCTGCCTCATTGTTGGTGCTCTTGAAATTTATCCGGATAGCGTAGGTATATTCCGTTTGATCTGGACTGATTAGTACTAAAACCTGCTCCGGCCCTAGATTTGCTAGATGCTCCATCGTTATATAACACCCATCCTTCTTGGCCAGAGATGTTGCATATCTCCTTGCCCCCCTCTTTCGGAACCTGGTCGGATAGGTTCAGTGGTATTTCTGTTATGAAGTCTGCTAGGACCTGCCCCTTGACAGCATTTTGAGGTATGTATGTGATGTTGTAGGCCTCCAACTCTACTGTATACTTAGCTAACCTTCCCGACGCTTCCGGTTTGTTCAATATTTGCTTAATGGGTTGATCGGTGATGACTTTTATGGGATGGGCTTTGAAATATCTTCTAAGCCTTCTTGATAGGTGTAGCAAAGCCAAAGCTAATTTTTCAACCGGAGCATAATTCCTTTCAGCCTCATGCAACGTTCGGCTTACATAATGTACCGGGATTTGCCTCCCTTCCCTTTCTACTAACAGTACTCCACTCATCGCTTCCTTTGATGCCGCCAGGTATACGTATAAGTCTTCCTTCGGTTTTGGGGTTGTTAGGTAAGGAAGCTCAAGGATCATCTTTCTCATCTCCTGAAAAGCCGATTCGGCCTTTTTCGTCCAGCGGTATTCATCCTGGTTCTCCTTTGTGATATTCTTCAGTGTGTCAAAAAATGGAAGTGCTCTTTCTGCCGACCTGGACAAGAAACGGTTTAGAGCTGCCAATTTGCCGCTTAGACTTTGCATTTCCTTGAGCGTCTTTGGAGGTTGCATATCTGCGATAACCCTTGTTTTCTTCGGATTTGCCCTGATCCCCAAGGATGTCACCATATATCCAAGAAATTTCCCTTCTTCCACACCGAAGGAACATTTCTTCGGGTTCAGTTTCATGTTGATCCTTCGGAGATTGTCGAACGTTTCAGCTATGTCGGCTAACAGTTCCTTCTCGGTCTTGCTTTTTATCACCATGTCATCTACATACGCTTCTAAATTTCTCCCGATCTGCGACCGAAAAGCTGAGTTCACCAGCCGTTGATACGTGGCTCCAGCATTTTTTAACCTGAACGGCATTTTGGTGTAACAGTAAGTCCCGTGTTCGGTATAGAAAGCTGTTTTTTCCTCATCATCCTTAGCCATTTGTACCTGGTGGTACCCCTTGTAAGCATCTAAGAAGCATTTGAATTGGAACCCCATGACGGATTCTATCTTCCAATCGATTTCGGGTAATGGGTAATAGTCTTTCGAACAAGATGAGTTGAGATTTTTGAAATCGATGCACATCCTCCAACTGCCATCGAACTTCTTTACTAGCACCGGGTTGGAGATCCATGTCGGGTATCTCACCGGCTGAACTATTCCAGCTTTCACCCATTCCTCTACTTCTTTCGTTATGGCCTGGTTCTTTTCCGTTGAAAAGGTCCTTTTCTTTTGGGCTACCGGTCTGTCATGGACATTCACGTTGAGTCTGTGTTTTGTGATTCGTCGTGGTATTCCTGTCATGTCCGCTGGTTCCCAAGCGAACACATCTTGACTATTTTTTAGCAACGTAATCAACTGCCTTCTACATTTTTGGGAAAAGTTCCTTCCGATGGTTACTAGCTGATCCGGATAGGTTGGGTGTACCATGACTTCCTCTGTGATTCCGGTCAATTCCCAGTTATCTCGGCATTCTGGAATTCAGTCTTTACCTCTTTTTCTACCATCTGTTTTTCTTCCAACTTGCGGCATTCCGATACGATGACCGATCGAGTGACCAATGTTGCTATGCCCCTCGGAGTAGGAAATTTCATCATCGAGTGAATGGTTGATGGAATAGCCCGTAGCTTTTTTAGTCCGGAACGGCATAATATGATGTTGTATGGGGAGGGAGACCTTACCACAGCGAATTTCATAACAGTCTTACGAAATAACCCTTGACTTCCAAAACAAACTTCTAACTCTATCTTTCCTAATGGTTTGATGGATTCCCCCGCGAAACCTACCAAAGGTGTGTTGGTTTCCTTCAGCCACGCCTTGATGAAAGGGCATAAACGCTCAAAGCAATGTTCATACATTACTTCCACTGAAGCGCCTTGATCCACATACACCCTCCGTATCGTATAACATTCTACTTCGGCCTCGATTATTAGAGGTTCGTCCGAAACATCCCCCGGAAGGATAGGAGGGAAGCTGATTGGGGCATTCATCCAATCCTCTTCCGAATCGGAGACCTTTCGCTTTCGGTCGACCCCTTGGCTTCGGATCATGTTGATGATCTTTCCTTTATTTGCATGGTTGTCTCCCCTTTGCGGTGCTCTTCCCCTTTTGCCCAACTTCTTTCAAGAGGTGGTCCAATTTACCCGTTTCCACGGCCATTCTTAGCTGTTCCTTGAGGTGCCAACAGTCATTGGTGAGATGCCCCTTCTCACCGTGATAGTCGCAATACTTGTCTAGATTTTCTTTGAGGGGTTTTCCTTTTAATGGCGGGGGTTGTGGTAGCCTCAACTGATGCTCGGTTGCAAGGATTTCTTTCGGAGCCTTTGTCAGAGAGTTCAAATCTATTGGTCTGGTGTCGTATCTGTGAACGTCATTGCGGCGAGGGTCCGCTCTACCAGCGTTGTCATACCTGGCGGGAACATAGGGAGCATAATGATCATTCCTACGAGGCCTGAACTCATTCTTGTGGTTATTCCAACGACGATCCCCTCCGAAGGGAGCCCTCGGGGCATAATGATCATTCTTGTTGCTATAAGGGTTGGGACGATACTCCTTGTAAGCATCTACCTTCTCACCTCTCGGTAGTTCAGTTGCCCGGTACACTGCTTCCGAACGGACAAAATCATCCACCCTTATCATCATTTCCGTCACTGTCTGAGGCACCCTATCCGAGAAGCGTTTGGCTAATTCAGGGCACTTGCTACCATTGATAAAAGATGAGATTTGCGTGAGTTCCGGCACGCCAGAGATATGGCTGGCTTCATCTGTCCACCGCTCCTTGAATTCAGGGAGAGTTTCATTTGCCAGCCGTACAATCTTAATTATTTCCATCGGATCTTTGATGCACTTTCTTCTGAGAGCGAATCTTGTTACAAACTGGTCACGAAGGGTTTCCCAATTGTCAATGCTACCGTTGGGCAAGCGATCAAACCATCCTCTTGCCGAACTATCCAGCGTTTGTTGAAACATCCTACACCATACCGGCATGGGCCACTCGCCGTGATTGGCTGCACCACAAAATCCAGTGATATGATCATCCGGGTCTGTAGATCCGTCGTAAAGTTTTATGTTGTTGGGCATCCTATGCTTCGGCCCGGAGAACTCTATAATTCTTCGAGTGAAAGGACATCTTGATACTTCTTTGTATGGTTTAGCTAGATCGTCTTCTTGTTCCTTTCCAACGCCTTCGATCTCAGTATCCTTAGGGTCCTCCTCATCAAAGTCGATTCGGATTGGTCTGATTGAGCTTCCCCCTTTCGTGTTATGCTCTTTGATTAGGGCTTTGAATGCTGTTACTTGACTTAGGATTTGCTCTTCCAAGTTACTAGGGTCGCTTTCGTCGCTGCTCTTTCCACTTCCCTCTGCGTGATTAACGGGTGTTTCTCAAGTAGGGCCCGTCATTTTTCAACTCTGGCAGAATGAATAACGGGTCCCACGGATGGCGCCAATTTGTTGAGGTAAAAACCTGCAGGTCGTTCGGAACTGAGGTTAGATCTTCCGGACGAGGTCTTGCCAATGTCCCGAAGCACCTACACACAAGAAACACGCACGTTAGACTCGCCCCGGGTGTTATCCCAGGACCAAGCTCCGGCGTGAGACTAAGTATTGGATAGTCCGAAAGGTTAGATAATGATTGGGAGTAAATGCGAATGGTAAAAGTTAGTTGAGAGTTGTAAATGAGCTAGGTATGTATACTACCCAGCTTTGATACCTGTGATGGCGGCGTCGGATTTTGAGGAGATACGCCACAGACATGATCCCGTGAAATCTGGGGTGGCGGCGGTCTGACTGCTGTTGCCACCTGTCCATGAGGTAAGGCCACCTGTCCAAGTGATAAGGGTTGTTCTGGACGACGAGGTTATATGAAGGTCCGAAGGGCGTCATGTCGTTTGGACATACGTCATGTCGTTCGGACGTCCGGACCAGATGGGTCGTCCGGACACATACGCCAACATTGTCTTACGAGATAAAGTTAACATTATAACCTAATTATTGATTTGTTTTCATATTTTGTCTCTTGAAAAAGATTCCGCTTTTTCAATAGTTCAAGGGCCATTTTTGTAATGAAAAAGTATGGGTCTTCAATCCTGAAGGGTGATAAGCAATACGTGGCCAAATAAGCTCCAGAAAATATGAAAAGAAACAAACTACCATTTCTTCATTTCACTAAAACTTGCAACCTCAAGTAAATAAAAAGAGAAAATTCAAAGCTTATTCGATTTTCTTGATAATATTTGTGGATAAGATTTCAGCACAATATCACTAAACAACAAGCTTTTCATACATGCAAAAAAGAAATACATTAACATTATGCACACCCATTCTTCCTTACATCCTGCTTCACACAAACTGTCAAACAGGTATTCTCTCTAACCATTGGTCTCAAATTGTGGCACATTTTGATCAGTATTATGTGCTTTGATTGGTCATATATTTGCTTTTTGAAGGATTTTAGTGAGTACCCATGAGCCATTTGTGTTTATTTTAAATGATTAGACTTCAGTTTCCAAGATTCTTGGAAATAAAAAACAACAATGGACGGTAGAGTTAAGAAATTGAGTCATGGTGCATTAGCTAAAGAGTCTTGATCTTTTAGAAAAATTATGACATGCAGCAAAAGTTTGATTTTAGGCCATTAGCTATGAGATTGTGCTCTTGTTACAATTGGTAAAAACAATCTGGTAATTATTTATGCTCTATTGGTGATGTGTATGATAATATTATAAGACTCACATAGCTCCTTTGAAGAAGTCTTGACTAATAGCCATTAGATTTTATGTATTTCTATGCTATCTAAAGTTTGAAGAAATTGGATTATGTAGTTGATCATAGATAACAAAGTGGTTCGAGATAATGTTTATGTTCTTTTGTTGACCATCGTAATCTTGTATGCTAGATTTGCTGTCAAATTTACTTACTTTCTTGGTGATTCACTATAGGATGTATGAGATGAGTACCATCATGTTTATCAACTAAGATCATGAAGTTGAAGAGAATTTCATAGTCAAAGTCAAGTGTTGTGCCTTAGGACACTTTGGCTGCTAATTTTACACATTCAAATTGGTAGAAAAAGTTCTGTACAGAAAAGGTTTAAGATTAATTTGCGTAAGAAATGGGAGAATTTGGCGCAGAGAAATTACATTCTGTCATCATCAACAAACACCGAAATGGACCAATTACAAGCAAGTCAAAGATTCAAGCATCTTCAACCATGGTACATCTCAAATCCAGTTTTATAATTGATTATAAACCATTCAATATATCGGAATATTGTTCTATCTTGAAAAGTAGTTATGCCTTTTTTGATAATCTACATGTGTTTCAGGAAACACAAGTTCACGAAAAAGTCCATTTCAGTACAGTTTCAGCTGTAGTAAGTTCACGATCTCATTCACGCTGCAATATCTGTCTAGAAAACAAGAACAACAGCTGCCAAACAGTTCGTTCTAGAACCAAACTAATGAAGATCTTGATCGAGAAGAAAAAGCCTCAAGAAGTCCAATCAATAATGAAAGATTTAATAGAAGATGGCCACACACCGACACTTGTCACATACACAACTCTCTTAGCCGCTTTAACACTACAAAAGCGTTTCAATTCCATTCCATCCCTCCTTTCAAAAATCGAATCCAATGGCTTGAAACCTGATTCCATTTTCTTTAATGCTATGATCAATGCCTTTTCTGAATCTGGAAACATGAAAGAAGCAATGAAAATGTACAAGAAAATGAAGGATACGGGATGTAAGCCAACAACAAGCACTTTAAACACTTTGATTAAAGGGCTCGGGATCATAGGTAAGCCGGAAGAATGTCTAAAGTTATTGGAAATAATGACGGTAGAAGAAAAAGTGAAGCCAAATGATAGAACTTTTAATATAGTTGTTCAAGCTTGGTGTAGTCAGAAGAATATCGTAGAAGCATGGAATGTTGTTGATAAGATGGTTTCTTTTGGTATAAAACCTGATGTTGTGACTTATAACACGATCGCAAAAGCATATGCTTTGAGTGGAAACACGTTTAGAGCCGAAGACATGATAATTGAGATGCAGAATAATAGAGTGGCTCCAAATAAACGAACGTGTGGAATTATAGTTAATGGGTATTGTAGAGAAGGTTATATGGATGATGCTATGAGATTTGTTTACCGTATGAAGAATCTTGGTGTGCCCCCCAATGATGTCGTCTTCAATTCGCTTATCAAGGGGTTTCTTGATGCTGCGGATTCGGATGGAGTTGATGAGGTAAGTATGTATGTATACATTCATTTATTAGAGGTGACAAAACCGGTGGGTCGAACAGCTCAAGTAATGGGTCAAGCGGGTCATGCTTTAGTATGGATTGAAATGGACAGGGTAGTTGGGTTGACCATCTTCTGTCCATCTCTTAAAAAAGATGCAAGTAATTAGGGTGTGCATTATGATTGCATGTAACAGAATGATAACAATTACTCCGTATTATCTAAATCATTATAGAAAACTTTTTGGAGGTTATTTGCTTTAAAAATCAACTTTGAGCAACTTTCAACTTGTTTGACCCATTTGAATATAAATTTATCAAAATTGTTATCAGTGAGTTTTTTGCTTACATCTCATTCACATTCTTTAAAATGCTACTTGATTGGCAAATGGTATCGGAACCAAATGCTGAGAAATATGCTTCTCTAAAAATGAAAAGTAAAATGCTTTTGACCTTTCAACAATGCTTGAATTTAAACAGTCCACAATGGGTTCTAGAAGATAAAACTGATTATGTTTGTATGACTTTTGCAGACACTAGAGTTGATGGATGAATTTGGGGTCAAACCAGATGTGATTACCTTCAGTACCATAATGAATGCATGGAGTTCAGTAGGATTAATGGACAAATGCCAAGATGTCTTTAATGACATGATCAAGAGCGGGGTAGAACCCGACATTCATGCATTTAGTATATTGGCCAAGGGATATGTTCGAGCTGGTGAGCCAGAGAAAGCCGAAGCACTTTTGCAAGTTATGAAGGAATCAAAAGTGAGCCCGAATGTTGTCATTTTCACTACTATCATTAGTGGATGGTGCAGTGCCGGAATGATGGATAATGCTATGAGGGTATTCGATCAAATGGGCAAAATGGGTATTTCACCAAATATAAAAACATTTGAAACTCTGATTTGGGGTTACGGTGAAGCAAGACAGCCATGGAAAGCCGAAGAGTTGCTGCAAGTCATGGAAGAGAAAGGGATTTTTCCACAAAAATCCACTATTGAGCTTGTTGCAGAAGCATGGCGTGCCATTGGTGTTACTAATGAAGCTAAGCGGATTATGGATCATGTTGATGAGCATGACGATGAAAGTTATAATGAAAGTAATGACGATAATTCTGCCAATGAAATAGATGATTCAGGTATGATGAAAGACGAGTCCCTTGAAAATGTGATCAATGATGGAAATGGATCACCAACTATAAAGTCAAAAAGCAGATTCATTGTTGAAAGATCAAAGTTTTCACCAGAAAGTTACAATAGCACGGCAAGGAAGTCCATTGTAATTGCTCACACTTGTCGATTTGGAGTAAAAGCCATGTCAATGTTTCACAGGCAGGTTCAGGTTAAGGTTCATGTTGCATTTTATAGGCACGTGAACACTCTAAAGCTGGTGTTCTAAAGATTTACAGTAGAGAAATTTGTGGATATGAAGTACAAAAAGCCTCTTGAAGTTGCAAAAAGATTAAAAAATCGAGATTCAGTTCAGTTTCAGAGTTCGATTTGTAATCAAAACTGTGTAATTTCTGTATAAAGAATGCCACGATTCACAGGCAAACATACTACAATTCATTCACCATGTTAACCTATGAGGTTATGTACATGTTATACATTTTATGAAGGTTTTCTATTGATCACTAATAAGCTTCTCGCCTTGGTTTGTTTCATTTCATGCTAAAAATGAAACTTTGTACATCACTAGATTATACTCCAATTGCAAGTTTCTTGAAACAAATAATAAGAAACCTTGCAATCTAACCTTGCAGTGTGGAAATATCTGATTAATCAGTAAAACCGGGTCTCCTAATCTCCTGATCTAATTGGATCAAACTCTGTGGTCATAAAACAAATGTGTAGTGACCCAAAAAGAGATATCAGACAAAATCAACCCTAATGTGATACTAAAATAATCAAACAGGAATTGTGTTCGACTTGTTTTTCATCTCTTCCTAGTCTCCTACTTTGCATTTCAAAGTTGCAGATTTAATGATAGATTTTGTAGCCTGTGTTACTTCCCCTACTTTTAATATTTGCTCGATTTCTGTATGCCATCTGAACTTATTTCTACATGAAATTCAAAGAACTTTACTGATTTTTGCAGCGCAAATAAAATTTATAATGTTAGTAAATGCTAGATGCAGCACTGGGGATACAACATCAAGTAAGTTGTGCTTCTGAGTCACATGGAAATATGTACTAAATCTCTCATATTGTATTCTTTTCTTTTTTTTTTTTTTTTTTTTTTTTTTTTTTTTTTTTTTTTTGTGAAAGAAAAATATATATTGACTTGAATGTTTGACTACCAATAACTTGATATTTACAAAAAAAATCGACAAACGCTTTGAAATTTCTATCTTGAATCAGAGAACTTGCTCTTGAAACCTTTTGAATAAAATTGCTTCATTTTAATACACTAAGGCGCAGCAGAATATGAAAGATTACGGAAAGATTATGCTTATTTTTATAAAAAATAAGCTACTTAAAAAATAATCTTTATTTGGCAGACAGAACTTATAAGAGATTATAAAAAAAATAATCTTTCATAATCTCTAAAAATCAAAAGTTACTTCATGTAGCTTATAAAAATTATCTCTTTTTATAATCTCCATCTCCAGCACCATCTCCAGCACCATCTCCAGTTCCAGCAACAGTTACTTTTGCCAAACATACCCTAAAAAATTTTCATGACCAAAAGCCCCTAACTTGCTGATTTCATAGCACAATAACCTTCAACATACCACATGCACATTAAGTTACATCCGATAAAGTTCTATAAGTTCATATACTATAAACGGTCATATAATGAAAAGAACGAAATGTAGATCCCAATAAATGGAAGAAACAAACTTATAACACAACTAATGTGCAACATGAAGATGATTAAAAGAATAAAGGTCTAGCAGAAACAGATTTGCAACCATCACAATTTGAAGCCTTTGCATAGAAGAGTTAAGAAAATTAACAGTCGCATTAGAATACAAACAAAAATATTTAAAGTCAAAATTAAATTCAAAAAGTCAAAATGAACATAAATTTTGAGACGAGAGGGATTTAACTGCATTTTGTTAGGGTCAATGTTTTGAAAACCGGATTGGTCGACCAGGGCGGGTCCCCAACTCGGCATTTCAACCAGACCACCCTCCACCCGGTTTTTTGCAAAAAAATAACCAAACAGCTTATACACATGTACAAACACCCATTTTTCTGCCGTCCAAACACTATTTTGCCGTAAAACTCCGCATAAACCTTATGTCTAAACTAGTTTTGACTTTTGACCGGTAAACGGTTGGCCCGTTTGAGACAGCCGGATCAAACGGGTTTCAAAACATCGGTAAAAGTTCCTGATGTTCTTGCTTAATTACCGTTTTCACAATTCGATGTGAGCAAACTTTCATAATCACAATCTCAAAACACTCACATAACTGACCACAAGCTGACCATCTGTTATTCTGTTATAACAAGTCTAACAAATACAGATTATAATTATCAGATTTGCTGCTAATGTTAAAACTGCTATTTTTATTAGACTTGGTTTAAACTGATGTTTTAAATTAAACATTCTAAGCATTAGGTATTTCGAAAAACTATGAAAGAAACAAAAAATTAATTTTACAGGGCATCATTAATAAGATTTACAACAAGGTTGATTCAGACATATGCTTGTCATTGTGTAAGTTTTTTCTTAATCATTTGCCAAAATATATAAAACTTTTAACCAAAAATCAAAAACATTTATAACAAACATATAAAAACAATTTTTTTTTTTTAAATATTGGGATTCAGTTTATGGGTGGTGATATAACAGAATGGTCGGCAAGGTGATTATTAGTCACCATTACGACGAACGAGACCAAATCACATTCGTCATTATCCCAATTACTTTAAAAAAAAAGGTTTTTAAAAAAATGAAAAATATTTTGAAAAAAAATATGATGAAAAAAGGGGTTCATCAGATAGGAGCGAAAGACTGAAGATAATTTCTAATCACAGTAAATCATGTGAACTATGCAAATAGTCATCACTTGAACCCTTTTAATTCCAACAAAAAAAAAAAAAAAAAAAAAGCCTCAGAAGGAAGGCAGTAGAATAATGTAATCATGATTTAATCATTATTACGCAAATATAATACTAATCATCATAGGCTTACAAAAAAAAAAAAAAAGATGGCCTCATAGAGAAGATTAGATTTAACAACATGGTGTAATTCAGACATATGCTTGTCTATAAATTTAGTTTAACCATTGGCCATTAAAAAAAAAAAACAAGATGGACTCAGTTTATGGGTGGTGATATAACAGTGTGGTCGGCAAGGTGGTTTTTAATCACCGTTACGACGAACGAGACCTTATCACTTGAAATCGTCATAGCCCTTTTATATTAACAAAACGAAAAATGTAAAGATGAAACTAGAAAACAAAAAACAGAGGTTGATTGGTGAAAAAAGAGAATGAAAGAGGCGCTGATGAAGATGAAACGAATGTGGGTTTCTATTTATAGATGATGCAGCTAGGGTTTACAACTGGGCTTTAGATTACGATGTGATGTGTGAACCGGGCCGATATAGCAATGGTCTCTTGGGTCCATGTCCAACTAGTTTGTTTTTCGTTTTACTTTAATCAACTTTTAGTTAGAAGTCAAAGTAAATTGCTAAAAGCCTAAAACTATGAACATTGTTCGGTTAAATTATTTCTATAGTCCTTGTAACTTCAAAAGTGTGGATTACTTCTTGTGAGAAACTTTGATATACATATATACTAGTCATTTTGAGCCGTGTGACGCACAAGTCTTGTTTCCAATCAAATGAAAACCTCTTACTTACGTCAAGAACAAGTTTTCATAATGGAGGTATGTGTAAGTGACAAAATATATACAAACGTTTTGATGTTAAAACTACTTTGTTTATGTTGACACATTGGTTTTTTTCTAAAATATTTCAGATGTCCGACTCAAATAAAACAGCATATTAAACTAAAATTAATAATTAATAAAATAAAAGACATAAAAAAGTACATAAATAAAAAAACAAAAAAAGACATAAAAATAAAAGACATGAACTAAACTAGTTTAGGATTTGGTATTGCGTATCAAGGGCCTCTTTGGATGAAGCTTTTTAGAGCCCTAAGCTTTTTGTTTTAAACAATAAGCTTTTTCAAGTTAAAAATAATTCCATCATCATATAAATTACAAACGATTATATGAACTCATGATGTTCGTTGTCATGAAACAAACACTTAATGACTCCTTCAATATGGAACACATGTTATCAATGATGAATTGGTTGTCTTTTTGTTTCAACCTATGCAAATGTTTTTTTTAGGTCATTTTACGCTTTACAAATATAGTTATAGCTACCTTACCAAACAATAATATAAAATAAAAAGCAACAACTTGCAGTTATCATCTTCATCTTCTAGTTATTGGCTTACAGTTAACAGTTTACAGCTAGTTTTGTTTTTTTTTTAGAGGACGGCACCACACTTGAAATCCAACCCCCGAGTTAAACCATCCAAACGGGCAGGCCCCGGGACCCAAACCACTAGGAGAGACCCGCGAAGGGAAACCCATAGAACTCACGGCTTCGCACTAGGAGGAAAACCTGGATTTACCAAACATATTCTAAATGGTGGAAGTTGGTTGACATTTGAGGTAGTGGAATTTGCGGATGATGGTGTGTTTGGATTAGATGAAGATGAGGAGTTCAGTATTTGATTTGCGGGTTGGCGAGCATTTGATTGATTCATGAAGATTGATCGGGATTCATTTTTGTGAGTTGGAAGTAGAAATAAAGAGAAGTATTGTTAAGATGTGTAGGTAGAAGTGTGGTGAGTATGGCGCGAGGGGCTATGGCTCGGGTGTGGGTCGGCGTTATAGGGCACCGACCAGCCTTATAATGTAACAACCCGTAATTTTTCCAAACATAATTTTTAGGATAAAAATAAACTTATTGTTATTTGGCAATTTATTAGAGCCTTTTTGGAGCTTACATGTTTATTTCGGAAGGTTATTCTGCACACCATAGCATACAGAAACCTTCTAAACTATTTAATTTTATCAAGAAAGGTGAAATTATCACTTTCTGACAATTTATTTGCAAAATGGAGAAGTTATCTTATTTTCTGAAAAACGCGACATCACACGTGTACCGATACCGCATTATTTATAGGTAAGGTCCAATAATTTTTTCGGAGCCAGTAACTTTGTTTTTATACCCTTTTTTTTATAAAAACATTCACAGAAATATATTTTTGGATTTATCAAACCGATGTATCACATTTACATTTTAACTTAATGGGACACGGAATACACTCGGTATCAATAAAACTCAACTATACCATATAATAAATAAATCCCTCAACCCATTTCATTTTTTTTTCCTGGTGGATAGCGACACAACACCTTTCCTCATCTCCTTTTTATTTTTTTTCTTCTTTCTTCTCTTTTCTCTGCAACATCGACCCATCACCATCATATCTTTTGTCCATCCTCTCTTCTTCCCAAGCCAGAGCACGCGCATAAAGCTGCAGTAGAAAGGGACATGAGCTGTTAATATTCGTTCACATGTGTTGACCTCAAAAGCGGGTCTCAAAACTGCTTCTTTTGTGTCCTTTTAAATCTCGTTTGAAGACCAGGGAAAAGATCACAAGTCCTTCTCATATACATCACTTACTCACACTGCTCTCTAGGGTTTCCAGCAGCCACCACTGCTACGGCCAATCTACGGCCAACCACCACCATTGGCCACCACAGCCGCCGCCTACACCAAGAGATCGAGAAGACCATGGGTTGTTTGCTCGAGTTAGAGTAAAAGTTCACACCCAGGGTTTGCTACGGGTTACTTTTTGGTTCGTGTGTTGCCGCTACCACCACGATCATCAGTCGCCGCCGTACGTTGCCGTCCCCACCCTCATCCCTCTTACTCTTGTATCGTTTTAGGTATGACGAATAACCTACATAAAATTTTATTTTCGTTTTGGTGGTTTAAACCTATTTATACAACTTATAATGTTTTCGTGGATTTTAATAATGAGTCAAAAACATTTTTGAATAATTATTTCGTGTGGTTTATGTGGATTAAACTCGTGTATGTGTGATATGTTTTGGTCTCGGGTCGAGAGGAACCCGTATGGGTCTTTGGCCAAATCCCATGTGTGGTTGGCTTTTGCGTTTTTGCTGATTTACCTTGGCTATTTCGCTAACTTATAGCTTAATTGGGTTTCAATAAGCTTGAAAAGCTTATGTGATTTTACGTTGGGTCTCGGACTTGGACCTGTGGTTATTTTGGGTTGCGTCCTCAGCGTGTAAAACCCAGTTGAGGGTATGTCTTGTTTTGTTTTCGTTTCACAAAGAGTGTGGTTTGAGCTCGTTATAACAAGAGGGGTTCGCATTTACAAATTTTTGTTAATATGTGCTGTGTGAAAGTGGAATTTGTGCCATCCAAGTTTAGAATGTGGTTGTGTAAGGGTTTTGTGCTCGGATTAAAGAGAGACCACAAGGGTGGTCTTGTGTTTGTCGTGTCGAGATGATTAAACCCACGTAGGGTATAATTTCAAATTGTTGCGTTTAGGTTACTTGTTAAAAGGTTAATCTGTTAAGCGAAGTAGGAATATGTTGTGTGAGTTCAACTAGCTATTTTCACTTTTGAAGTCTATGGCCTATTTGCTTGAATAGCTACATCACGTCCAGTTTCGGTCACCCATTGATGAACTTCTTTTTGGTTTATGGTGGTTAGCTTAATTGATTTCGGCTTAGTTTGTCTAGGGCGTGTATAAACTTGGTCCGACAATAACACCCACGAACGGTGTATACACTCTTGTTTTACTTGGTCTCGAGATGGTATTGAAATTGCTTATTAATTCCTCCTGGCTCAATTGTTTGTGCCTCAACTCAGAAAACACCCCCTGGATGTTTGAGGGCTCGGTGTGAGTAACAAAAGTTGAAATTGTTTTGTATGTAAGAAAGGCAGTGCATTTTGAGAAACCTGTTATAATTGTGTGGTTCATGGGCCAAGGCCAAGCAAAAGAAAAGGGCACGTTTGTTTTACTGCCAAAGCAATAGAGTTTTGAACCTATACTTGTCCTTCACTCAATCTGAGTGCGTTTTGGGTTACCAGGATTGTCAAATCCATGGGCCTCAAGCCCATGGAATCTTTTAAAAGTAAATTATAGAGTAAACTGCAAAATACATCCCTGTGGTTTACACCTTTTGACACTTTACATCCCTGTCAGAAACTATTGGCAATATACATCCCCCGTTAGGCAAACGTTTGCCACATTACATCCCTGAGGACTAACAACGCAAATATTTTTTCGTTAAGTGCTAACGGGAGTCTAATGGAGGGTTATTTTGGTCTTTTTACCTATAAGAGGGATGTATTTTGCAGATAACTTTTCCTACTTTAAAAGGGATGTATTTTGCAAATAACTTTTATACTTTAGTTTTTTTTTTTTTAATTATTATTATTATTATTATTATTATTATTATTATTATTATTATTATTATTATTATTATTTTACGCTGTCTTACGTTTTCAACAATTTTTATCTGTGCTCGTCCCTTTTTTTAAATTTTTATCCGTTTTTTACGTTCTAGTCCGTTTTTCTACTTTTTCGTACGTTTTTTTACGTTTTTGTCCGTATTTTTTACGTTTTTGTCCGTCTTTTTTTACGTTTTAGTCTATTTCTATACTTTTCTTACGTTTCGTCCGTTTTTCTTATTTTTTTTTTTCGTTTTCTTACGTTTTCGTCCGTTATTCTAACATTTTTTCCGTTTTCATACGTTTTTATACATTTTCGCCCGTTTCATTATTTTTTATACGTTTTCGTCTGTTTTTCTTTAGTTTTTGTCTGTTTTTCTTATATTTTTGTCCGTTTTATCCGTTTTGGTTCATTTTTCTTACGTTTTTTTCCGTTTTCCTAAGTTTTATCCGTTTTTTTTGTCCGAATTTAAAAAAATAAAAAATAAAAAATAAAAAAAAATGACAAAAATTTTGAACTTTTTATATATATTTTTTTCCGAATTTGTCAAAAAAAATTTGACAAAAATTTTGAACTTTTTTTTTTTTTTTTTTTTTTTTTTTTTTTTTTTTTGTCCGAATTTGTAAAAAAAATTTTGAATTTTTTATATTTTTTTATTTATTTTTTTAAAATTCGGACAAAAAAAAATTTGGAAAAAAAACGGATAAAACTTAGGAAAACGGAAAAAAACGCAAGAAAAATGAACCAAAACGGATTAAAACGGACAAAAATATAAGAAAAACGGACAAAAACTAAAGAAAAATGGACGAAAACGTATAAAAAAGAATGAAAACGGGTGAAAACGTATGAAAATGGAAAAAATGTAAGAATAACGGACGAAAACGTAAGAAAACGGAAAAAAACGTAAGAAAACGGACGAAACGTAAGAAAAGTATAGAAACAGACTAAAACGTAAAAAAATACGGACAAAAACGTAAAAAATACGGAAAAAACGTAATAAAACGTACGAAAAAGTAGAAAAACGGACTAGAACGTAAAAAAACGGATAAAAATGTAAAAAAATGGACGAGCATAGATAAAAATGGTTGAAAAAGTAAGACAACGTAAAATAATAATAATAATAATAATAATAATAATAATAATAATAATAATAATAATAATAATAATAATAATAGGATTAGCTTTTCTATAGCTAGAGGAGGACGCTGTGACTTTATTGAAGCGTATTCGAAAGTTTTCAATGACTCAAGACATTGGAGCACGTGCTGCTGCTCATATTTTTAATAGGATTAGCTTTTCTATAGCTAGAGGAGTGGGAGCCCAATTAGTATCTCGGCTCCCTACTAACTTCTTGTAAATCCTATTTGTTTCTAATAAAGTGATTAAAAAATAATAATAATAATAATAATAATAATAATAATATAATAATAATAATAATAATAATAATAATAATAATAATAATAATAATAATAATAATAAAAATAACTAAAGTATAAAAGTTATTTGCAAAATACATCCCTCTTAAAGTAGGAAAAGTTATCTGCAAAATACATCCCTCTTATAGGTAAAAAGACCAAAATAACCCTCCATTAGACTCCCGTTAGCACTTAACGAAAAAATATTTGCGTCGTTAGTCCTCAGGATGTAATGTGGCAAACGTTTGCCTAACGGGGGATGTATATTGCCAATAGTTTTTGACAGGGATGTAAAGTGCCAAAAGGTGTAAACCACATGGATGTATTTTGCAGTTTACTCTAAATTATAAGAACCCAAGTATAAATAAAAGAGTGGGTTGAATTATAGTAAAATGGTTTAGAAATTTTACGAATCACCTAATTTATGAACTAACTTGTCCACTTGTTTTGACAACTTTGATTTCGAAAACCTTTTAACTTGTAAAACCTGGCGATAATCGAAACTTGTAGTCGTATTAACATGAAAACATTTACCATGTGATATACTAAATTAAGTTCCTTTTAAAACTTAAATTAACTTTCTACAACTTTATTGATTATTGCCGAACTATTTGGGGTTATTAGGAAAACACCAAAAACGTATTAATTGACTCACTTTGTTGACATTTTCCTTTGTCACTATTTTTCCTTGACTTCGTTTGTCAATCTTTCTCGACTCAAGTTCTCGTCTGTACTTTTCCCGACTGTGTCGATTTTCTATTCCTCTTTGACGTGTGTATACTTGAGTCATCGTCGGTAATTCTTGACTGCTCTTCTATTACTTCCTTTATAATATATTGGGATGTATATTATACCTTGGCGTGAGTTACATTTATAGACTATATTTCTTACCACCATACGAAACGTTAACATTAAACTTTTTACAAACTTTGATTCGAGTAATCCATGAAAACTAAAACGCTTATCTTTTGAAAACTCTTTACATTTCGAGACGTATTCTGAGATAACTATATACATATTAGGTTGTGCCTGTATCCTCGATATCGTTATGTTTAGCTCTTGATGCCAGTTGTGACCACTATGATATTTTGCGTTGCTGCAAGCTAAGGTGAGTTCATGGCCTCTACTTTTACTTGTTTTACAACTGTTTTGGGGGAGAATACATGCTAGTTTTTAATTAAACTCTATGACCGTTTATTTGGAAAATGCGAACTATTTACTCCATATTTGACTGTTTGGCTGAAATACTTGAATGTTCACTCGAATGCATTATATGTACACATAACACACACATTGACCAGGGGTACTGGACGAACACATATAACAGGATCGGGTGTAACGGTCACATGACCGGGTGAAACGGTCACATGACCGGGTGTAACGGTCACATTACCGAGTGTAACGGACATACTACCAAGTGTAATGGTCATTACGAGTGTACCGCTTAACTAAGCAATATATTACCTCTGTTTACCAGGAACAAATCTTTTTGGCAGCGGGTTGTAAACACACAGGTTGCAAGTCTTGTATGGGCGGGACTTGTGACTGAGTGGATTTACAATGCCTTTGCCGGGAAATCGTTATTCAAATGCTTTACATTTTACACTAAAACCTATGAACTCACCAACCTCGTGTTGACACTTTTTAGCATGTATTTTCAGGTTAAGGCGATAAACTAGTGATGAAGGCTGTTGGCATGGCATGGCATGGTCATAGAAGACTCTGATAAATTTGGGACCACTTGAAATCTTTTATGGGCTTATATTTCCGCACCATTTTTGAAATGCTGTAAACAAAACACTTTTGAATATGAAATCTTTTTTTAAATGGCTGAGATAAAACCATTCTTTATACTTTGTGTTGTGATACCAATTTAGTAGCACCCAAACATGTATGCTTCCGCTAAACCAGATTTTAGGGGTATTACATATAACGCCGGCCACCGTGAGCTCTTAACCACAACTTCCTAGCCATGATTCGCCCACTATATATGATGTTATAACTACTTTTTTGTTGTTGAGTAAATTGTAAAAAAGTGTTTTGGACTATAGTAACAAGATTCAAAGATAAAGATATCATGTTATGCATCTACACAGGCTTTTGATGTTTAATCAATAGGGAGGTCTGGTTATACTCAGCTCCTTACATACACATAGAAGTGTGTTGGTTGCACATGTGGTTACGCACTACAACAAAATGTATGATGGTCGAGGAGGCTTTTGGCGGGGACACGTATGTCCCCGCCGAAAGCCGCTAGACGACAAAACCCGTGCTGAGTTGGCACAACATATCGCTAACTGTTTACAAAATTTTCAACGCAAACTTTTGGCGGGGACATGTCCCCGCCAAAAGTGTTTTTGATATTTGATAAAATTTGACCAAACTATAAACTCTTAACTGTTCCCGGGTGTTTTTCCCGCCACAACTTTTAGCGGGGTCTAAAAGTGAAGATGCACAGTGCCAGCTTTTTGGCGGGGACATGTGTTATCCAGTTTTCCCTCCTAAAAATTACTTTATCCCGCCAATATCTTCTGCTACTAATATTAGCTTTTGGCGGGGACATGTCCTCGAAGAAAGTGTTGGCGCCAATTTATCCCGCCAAATTGCAACTTTATCCCGCCAAAGTTTTACTTATATATAACCTAACCGATCATCCTCAAATCGGCAAAACACAAATAACCAAATCGTTAATTCCCATAAAACACACATAACAATGGCTGGTTACACGCCGGAAGAGGAGTGGCCAAAGGTTTTATCGTCGGAGGGTCTCTTTAATGAAGTTCTTAATACATATGGCTACGAAATTTATGATGAATATGGTTGTGTAACCACTGGTAAAAATATGACTTTACAATAAAACTATACTTATCCTTTTTCCACGTAGATTATTTATTTATTTATTTATTTATTTATTTATTATTATCTGTTCATAACTGTTATCTTATGTGACGTAGATCACATCTCCGATAAACGTGCTCGCTCGCAACCCAACCTTAACTAAATTAATGTTTATCTATATAAATATCTTTGACCTAAAACTTTATGAGATTTCATTTACCACTTTACGTTAATTCGTTAGCGTACGTTTAAAACTGAACGTTTCTTATTTAATAAGAGTTCTTATGAAACCCTAAACTACCATAGCAACATATAAAAATAACGGAACCCTAGAATACAATTTATTTAGGTAATGTACAAGTCACTAAAGCACAGAGACCCTAATTCCAATATAACTCCCGATAAAACCCTAATTTCTCAAAACTATTATTATATGTAATAAATTCACAAACCCTAATTAATATTTTTATAAACTATATAAGTACAAGTCTTCTAAGCCAAAGTACAAGTCTCTAATGCATGAAAACTAAGTATTAATAAAAACCTTACAAAAACCTTAATAATAATTAATTTTAAAGGTATATTTTGTAGTAATTTCACATATTAATTTTTAAAATAAGTTTATTAATTTATAAAATAAATGTACAAACCCTTAAACCTATAGTACAACCCTCTAATGCACAAAAACCTAAAAACCTATTTAATTACTTAAAAACCTTAATAAAAATTATATAAAATAAGAAAATACTAAAATTATATTTTCTTATTTTCTAAACTTTAGTACAACCTCCCTAAACCTAAAGTACAACTTCCCAATGCACAAAATTATTTTTCCTTTACATATATATAATTCGATATATATAATATTTTTCATAAAACCCTAAAATTTATTTCTAAATAATCCTTAAACCTTAGGAACCTAAACTAAACCTCAAACCTTAGAGTACCATATACCTAAGCATAGAGTACAACCCCTTGAAGCCAAATTCGAACCAAACTCTTCCCTTTTGCACTACCTTAGTTGAATCCAACTACAAACAAACCAAACCCTCATTTTTCTTAAACTCTAATTACACATGTGTTAAACCCTAGAGCCCTCCACATCCCCCCTCCTCTAGAAGCAAGCATACTTGTATGGTTATTAGCTAAACACATCACCACCACCACACTAAACACCATACGTGTAAAACCCCAAAATTAACACAATCCAAAATGACAAAAATGCCCTCAAATTTAAAATTTTGAGAACTTATGAAAATCATATAAGTAACATTTATCGTACTTAACCTAAAATAATTATGTCTTAAGTTATGTAATGAATTAAAAAAAAAAAAACCAAATTACCCTTGATCTCAAATTCATGAATGACGTTTAAAACTTTAAGACATTTTAATCCCGAGTATGCCCTAAGTATTTAACGATAAAAGTGAACGAATAAAACGAATGTACACATTTTAACAAATAAAATCACTTGCCTAACTTTAACATATAAGCTCCCACTTAAAATCATTCACACGTCTTTCTTTTTTTTATGTGATTCCTTTGGGCCGAATTTACCTTGTCACTTGTGTACAAACTTTGGGCCTTAATCCATAATGAAAGCATTACAACTTGGCCCATCTTTTCCCCACACTAAATGTCGGTTTTCTTTTTTTTTATATGGACCGATTACATTTTTTTTCCAAACCCTAAAACCTATTCCCAATGATCGGTCTACTGCTGCTACTCTTTCCCTCTCTTCTGGTTCGATTCAAACAGCAGCAAAAAGAGATTCGTCATCCCCTTCTTGAGGACTTAGTCGTGGTATTTCAGCAGCCCAATGGTGGTGGGATCGTGGGTTTCAAAGGCAGCCATTCGAAGGATGCTAGTTAGGTGATTCGATCTTGTTGTTCCTTCTCTTTGATCACGCTACGAGGGTAACATATCAACCTTGTTAAATTCAATCCTATTGTTTGATTCTTGTTTTGTGTTCGTGATGCCTTGTCAATTTTAATATACATATGATGATAAAAGATTCGCATATAATGATAATTTGTTTCACATAAAATAACGAATCTAAAAACCCTAATATGATCGACTAATGTTATTATGATGATTCGAATTTGTTATGGACATGTTAAAACCTTATATGGGTCGACCTAGATCTGTTCTAAACGAACCATAATTGTTTTGTATCAAGAATTAATCAATAGAATAACAAAACCCTAATTGATCACATGAAATCATGAAACTGCTAATGATCAGAAAATTTAGGCCGACTTTAATCGACTGTATAAAAATAATAGTAACGGGTACTCAGGTGTTTTTTGAGTATAGAAGTAAGTTCAGGAAAATAGCTTTCTGGATAAATTAATCTTGTATTTTTTTGAGGTCGGGAAGGCACTTTTTCTGATTTTATGAGATCGGGTGTCAAAACTGTATTTCGGGTTACGAAAATTCACCTGTAGTTTATGAATTTTAATTTGAAATATATATCAAGTCATGACCTAAAATTGTTTCAGGATAATAATTGGGATATAAGTTAGTTACTTTAATTTTTTCAGATTTTTATAAATTTATTTAATAGGGCTATGAACTGCATAGTTTTCGTATGTTAAAACTGATCAGTAATCTGGACGACTTGAATTAAAGGATTTTTAGACTATAGTTATACTTAATAATAAATTCTGGAAAAATTTGGGGAAGTTCTTAAGACATATAGGAGCGTGTGTGAATTTTTTGGAATTTTATCTCTGAGTTCTTATAAGGATTAAAAATTCGACTAAACAGGTCCAGTTCATGTCTAAATCTGTTAGAAGTGTAAAGATATTAAAAGGGTGTTATGTGTTTATTTTTCAAACTAAAGGGTTTAAATGATCATTTTTCTAAAACTAAAGGACTTAACTTGTAAAAACATGTAACTTGGTAATATTTACATTATGAACCCTAAACTTGTGATAATTGCATAATGAACCCTAAAATTATGAAAACTACATTATGAACCTTGAACTTATGAAAATGACATTATGAACCTTAAACCACTAATATGGTCATCTCTAATACTTTAAGTTGATAAACGGACATGTTAATAACTAAAGTTACTAAGTATGGAAACTTGCTATTTTTGGAAAGTTACCTAAGATGGAAAGAAAACTAAAATGAAACCTTCGTGATTATGAAACTAAGAAACTATGAAATCATAAAACTATGAGACTTATAAGTAAACTTATAATTCGTGTAGATTCGCTGAAGAAGGAGTTTATTCCGATCCTTATGTTTCTAGTGTGTGTTTTCCCTGGCGGTTTAAGGTACAAATATTCAACCCTTTTTCAGTAAGGGTGCTTTCGATCTCATGACTTTCTAAATCTTGATTCATTAGGATTCCCTAAGCCATTGCTATGTTCCCTTATACTTTGATTCGTTCTTCACGATTCATTTGACATTCGTGACTCTGTGATATTAGTATTCGAATCACCTTACACTTAGAAGGTTCATATGATTTTGGTGACTAAATATGAAAACCTTTCTTAATTATATCATGGAAATATTTTGGAGAAAAACTATTTTAAAATGATGTTTATAAACGATGTGATACCTCTTTTAAATGGAATTTTGCTATCTTTTATGGAAACAAATTTTAAAGACTACTTTTATGAAAACCTTTATTAAAGATCATTTTTATGAAAATCATTTGATAAGATTTCTTTAAATAAACCTTTTGATTTTGAACCTTCGATTAAGAACCTTTGACAATGAACCTTTGATACTTTGATGACTTGACATTTGACCTTGATATGATTTCCCTTAATTGACTCATGACTCTCTTAGTATGATTGTCATTCTTATAGATCCATTCTGACATTTATTTAAATGTCTCTGCTATGCTATGCTTATGTGTTTGCCATGCTTATTTGAGTTACTTTCTCGTTTCTCTTGCCATGCTAGTTTGTTATTTGTTGTATGATATGATAGATCCGTGACTGAGCTTAACTAGTTCTAGAGGTACTAGGACCATGTCTTTGATGGCACCTTAGGCATGACACCCCCGTAGAGGTGTGATAGATCTACGGCGTTCCCCCCTTATGTATATGTATTTTATCGCGATTCACTATTGGCCAACCTTTTATGTGTGCTTAGTCTAGAGCTGACACACATACTTATGTTAGGGAGCGTATGGATGCATCCTAGGTTTTATGTATATGTAGTTATGGTGATCAGGTGGTGTGTGCCTTGCACTCCTTCTCACACTATTATTATTTACTTAGAGGTCTCCCCTCTTCGTATACTTGTATTTGCTCTAGTTTGATTTGACGGATTTTGTATGGAGTTCTTATGGCACATCCTTATATGACCCTTCTCATCATTTTCATTCCATTCCTTGATTCATTATTTATTCAGTTCTCATGCATTCTTGATTTTATGTTTTCTTAATATTCGTATGACTTTCATGATTATGCTTTTAGTTTTGTATTCTTATTCTTGTGCTTATGCTTATTCACCGTTATGTTATGTTATATATATCTGTTCACTGGGCTTTTTAAGCTCAGCCGCATTTCTTTTCCTGCGGCAGGTTATAGTTGGAAGCTGGGTCATGAGTGGAGTGTTTTGGACTTAGAAGACTACGCTTAGATTGCTTTCATGGATTTAGAGTTGACTAGAAGAACTTATATTTAGACTTAGTAATCATTGTATTCCTTTGTAACCTTGTATCTTCAGATTTCCTTTGTAACCATTGAAATTCATTTTGTATTATTTAGTCATATGCTTATGTTTGTTTCTAATATGTCACCATAACGTAATACTTCTACCCTTATCGGGTTGGGGTGTTACAATTATGGTATCAGAGAGACAGGTTGCGACTTGTAATGCATTTACCCTTGGCCTGTGTAAGTTTGGACCACTAAGTTTCCACTGTAGGCGCTCATAAGATAACCTTTGAGAAATTTCTTTAGGATTTCCCCATAAGAACTTAAGTTATTACCGGTGAGGAATGGGTAGACTAGGACATCTATGTAAGTAGCATTGCTTCCGCATCACTCTGATTTGTGCCTCTGCCTTTAGATATGCCTTATAAGAACATTTATTTCGAAGGTTAGAAAGTTTTGCAACGTAAGATTAGTAACCACCATTTAAGTTTCACCTTCTGATTTTGATCTCCAATTCCGATCTGTTTGATAAACAGTTAGATGCCTTTCCGACCATCCAGATGGTCATTCAACCATAATGTGTTTGACACGTTCTTTGAATTCATTACTCATGTCGGATATGAAGTGTATCATCTGATACTACTTAATTCTGCATAATCCATTACTACCCCTATGAGAATCCTGGTAATTATCAACCCTGAATATAGGAAGTTTTGTCCCCTCCCTTTGAATGATGAACCTTGTCTGTCAACCAGTTCCTTTGGAAGGATATGGTGTAAATACTATCTCAGTACGGAATTGTTAACTGAGCATGATGATGCTGATAACTAATATTTCATACATCTCACTTTTGACAATTATACGATGTTCGTATTACCAATGATGCACACGGTACCTATCATTTTGCTAAAAGCCAAACAAAACTCCAACACCCTGAACTGTTCATTTATCTATCTCAACACTATGATGAACCATGTATTTGACTCTGACAAATGAACTACCCCTCTGGCTTGACGACCGTATTCGATCTACGAATCCATTTACTTTTGATATAATTGATTTTGAGGTCTTTTGGTTATGGATTGGCTGGCTCTTCATAAAGCTACCAAAGACTACCATATCTGATATAAGACTTTTAGCCATCTATTTATCACCCTACTTTTGTTATGATGACTCTCAACCGCTTAAACCTCTTAAGACTAATGTTGCTATGAAAGCACATATTCCGACCTCATTAGATTGTCAAGTTCTCCTGACACCTATTGGTATCCACCCTTAGAAAGCTTTGACATTGGAAGTAATTGTTGTACAAATTTTCTGGTGTTTTTCTGATGAACCTCTTGGGATTCTCTCCTGCTTGGAAAGAAGAGTTAGCATTAAACCGATCTCAATTAACGAAACCATGATGCCATAGAAGTTGAGAGATCGAAGTAGCTGATGGAATATGATTTTGTTCACCTCAGTGTTCTCTTTGAATGCTCCTATTAGTTTATGAAGAAGAAAGAGGGAAGTATGCCGCGACGTATCGACTATCGTGAATTTAACCGTATCACTGTCCAAAATCATTACCCATTTCCGCGTATCAATGATTGATTTGTTCTATCTTTGAAACTCCGTATCAGACGGCCTCATTTAATGTTTGAAGGACTGAAGAAGCAACCACAAGAACTCCTAAGAAGGGAGTTGACTAACTGAGAGTAACCTCCGTGAAGCATTTCGGTTTTATTCGTGAAGAGGAAGATGAGTGATGTGAAGTAGATATGAAGTTTCCCTGAGACAATTCCTGAAGCTGCTTTCGTATTCGTTGTAAATCATTGTGAATTTTAAAGGATGCCAATTGTATTGGCTAATAGAATCATGTTTTCGCGAGTATTCGAAAAATTATCATAGTACGACAGTGTATTTGTGCTCAGAGACGAAGGAGGAAGGTATAGAGCATTTTCATATTGAGTAGAATGACCCCTGTGTTATGAAAGAGTATGTTTGATTGGCGTTCGGATATTGTTACAGATAGCGCTTCTAGGTATGTAACACCCCAACCCGACAAGGGTAAAGATATCACAAAAATGGTTTCATATCAGATCAAAACAAAGCATACATTTACAGTAATACAAGAATCTCAAAGGTTACAAATGAAATACTAAAATTTACAAGGTTACAAATGCGAATACTAATTCTAAAATATAATAACTTCTAATCAACTCTAATCCAGAATAACTATCAAGTCTTCTAAGTCCAAAAGTCTCTTCACTCATACCCAGCTTCCAACTAAAACCTGCCGCAGGAAAAGAAATGCGGCTGAGCTTTAAAAGCCCAGTGAACAGATATATAATAAACGGAAACGAAAGCAAAAGAAAACGAACAAATATGGTATAGTGCAATGGAATAATATAAGGTATAGACAAAGGTACAAAATAAGAAAGGGAAAAGGGAAAGGTCAGTAATCCACCACGAGCCCAAACAAATCAAATATAGTAACCATCAGTAACCATAGAGGAGCGACCTCTCAAATATGTGAAGGACGTGTATAGCACACAGCATCAATCACCAAATCAAATCAAATCAAATCATGATGTATCCCTCGAAACAAAACAAATCTAGGATGCATCCATACGCCCCCCAAACAAATAATCCTGGCCAATATAAATAATAAAGTGCACATGTAGTAGCAAATGGGGACGGTGTGTAACATCACTCAAATACACACTAGAGTCATGCCATTGGTGCATCAATGACATGACCATGTTACCTTCATGGCTAGGAAACAAATTTTGGCTCGGGTATCAAACTGAAGGGTCAAAGGTCCAAATCATTACAAAGGTTCAAATAGTCTAAGTCATCAAATCAATATCCAAGTCCAAATATCAAAGGTTCAAATCAAAGGTTCAAAGTCAAAACGAATCAACTGAACAAATCAAAGTGTAGGGAGCATAACAATGGCTTAGGAAACCCTAATACGAATCAAATCAAAAGAAACGAAGGCACCTTAACAAGAAGGGCAGAATATCTGTACCTTAAACCTCCAACGAAACCATAACATATGAATAGGAAGTCACTCCCTCTTCAGCGAATCTACACAAATTAATGATCGGCTAATTATTAATAATTCATTTCAAATCAGATTTACTCGTTTTCGTCGGCTTTCCATTTTTTTAGTGACTTTTAGGGTTATCAATGACAATTAAATAATTTTAAGACGTGGTATGATAAGTATTATACTTTAGGGTTGCTTTTGACAATCTCCCAATGATTAGGGTTCAATATAACATTTTAATAAGTTTAAGGTTAACGGTGTAAATTATCAAAATTTAAAATATTAAGAATGTCAAATAAAATTACTTTAAAGTTTATGCTATACTTTATATTAAGATGATAAATTTTAGACCCGTCGCTCACAATTTATATAACATCTTTTCGGCCTCATCACAAAATACTCACACACGACATAATTTAACGAGGCACACATTTTTACGCAAAACCAATAAAAGAGACACAACACCTTTACCCCTCAACACACAGCCGCATTTTAGGGAATTTATCTTGTCATCGCACAGGGAACAAGGAGGTCGACTAGGGGCCAAACTTTATGAGTGGGAGATTTATTTATCTTTAAGCGAGCATGTATAATGATAAACAAGGAAAGAAATATAAAAGATGGAGCTATACACGTATACTCAACTGAACCAATACACAAGTTTAAACCAACTTGACCATGCACATGCATATCACTCAATCTTGCTCACTGATGAATGTACATATTTAATCCAAGAACCTTACATCCTGATTGTCCATACTCGACCCTCGCAATACTTATTACACTTTCCCTATTAATGAATGACATTAAATCATAAAGTACCTTAGGTCGATCGATTCAATATTTATTATGGTGCGTTCAGTTTTCATTTGGGTCGATGCTAGGGCGACATACGACTGCCACAAGACCATGAATTGCATTGGTTTAAAAACATATTTTTGTTCACATGAGATAGCCCACACTAAAATAAAAAGTTTTCAACGAGCCAAAACGAGGCCAAATCAAGCACGTTTTCAAAGAGGTTTAGTTGATTACTTAGGGTGCATTTTGGGTATAGAATACGACGCCACCACGACCATAAGTCTCGACACAAGTGAGCTACATATCGCGACACAAGATAGCCATGTTATCATACCAAAACCATACTCACGATACATATATAACCTCCCACAGCCCTCGCGATCTGTCATACTCCTAGTCTTCTAGTTAAAGCACTCATTAAATGTGTCATAAATGTTTCAATTAATGTGTCTTGTTTAGGGTTTGAATCGCATGAATTAGGGTTGTAACAAAAGGGCAGGTCGAGGCATATATGAATGATCATGGGTAGTATATGGCTGAAACAGAAAAGGAAAATAACATAGGTCGACATATGTATTTAACAAGTTTATGATTTTATCTCTTACATATATATATATGCGTAGAAAGGTTATCAAAACAACAGCCAAACACAAGATTGTAATAATGAGAGTGAGCATGATCGATCAGGTATGTCGTAAAGAATAGGGTTGTCATATAGGATAGGGTTCGTGTACCTTAAACGTGACAACAAAAGAATGAGAACAGGGAACACCACACCAACAATCATCACAGCAACGAAAGTCTTGATCGCTTTGAATGGGATACCACAGCCACAAGGTTATCAAGCAACGACACTTCTTGAACTTGGAACAGAGATGACGTCTAGCTTTTGGAATAATAGGTGTCTTTGGTTTGAGGGGATAAATCACCACAACTCTTGTACGTGTGTTAAAGTTTATGAGTGTTAAAATAATTGGAGAGGTGAGCGTATAAGTTAAAGGAGGAAAAACGTGTGAGTACTTATGGAAACAAAAGGTGAGCTTATCAATCACCTAGACGGATTTAAATACTGACACAAAGAGATTGGTATCACATTTTAATATACACGGTTTTGGTATGCCTTGGGGAAGGGAATGCCGAAATTTAGGAGGGTATAACGGAATGATTATCAACTTCCATAATTAGCAAAATTCCTACTCATCTCTTAATATGTTGTGTACAAGTTTTTAAATAAATTCGGCCTATATGTGACTTATTAAATGTGCCATACTTATTTATAGAGTTCCCGTAACATTTCGTATTTTACTCTAGGTTATATGTTCATATCGTATGGTTTCGAGTCATAACATGTTATGTAACTCAAGTTTTAATTTATAGCGTATTTTATAAGTTCTTAAAATTTCAAAATTAGAGGGTATTTTGGTCATCTCGGATTGTGGTAATTTTGGGGTTTTACAAGGTATCTTGCGATGACAGAGTTTTCCACTGAAAGGACCAAGATTGAAGATCGTTGTTAGAATTAGGAGCCTTGTAGTGGAGTAGTAGAAGATGTTCGTGACCGGAGTTACCATGGAAGAAGCATACAAGGAGGAATTCACGTTACCACACCACAGTGTCCAGAAGAGGTGCCGAAGGCTTGAGGGACCAGACTCAAGTTTGTAATCCCTTTTTACCCTATGATCATATGGACAGGTGTAGACAGACAACTTGGATTTGGAAGAGGTTAAGATCATGTACTTGAATGGATGAAAATTTTGAAGCGAACGTTTGTGGTTGGAAGAGTTGATTCTGTGAAGGATGAAGCTATGGATGACGTAATTCACTTCCTCTTAACCTACTTAAATTTCCGTTACCTGATGATAAGATCCTTCGAACGAGTTATGTTCCCTATTAGAAATTCCATTCTGTGTTCGTTATGCGATGGTTTTGTTATGAGAACTATGATGAATTGTGGTAGACCTGACGCTATTAACGACGTACTTTATTTTTGATTGACATTCTAGGATTTCCGTTACCCTTTCGAGTAGTTTCGTTCTCCTCTTAGTTATGATGTTTGATTTTGATGACCTCTGAGACCGTAGAAGGACTAGGTGGATTAAGATAAGTTGTTTTGTTCACGACTTGAGATAAAGTATGACCATCATGAGGGCATATTTATATGATGCCAGTATTATGACGTCTGGCCAACGTGATAATACTTACACCATATAACGTGCACTTGTTGTGGGCATAGGATATTTCGAGGAGTGCTTTAGGAGCCTTAGAATTTTGATAAGCTGTGTGACGATTGTTGCATTAGTGAGACTTTAGGTTCATTCTACCTATACGCGTAATCTGCTTTCACCGTGGTACGATTCGATATGTTTGGATTCTCGACACGCTTTTTGCTGACCTCCGCACTTCCATTAAGAATCTTAGGTACTGTTGTAGAGCTTTCTACCGGTTGATGTTATCGACAATCTATTTTCTGTACGTTCTTATCTGATTTGTCTAATCAAATTCTATGGACGGCATATCCGTCAAAATCCTGTGTATTCCCTGTATCTCTCCCGAGAGAATACGATTATCATCTATTACGTTTAGTATATTATTCTCTTGATCTGGATTCAGTATGATATGTCCTTTCTGAAGAAACCGAAACTATTTTTGATCAACGAGATAGAGTCATGAGAAACAAGTCATTCCCATTTCCGTTCCTGGTCCTTTGTGTTTCCGTTTCGTTTCACTTCAATTTTCGAGGACGAAAATTTTATTTTAGAGGGGAAGAATTGTAAAACCCCAAAATTAACACAATCCGAAATGACAAAAATGCCCTCAAATTTAAAATTTTGAGAACTTATGAAAATCATATAAGTAACATTTATCGTACTTAAACTAAAATAATTATGTCTTAAGTTATGTAATGAATTAAAAAAAAACCAAATTACCCTTGATCTCAAATTCATGAATTACGTTTAAAACTTTAAGACATTTTAATCCCGAGTATGCCCTAAGTGTTTAACGATAAAAGTGAACGAATAAAACGAATGTACACATTTTAACAAATAAAATCACTTGCCTAACTTTAACATATAAGCTCCCACTTGAAATCATTCACACGTCTTTCTTTTTTTTATGTGATTCCTTTGGGCCGAATTTACCTTGTCACTTGTGTACAACCTTTGGGCCTTAATCCATAATGAAAGCATTACAACTTGGCCCATCTTTTCCCCACACTAAATGTCGGTTTTCTTTTTTTTATATGGACCGATTACATTTTTTTTTCCAAACCCTAAAACCTATTCCCAAAGATCGGTCTACTGCTGCTACTCTTTCCCTCTCTTCTGGTTCGATTCAAACAGCAGCAAAAAGAGATCTGTGATCCCCTTCTTGAGGACTTAGTCGTGGTATTTCAGCAGCCCAATGGTGGTGGGATCGTGGGTTTCAAAGGCAGCCATTCGAAGGATGCTAGTTAGGGTTTTTGGCTGAAAATCCTTGGTGATTCGATCTTGTTGTTCCTTCTCTTTGATCACGCTACGAGGGTAACATATCATCCTTGTTAAATTCAATCCTATTGTTTGATTCTTGTTTTGTGTTCGTCATGCCTTGTCAATTTTAATATACATATGATGATAAAAGATTCGCATATAATGATAATTTGTTTCACATAAAATAATGAATCTAAAAACCCTAATATGATCGACTAATGTTATTATGATGATTCGAATTTGTTATGGACATGTTAAAACCTTATATGGGTCGACCTAGATCTGTTCTAAATGAACCATAATTGTTTTGTATCAAGAATTAATCAATAGAATAACAAAACCCTAATTGATCACATGAAATCATGAAACTGCTAATGATCAGAAAATTTAGGCCGACTTTAATCGACTGTATAAAAATAATGGTAATGGGTACTCAGGTGTTTTTTGAGTATAGAAGTAAGTTCAGGAAAATAGCTTTCTGGATAAATTAATCTTGTTTTTTTTTTAGGTCGGGAAGGCACTTTTTCTGATTTTATGAGATCGGGTGTCAAAACTGTATTTCGGGTTACGAAAATTCACCTGTAGTTTATGAATTTTAATTTGAAATATATAACGAGTCATGACCTAAAATTGTTTCAGGATAATAATTGGGATATAAGTTAGTTACTGTAATTTTTTCAGATTTTTATAAATTTATTTAATAGGGCTATGAACTGCATAGTTTTCGTATGTTAAAACTGATCAGTAATCTGGACGACTTTAATTAAAGGATTTTTAGACTATAGTTATACTTAATAATAAATTCTAGAAAAATTTGGGGAAGTTCTTAAGACATATAGGAGCGTGTGTGAATTTTTTGGAATTTTATCTCTGAGTTCTTATAAGGATTAAAAATTCGACTAAACAGGTCCAGTTCATGTCTAAATCTGTTAGAAGTGTAAAGATATTAAAAGGGTGTTATGTGTTTATTTTTCAAACTAAAGGGTTTAAATGATCATTTTTCTAAAACTAAAGGACTTAACTTGTAAAAACATGTAACTTGGTAATATTTACATTATGAACCCTAAACTTGTGATAATTGCATAATGAACCCTAAAATTATGAAAACTACATTATGAACCTTGAACTTATGAAAATGACATTATGAACCTTAAACCACTAATATGGTCATCTCTAATACTTTAAGTTGATAAACGGACATGTTAATAACTAAAGTTACTAAGTATGGAAACTTGCTATTTTTGGAAAGTTACCTAAGATGGAAAGAAAACTAAAATGAAACCTTCGTGATTATGAAACTAAGAAACTATGAAATCATAAAACTATGAGACTTATAAGTAAACTTATAATTCGTGTAGATTCGCTGAAGAAGGAGTTTATTCCGATCCTTATGTTTCTAGTGTGTGTTTTCCCTGGCGGTTTAAGGTACAGATATTCTACCCTTTTTCAGTAAGGGTGCTTTCGATCTCATGACTTTCTAAATCTTGATTCATTAGGATTCCCTAAGCCATTGCTATGTTCCCTTATACTTTGATTTGTTCTTCATGATTCATTTGACATTCGTGACTCTGTGATATTAGTATTCGAATCACCTTACACTTAGAAGGTTCATATGATTTTGGTGACTAAATATGAAAACCTTTCTTAATTATATCATGGAAATGTTTTGGAGAAAAACTATTTTAAAATGATGTTTATAAACGATGTGATACCTCTTTTAAATGGAATTTTGCTATCTTTTATGGAAACAAATTTTAAAGACTACTTTTATGAAAACCTTTATTAAAGATCATTTTTATGAAAATCATTTGATAAGATTTCTTTAAATAAACCTTTTGATTTTGAACCTTCGATTAAGACCCTTTGACAATAAACCTTTGATACTTTGATGACTTGATATTTCACCTTGATATGATTTCCCTTAATTGACTCATGACTCTCTTAGTATGATTGTCATTCTTATAGATCCATTCTGACATTTATTTAAATGTCTCTGCTATGCTATGCTTATGTGTTTGCCATGCTTATTTGAGTTACTTTCTCGTTTCTCTTGCCATGCTAGTTTGTTATTTGTTGTATGATATGATAGATCCGTGCTTGAGCTTAACTAGTTCTAGAGGTACTAGGACCATGTCTTTGATGGCACCTTAGGCATGACACCCCCGTAGAGGTGTGATAGATCTACGGCGTTCCCCCCTTATGTATATTTATTTTATCGCGATTCACTATTGGCCAACCTTTTATGTGTGCTTAGTCTAGAGCTGACACACATACTTATGTTAGGGAGCGTATGGATGCATCATAGGTTTTATGTATATGTAGTTATGGTGACCAGGTGGTGTGTGCCTTGCACTTCTTCTCACACTATTATTATTTACTTAGAGGTCTCCCCTCTTCGTATACTTGTATTTGCTCTAGTTTGATTTGACGGATTTTGTATGGAGTTCTTATGGCACATCTTTATATGACCATTCTCATCATTTTCATTCCATTCCTTGATTCATTATTTATTCAGTTCTCATGCATTCTTGATTTTATGTTTTCTTAATATTCGTATGACTTTCATGATTATGCTTTTAGTTTTGTATTCTTATTCTTTTGCTTATGCTTATTCACCGTTCTGTTACGTTATATATATCTATTCACTAGGCTTTTTAAGCTCAGCCGCATTTCTTTTCCTGTGGCAGGTTATAGTTGGAAGCTGGGTCATGAGTGGAGTGTTTTGGACTTAGAAGACTACGCTTAGATTGCTTTCATGGATTTAGAGTTGACTAGAAGAGCTTATATTTAGACTTAGTAATCATTGTATTCCTTTGTAACCTTGTATCTTCAGATTTCCTTTGTAACCATTGAAATTCATTTTGTATTATTTAGTCATATGCTTATGTTTGTTTCTGATATGTCACCATAACGTAATACTTCTACCCTTATCGGGTTGGGGTGTTACAATACGCCACCTTCCCCCCCCCCTACATGGCACTTTCTCCACCAAACAACTCACCAACTTAACCTATGGTTACTATCTAAACACATCAACCTTCCTCTTCCTATATATATCAACCTCCATACTTCTATTTCCTCACAATCCATTCGAATCCCACCATCAGAGCCCCTACTCACTTCATTTCTGATCAAACAACTTCATACAAGCCTAATAGAACACCCTAAGAAGCCAAAGAAGGAAGGAGAAGCTCTTGCGTATCAACTTCCAAGCCCTACGCCCTAATATTGCTCTATTTCGAATTATATAATCTAAGTAAGTTCTAAACCCTTTTCATTTCGTTTTCTTACTCCTTATACTCTAAAAACTACTAAGGAACAATCTCTAATAAGAATCTAATGCAAAAACTAGAAATGCTTTTCTTTTTCTTTTCTTTTGTTTTGATCGAACCAAACAAACACACCATATATTTATTTCTTTTCGATATTTTTAAAACATTAGGCTATAGGACACTTATATATTGTTAAAGATAATTTTTTTAGGAAAACGTAGCAATTTGAATCACCAAAAATGAATAAACGAGTCAAAAGTTATGGCAACTTTAAGTTATATAAAATCTGAAAATATATACTGTAACAGAAACGTAAATCACGCAAAACGAGGCCTTTCTAGTCCGTTTCGTCGAAAACTCAAAACAAAAAAGTTGTCCGGAACGACGTTTCCTTCAAAAAGTCTTTAGACCTCGAATCATGAAAACGCATAACAAAGGATGTTTTTAATTAAATACAGAACAGTTTTTTTTTTAAAAGACAGCATCAGACCTTCAACTTAGGACCTTTGTTTCGACCACTAAACGGACTTTAAAAATTCTATATTTTTGTATAAATGTAGTTCACTTAGATACCTAACTATAGGAAAAAGAATGAAGTGATTTCGTTAAGAAACGAGGGAGATATGGCCTTCCCTTGTTGCGTGTTTTCTGCCCCGACAAACTGTCCAAACGCACCCTTTTAAAATTATTTGCAAGCTCGTGAGCTCGAATCACGAACTGAGTTTTTGTAAAAATTAAGTTATTAATCTGATAAACAAGTTTGCAAAAGAGTCGTAAAAGGTTTTGCCATAAATCGAAAGATATAGCGCGTTTTTAAAGAATAAGGACGTCGTGTGAAATGACAAGGGAGTCTCAAGGGTATTTCTTGCCAAAATTTAAACTAAAGTTATAAAAGGGACTACCCTTGCTGTCGATCTAAACCCTAGGGATAGAAAGAGTCATTTTTGAAACCATAGGGGTAAAAGTTGTCATTTAACCAAAGTTGAGGGGTAAAAATTGTAATTTTATGAAAGTTGAGGGGTAAAACTTGTCAATATACTAAAGTTCAAGGGTAAAAGTTGACAACATATAGAACTTTAGGGGAAGAAGTTAAAATGTTTAAATAATAATTTATTTAATATTATTATTATTATTATTATTATTATTATTATTATTATTATTATTATTATTATTATTATTATTATTATTATTATTATTATTATTATTATTATTATTATTATTATTAATTTCTTATTAGGAATTTAAAATACGTTTTAATCAATAACGAACGAACGAAGGATCTACTTAACCAAACGAACGAGGTATTTAATTAACGAACGAACAAAACGAAAACATAAAAATAAGAAATAAGATAAAATCTTATAACTTTTGAAGAGGCTTCATGTTGTCTCAAAGTAACATTTAATAAACAACCGAAAACATTACGAAACGAATAATAAAAACTTATATATTCAGAAATGGTTACTGAAAACTTGACATAACAAACCAGGTTGCGTGCCGGAGACGTTTATCAACTATGTATAACTTGTTTTCCATCCAGACTGTCCAGGTGAGTTCATAGTCCCACTTTTTATATACGTTTTTCTAAATTTGTGGGGAGATAGATGCTACTAAACCGAACACAAGTATTTTTCTGTATGCTTTCCTGAATTATATTGCATAAGTTTAACTGTTGCCTATTTAAAGACCCTTTATCATAAACCATTAATCACTTTCGGGTGAGCGCGAATATAATGAATAGATCTATTGGATTGAGTGATTGACAATCCCTTTGTATTGCTGGATAAGTGACCCAATGCATTTTATTTGAAAACGTTTAATAAAGAGTTTCAGGCAGACTCCTACTCGGGGCATAATCGTTATTTATCGTGTTAACGTTTGAGTTCATGAGACTTAGAGCAATATATAACGAACTGCAATATTACTGATTTACGTTCTACTTAGCTTGTGTTCAAACTGTTTTAACTTTAAACGCTATGGATTCACTCAACCTTTGTGTTGACTTTTTAAGCATGTTTATCTTAGGTAACTGGAAGTACGATTTGGCACGGAGTGGCATGGACTTTCTTTTATAAAAAGAGTGTTTATTTGTTATCATTCAGCTAAAAATGTAACTTTTATGACGTATTTCAAAACCTCCTGTTGGGACCTCTATAATGTAACTCTGATATAGATAAATGAATGATAACAATTTTATTTAAAACGTCTCTTTTCGAGTCGTTTTCTATTCTCATGACTGTGAACCTTGAAGTAACACCCCAAACTTATATTCCGCTACGTATATCGAAAATGGGGGTGTTACAGGTTGTTATAAGAACATTAGCCCGTGGATGAGAGACCAGATTCTGGAATGGTTGATGAAAAAGCCGTACTACAGAGAGATGTTGGATGCTCAAGTTGATGATGTTGGAGGAGAAAGCACGTTGAAAACCAAAATTGATGATATGGAAAATAGGATAACAAATCTTGAAGCTATGTTTGAACATTTCATCAAGCAAAGGAAAGCAAGGAAGGGAAAAGATGGTGCAGGTTCTAGCAAAGTGGGAAGTAGCAGCAAAAAAAATGAATGGGCGATGTTTGTTATGGTCTATATCTTGTGTTTCGTTTGCTTGTCGAGTTGTTTCGTTTGCTTGTCGAGTTGTTTCATTTGATCTATTTCGTTTGCTTGTCAAATTGTTTCGTTTGAGTCTGTATGAAATGTATGTGGTTGAGAACTCTTGCGTGTTTTAAATAAAAGGTTTGCCTTCGTGTTTGTTAATTGTGATATTGTTCCTTCAGTTCCATTCTTTATGTGTAAACCTAAGATAATCTACTCGAACCAACCTTAAACTACAAACTAATAACTATATAAGACCGTGACACTCAATAGAAATAAGTAAAGATGAGAGGAAGCATGTTGTGGATCGTATGATATAATATTACTCGATGTTTATTAGATTCAAAAAGAAAGAAACAAACACACATACAATGAGAGAACACACACACACTCTCACACCTATACTAGACAAAGAGGCACCCTCCAAATGGTGAGAGTGTGTGGTATAAATAGGCACAAGGCCGGTTGCCCTAAAGGCTTTGGAAGTGGGCTTCGTGGGCTTTTGAGGACTTGGACAATACAAGCACATTTCTTACATATTACATCACTAAAAGCCCACTATATTCTAGACATAAAGAGACTACACGACACACACTTTCTAATGTTACAAAATGACCATCACTTGACTGAAAATATAAATGCTAACAATCTCCCCCTAAGGGATGGTTATTTCCATGATGCTCCCAGTGATTGGTCTTTTGTCTTCAACGTCTTGATCTTTGTGTTTCATTGTAGAATAGTCTTCATTCAATGTTCCTTCATGCACTGTGATCTTTAAAGTAATCGTCTTTCAGTCGTTCTTGCCTTGATCAGTATCTTCTTGTGCTGATGCGTCGTGTCCTCCAACATACTCATACATCTTGGATTGTATTCTTATGCAAACAATCTCCCCATAAACTTTTATCATATGAACTTGTTCTTGACATCTTGATTAGCTTCTTAACTTCGTCTTAAATACTTGGTCTTTAACTTGATTCTTCTGTCTTGAACTTTTACACTTGAGCTTCGTTGGGGATGTTCTTCATAAGTATGAGTATGCTGAGGTGAAGATGATTTACATATCTGATGATGGTAGATGGATGTTTATAGGTAGCTGCATAAAACCGTTAGTGATAAATCATCCAACGCTTACAGGTTTAGATTTCGAGATTGTCAACAGCATATTGTGAAGACTTTCTCTAATCTTAACCCAGGCCGTTCTGAACTGGATACCCCCGAGAGGGCTTACACGGACACACCGAAGTGCACCCACGATTCAGTGAGTCGCTGGAGATCACCCCACGACTGTAGACCGTTTGAAGCATAGTAACCACCATGATATAAATGGCAAGATCTAAGGATCTCATTCAGACTCATGTACACCTTGTGTCCTTTTTGGTGAACACAAGGGTATTCTTATGGAAGTGTTCCTAAAAGATCTTTGATGAATCTCATGGCTCTAGACTCGATAGTGCGTTTTAGTTTTAGTAGTCGGAGGCATGGAGCAGAGTGCCACCTTTTCAATATCAACACATCTCGGAGTGAGAGGCCGATAGATTATGCAGTGTTCTCCGTGAGAAATGAAACAAATATCTTTTAAGAGATATCTGAGTGGCTAGGAGGGGTGGTGCAGTGCGTCACTGGGTCCATGACAACTTGTCTTCAATATAAGTATCACCTAAGTGAATACCGATAGCAGATGTATTGACCCGGTTTCTGCCCTAAGTTTTTATGGAGGGCTATTTCTTTTCACCCTTTCATTAAACTTTTATTTTTAATTCTTCAACCCCTTCTTTCCCTTTCTCATTTACTCCTTTTTTCAATCTTACCTAAGGACTTCTAATTCTAATCTGTTGGAATTGTCCTTGGGTAGATCCCTCCGGCTCTGGCGGATCATTGGACATAAACCTAACCATAATCACCTTATTTCTCCATGGTTATCCTAGATTTATTGATCACTTGCCATAAAACCTTTTGTGAAAATCTCTCAAAGTGTTTATGAGTAAAACACATTTAGTTAACACTTCGAGAGTTTTGCATTTTGAAACACTCCCCCTTCACATGTGCTCATGCATTTTTAAATAAAATTGCACATGTTGGGTAGAGTTTGCACATTTGGAATAGATCAATTTTCAATGAACATGACCTTCGCGAGACACGCTTACATCACTAGTTAGACTAGCTTGAAATTATTACCCGTCCCGGTCATATTCAATGATCATCTCTCGAATTGGTACATTCTACTCAGACAAGTCCTTTGCGAGACACGTTTACATCACTAGTTAAACTAGCTTGAAATTATTACCCATCCCGGACAAGTCTTTTCGATAACGGACATTTAATTTCGTCAATTCAAGGGTTCATGCTGAGTCAAGCTCTTATTAAGATTCAATCCACAATCTTTAAACTTTTGATCACATTTTAATCACGTCTTCTCCCCCTAAAAAATAGCATGTAGTGATATTTTTGATATCAACTGATTAACATGAGAGCTTTTTGGAGAGATAGACGGATCATTTTAGCATGATTTGGAACATTTTGAATTTTCTTTTTAAACTCCCCCTTAAATAAAGCATATTCTTTAAACATTTGAGTTTAAAATCATTTAAGGGTATAGATGGAGTTATCTTTTTGAAGAATCTTGAGCACAGAATTTGGAGAAAGATTTTGAAAAATCTTTTTGAAAAATCTTGATCATGTGCTCAAGGATTCTTTGTTTTATTTTGCCATTAACAATGCGAGTCCTGATCAGATATAATCAGAAGTCATCATTGTAGCTCGGGTTTCGTACTGAAATATACGAAAGCCGTCATTTAAGTGCGGGTTTCGTACTGAAGTATACGAAAGCCATTATTTAAGAAATTTTTGAGAAACGACATGTTTTAGAAAAGATTTAAATGAACTCTCGCTCAAGCATCTGTACATGCCCGTATCATTTTTGAATGACATTTCTAGGTACGTACAGAATATTGATTTATACGAGAGACATGTCGTGAGAGGAATATTTTTGGTTTTTTCGATTTTATAATGTTTTTGTATTTTTGAAATTTTCTATTTTTGTATTTTGTTTTTCTTGGTTTTTCAAATTTTGTATTTTGCTTTTTTCAAAAATATTTACAGCGAAGCTTTTTGAGATAAAATTCAAGAAGATTGGAGAAGACTTTCTAACTCTTCGGGAGTTAGGCTTCGCACTCCAATTCGACGAACTAAGTTATCAAACCGCTCTTTTGGGAGGGCTTTAGTAAATAGATCGGCGAGTTGGTATTCAGTCTTCACGAAAAATAATTCAACAGTACCCTCTCGACTGTTCCTTTATGAAGTGATAGCGGACTCTAATATGCTTGGTCTTCGAGTGTTGCATGGATGCACGAGATGGCTATGGCACTTTTTGAATCACAATACATAGGTATGCGGTTGAAAGAGTAGCCATAATCTGTGAGTTGTGTCCTCATCCATAGAACTTGGGCACAACACGCAGATAGAGACACATACTCAGCTTCTGCGGTTGATAATGCAGTGCAATCTTGTTTCCTTGATGACCAGCCTACTAGCTTTTCTCCCAGAAATTGTGCTCCCCCGGATGATACTTTTTGCGGTGAACTTGGATACCAGCATGGTCGGCATCTGAAAAGGCTGTTAGTGTAAACTCCGAATCCTTCGGATACCAAAGTCCCATATTAATGGTTCTTCGTAGGTACCGGAAGATCCGTTTAACCTCTTGGAGGTGAAGTTCGGTAGGCCTTGCCTGAAACCGTGCTAATAACAGACAGCAAAATGTATATCGGGTCGGCTAGCAGTTAGATACATGAGAGACCCAATCATGCTCCGATATTTCTTCGGACCATGGGTTTCCCATATAAATCAGCTCCAATTTTGGGTGAAGTGACCATTGGTGTACCAACAGAGTCACAATTTTCCATTCCATGTTTCATTTAAAATCTCAATTGTATATTTAGCTGATTTATGAAAATGCCACGATGGGATTGATGGATTTGAAGTCCAAGGAAGAATTTTAATTCGCCCATCATAGACATTTCAAATTTACTTTTCATGAGATTTGCAAAATGTTTTGAATGTTCCGGATTAGTGGACCCAAAGATTATGTCGTCCACGTAAATCTGAACAATCAAAATATCATCTTTGAATTTTTCTGGTAAACAAGGTCGGGTCAATTGTTCCTTTGGTGAAATGATTAAAAGTAGGAAAAGATAATTCATCGTACCACGCCCTTGGGGCTTGTTTCAAACCATAGATAGCCTTCTTTAGCTTGTAGACGTAGTCCGGATGATCTTTGTCAACGAATCCATCTGGCTGACTCACGTACACTTCTTCTTTCAGAGTTCCATTCAAGAAAGCCGTCTTGATGTGCCATCTGATAACCGTGATGTTCTTGTGAGCCGCATATGCTAAGAAAATCCTGACCGCCTCAAGTCTAGCTACTGGCGCGAATGACTCATCAAAATCTATCCCCTCTTCTTGTCTAAATCCCTTGGCCACAAGACGAGCTTTGTTGTGAATTGCAGTCATCTTTTCATCCTTTTTGTTCTTCCATAACCACTTAAGATCAATGACGAGTTTGTCGATTGGTCTCGGTACTAAATCCCAAGTGTCATGTAATTTATATTGGAGAAGTTCTTCCTGCATCGCTTTAATCCATGCATTGTCTGTCATTGCTTCCCGAATGTTCTTTGGCTCTTTTAGGCTGACTGAGCAGGCGAAGATGCACATGTCGCAATCGGTGGCGAGTTGTCTTCTCGTCTGAACTGGCCTTGAGGGTTCACCAATTACATGTTCTATTGGATGGTCTTTAGTCCACTGTAATGTAGAAGGGTACCTTGGATTAGATGAATGCGTGTTAGATGGTTCATGTAACCTAGAAGAAGATTCAGAAATTGTTGCAAATGGGCCTTTCAAATGGTTCTTCTTCTAACACAACATCGTTTTGTTGTTTTCTTCTTGAATTGGGTATTTTGGTTTTGCTCATCAACTCTTGGTAACACAATCTCAATTACTGGAGTTGCTGGAGTAGATGTTGATGATGTTGAGGGAGTTGGTGCGTCAGCTTCGATTGTGGTAGATGCATCTTGTGGTGGTGGTGGTGGTTGATGTTGTTGAGCGGGTGCAGCGGAACGTTGTTGTGATGCATTTGTCGAAGCTCCACCATAGTAATCATCATACATAAACTCGAAGATATTATCCAGTTCTTGAGTTGTTGGTTTTTCAGTTGTAGTTGACTGAGCTCCTTGGGATACGAGTCCTGAACTGATATGTCCAGAAGTCTGACTGTTTGGTGCGGGTCCTAATCTGATATGATTAGGAGCCATCGGGTTAAGCGCGGGTTCTAGAGCGAGTCTCTCAGAAGCCATTTGTGAAATCTCATCAAATTTCACATTCATCGTCTCCATAATCCTTTTAGTTCTTCTATTATACACCCTGAATGCCCTCGAGTTGTCTGAATAACCAATGAAGATACCAATATCACCCTTAGCTTTCAGTTTCCCCAGATCTTCTCTGTCGTTCGTAGGATAACACAAAGCGCCAAATACATGAAGGTAAGAGATATCGGGTTTTCTATTGTTCACTAATTCATATGGGGTTTTATTGAATCTTGGATGGATTAGGGATCGGTTCTGAGTAAAACATGCAGTGGCAACAACATCAGCCCATAAGAATAACAGTGCACTGGAATAAATCAGCATTGTGCGAGCAGCTTCCACAAGAGTTCTATTTCTTCTTTCAACTACTCCATTCTGCTGTGGAGTTCTAACAGCTGATGTCTGGTGAGTAATTCCAGTCTCTTCAAAATTTGTTCTTAACTCCTGATTAGTGAATTCCGTGCCATTGTCAGTTCTTACTATCCTAACTGGAGCTTAAAGTAGGACTTGAATTTGCTTCAGAAAGGTAATGATGATGCCTGGTGCTTCGTATTTTGACCTTAGAAACCTTACCCATGTATATCTTGAATAGTCATCGACAATCACAAGAATATACTTTTTCCCATTGATACTCTCAACTCTCATTGGGCCACATAAGTCCATGTGCAACAAATGTAACTTATCAACTGAACTGGGTACGGTTTTAGGTTTGAATGTTGCCCGTTTGCTTTTGCCTTGCTCACAGGATGGACATAAGTGTTCTTTGGTGTATTTGAATTTAGGTAGACCGGTGACGATGTTGTCTTTGGCAAGCTTTGTTAAGGTGTCGAAGTTGAGATGTGATAAACGTCTATGCCACAACCAGGACTTAGTTTCGTCAGCTCTTATCATGAGACAAATTGGTGATGTAGAGGCCATTTGGTTTATGTCGATAGCATAGAGATTGGTTCCACGATTTCCGGTTAAGAGATCATCTCCAATCAAATTCCTAACGAAACACGTGTTCCTTCTAAATGCAACCTCTAAATTTGCGTCACAAAACTCTCCGACTGAAAACAAGTTGTGTCCCAATCCTTCGACATAGTAAACCCGAGTGATTAAGAAATTCCCGGACTGAAGAACTCCATAACCCAAAATAGCTGCTACATGATCATTTCCAAACCGAACTGTTCCCATGAACTTCCATACAAAGTTGATCAGCAGCTTCAGATTCCCGGTCATGTGCTTGGAGCAACCCGAGTCGATGATCCAAAGACAAATTTCAATGACCTGCAAAAAACAGATGGTTTTGTATATGGAAACCGTTTAACATTTGGTTCCATGGGGTTAGAGGTAACAGATGAATCACACTTAGAGATGGTTTCAACTTGAACTTTTGGAACAATTTCTGATGTGTCATTCTTAAGTGGAAACATTCTACCATTTGGTTTCCATGCACAAAACTTAAGATGGTCTCTAGGCAATTTGCTACTAGTGGCTGTTCTAGCTAGTTTAATAAGTCTTTTGACATATCTGGACCTAGCACTAGTTCTTGAAGACACATCTTTCTGTTCAGGCATATCATTCACATTCACATTATTAGAAACAATATCATCACACACATTTTCAGACAAAGATTTCTTGCACATTAAACAAACAGAGTCATTACATGCACTTGAAATAGTGTTCTTAAAATTACATCCAGATGATATATGTTTCTTCTTAGAAAGCGGTAAAATCCTAGGGTGTTCTTCTACTTCTTCCGTTTTATTCTTGATTTCACTCTCAGATGCAGGCGAGACTTTATTCCTTGTATTGCTCCTAGGCTTTGGTCTGCTGCTCCTAGAGGTACTTTCTACTCCTGTAGAAGGTAAGGCACACTCATTAGAATTTATCTTGTTGTCTTTTGTTGTATCAGTAGCATTCCTAGTCTCTTTTGGATTATCTTTAGTACGTTTGTCTATCGCCCTATATGTTTGAGATGTAGAGGTAGATGCAGTAGTGGGACTAATCCTATAAAGGCCAGGTGCTATTACTTTTGATGTTTCGACAACTGCTTTCCCTTTGTCAACACTTGTTGACTTTTCACTTTCCTTAGGCAAGGGTGTTGAAATAGACATTTTTGGTCTAACTGCCGATTTGTCCGAAGTTGATGGTCTAGCACCCTTATTTTCCTCACCCTTCCCTTTTTGAATTTCAAGCTGAGACTTCAAAAGATCAATTTGTTCTTGCATGTTTTTGTAAGAACGCTCATACGAAAATTTGTCATACTTGCATTCTTCCTTTTTCCGATCAAGTTGTTTAAAATATGTTATGTTTTCCTTTTCAATCCTAGCAAATGCATTTTCATATTTTTCAACAATTTCAGAAGTCTCAGCTCGAATTCTTTCATCATCTTCCATAGAATATGTTTGATAAATAATGGACATAATTTCAGTCGATAGAGCTACTTCAGAGAGTATGTCATTGTGTCTATCCAAAACTTTTATGTGTTCAATGTTTTCATTAGCTTCCTTCACCAGGGATTTGTGGTCCTTGACAAAGTCAGCTGTTTCATTCAAAAAAGTTCTTTCAACATTCAGAACTACCGCATAAATTGCAGATAGTGGAGGAATGATATCTTTTTCAAACATCTTTTTCTGTTCTGTATGAAAACTTGAAAACCAATCATTTTAGTTACTATTAGTTTTGGATGCCACAGTCATTTGAAGCGTTTCAACTCTCCTTTTAAAATCATCCAAATATTGTTTAGCTTCACTTGTGTGACAAGTGTTCTTAGAGAATATTTGTTCGATGTTAGAAAGATGTTTCGAAACAACTTTTCTTTTTGCGACAGCCACTGGTTTTTTGAAAAACAATGGTGACTCTTTTTGCACAAGATGAACGCCAGAATCTGTATTAAGCTTGTTATAATCAATTGGTTTAATTTCTGGGTTCATTTGTCTCATTTTAACACGACTCTCTTCGGAAAGCTCAATCGTTTCATAGGAATCACGAACCTTGGGAGGATCATGGTTATCATTTAGCACACTACCATTATATAACACATTTTGATATTGCTGAGCTTTCTTGAGATAATAAGGGTTTTCACAACCGATATCCATTTTCTTCATTGTGTGTAAAATTGGGTTTGGATCGTTAATTAACAAATTAATTGTTTGTGTTGAATGACCCGTTTTTACAAGCAATTCTTCCAACTTTTTAATGCTTTCTTGTTTGTCAATGATTTCATCAAGAAGATCATTTTCTCGTTTTGAAAACTTAGCATTCAATTCTTTCTTCTCTTTTTCAAGATCAGAACAAATTGATTTTTATTTAGAAAGTTGGGTGGTTAATTCAGAAACTTCCTTGTTTAGAGATTTAATTTGCATGTTCAAGTTAACATCGAGAGTGTCATATTTGATTTGCAAATGTTTTTCTCTTAACACAGAATCTCTATAACCAATTTCAAGTTCTGACTGTTGTTTGTTATTAAATTCAAAAGCTTTTTCATTCACCTTATATCTCTCAAGCTCAGCGGTCAATTTTTCATTCGCGGCCTTAACATCGCGATTGACTTGTTTGACATTTTCAATTTCTATACTACAGTTATTCAATAATGATTCAAACAAAGCACATGTTTCCTCATCATTTTCAGTATGCTGTGACTCGAAGCCTCCATTAGGATCCATATCTGGAGTAGCCAAATTTATATTATGACAACTTGGGGAGTCCATATATGTATCGAAAGTGGGTGCAGGAGTCGCAGGATGCTGTTCATTTTGAGGTGACATTTCAAACATTTCATTATTGTGACATGTAGCATATGGTTGTACCTCAGAGATCACGTTGACATCATAAGCAGGAGGTGTATCAGAATCCGTTTCATATTTAACCTCCTGAAGATTGGACAATGAAAATGCAGTTGGCATCGATATCTTCCAGGTCTTCCATATCATCCATCAAAGCCATGAAATCATGCTCTTCTGCATTTAACTGAAACCCTGCCTTTTGCTTCTGAGCTAAGAGCAATGCTTTCTGAAGATACTCCGGATCTTGCTTTTTTTGCTTGGAGGGACAGTTTCTTGCCATGTGACCAGTACCCTGACAGTTAAAAAACTTTACCAAATTCCCTTGATTCATATTCCCAGCATTCCCAACAACTTGAGCAGCAACATTCCCAAACTGATTCCCCATATTCTGACCCCTCTGATTTCCAGCAACTTGACCCAACTGATTCTGATTACCCATATACTGACCCATCTGATTGCCTGCATTGCCTGCATACTGCCCTTGATTTCCCATCTGAAACCTTATAGCATATCCTTGCTGATTCCCATAAACTCCAACCATTTGTCCTTGATGACCCATATTGAAACTCGGCTGTGCAATTTGCCTGTTGCGAGTATTCGATGAAATCCTTTAGTTGTTGTTAGTTGGTGTGGAATAGCGTCCTTTGTATGCTTTTGTCATTAGAGCAAATGCATGTGTCATAGCTGCCATAACTTCATCTTGGTTAGTGACTTCAGGTTCTTGGAATAGTGGATTCTGTTGTTGTTGTGGGTAGAATGGTTGTTGTTGTGGTATGACAGTGGTTTGAGGAACGTGTTGTTGTTGCATGTAGTTCTGATTGGGAGTTGGTGATGATGGCTGTGTGTTTACAGTTGTTGGTGATGGTGCTTGAGCAATCAATGCTAGAGGATCATGTTGTTTGGCTAGCTTCTCCTTCCTAACTTCATCTGCCTCTTTCTGGTTTTGTTTTAAGAAGTCATACAGTTGATCATAGTTCACCTCATGAAGATTCTTTGTTTGGTTAACGATTGTGACATATCGTCCCCATTCCTCTGGAAGGTTGTTGATGAACTTGATGTTTTGAACAATTTGCCTTGGAGCCAACTTGTTCCTGATGAGCTCATTCATGAGAGTACAAAACCTTGTGTAGTAAGATTCAATTGGTTCAGCCGGGGTGGATGTGAACTTCTCCCATTCAGTCAGAAGCTTGTTTTCAATGTCTTGTTGACCAATTTCTGTACCATGACAAAGCCTTCGAACTCGTTCCCACATCTCATAAGCAGTTTCACAACTGTCAACAACACAAAATATTTCCTGTGGTAAACCGAGTTGAATTAAGTGCATGGCTAAGTCATCAGCTTCAATTTGTTTCCAATCATCTGCTGTGTATTCCTCTTCCTTTTGATCACGAAAGGATGGTGGAACGAGAGGTACTGAATTTGGGTTACCCGGTACTTGAATCTGACGAGGCTTGAATGGTCCTTTTTGGATGGAGTTAATCAAGAGTTTACCTTGTCCATTAGGTTTGGTTTTCATGTATCGAAGCATACGGTTTTTCCATGGAAGATAACTACCTTTTTCTAGCATTGGAGGACGGTTTTCAGCACTAGCTGCATGGATATCTTGTTGAGTAGTCATTGTTGATGTTGTATGATAAAGTTGATTCAGGATCGTTGCAAAGAAATAGGTGTTGTGGTTGTTGAAGGTTAAGCTTTGTTGTTGTTGTGAAGCCTTGGTTTGATGATGATCGTTGAAGTTACAATTTAGATAAACGAAACAAATTAAATAAAGTTACTAAATTTGACTAAACAAAAATTTAGACAAGATCAAAAGATCACAAATTCGACAATGTTTATGTAAATTACAATTTAGATAAAGTGACAATTTCTATAGAAATTTCAATTTATACCAAAATTTATACAAATTATGGCAAAATTTCAATTTAGATAGAATTTATCTAATTTATATAAATTGGTAATTTATATAAAAAATCTAACTATTTTATACAAAATAGTAGATATCCGTTTGTCGAAGTATTTTACACACTTATACAAGCGAGAAAATACCGAGTTCATAATCCTTGATGATGTAGAAATTGCAAGTAGAATCAAATTTATAAAAGTTATTTACGTTGAAAACGTTTAAATCAATTGCGAGGACCAAAGTTGCCAAATTCCGAAAGTTCAAAAATTTGCTTCAATTGCGAAAAGGACTGATTCTGCCAATTCTGAAAACTTGTTTCCAATTGCGAAAACTTTTTGAATTGCGAAAGCTCAACCAATTCCGAAAAGCTAGAACCAATTCCGAAAACTTGCAATTGCGAAAAGCTCGGTGAATTGCGAAAAACCCTTTTCTTTCGCAAATCAATTTCGAAAAACCCTTTTATATCAAAAATCTTATACAAGATTTTGATATTATCACAAGACGAAGATCCTACTTTTATCAAATTTCTTATACAAGAAACGTGATAAAAACCAATCCGCAACTATGAAGACTCGAACCTTGAACCTTTTTGTAGCACTTTTGTCGAGCAAAATACTTCAAACCCACGTAAACAGCCTAAAGCTCACAACTTTTTCAATAATCCACGCGTAAACAACAAAAAGCTACAACCTTTTTACTCTAAACCCACGATTACACCAAAAAGCTTCAAGCTTTATCCTTAGAACTCACTTTAGAATGCGTATGAATTAAAAAGCTACAAACTTTTTGTGTAAATCTCTCGTAAAAACCAAAGAAACAATAAAAGTACTCGACTTAATAACTGATAACACAACTTTTTATGTTTAAATGATAAAAACGACACAACTAAGGACCTAAATCTTTGTTTGGCTATATGATACCACTTGTAAACCTAAGATAATCTACTCGAACCAACCTTAAACTACAAACTAATAACTATATAAGACCGTGACACTCAATAGAAATAAGTAAAGATGAGAGGAAGCATGTTGTGGATCGTATGATATAATATTACTCGATGTTTATTAGATTCAAAAAGAAAGAAACAAACACACATACAATGAGAGAACACACACACACTCTCACACCTATACTAGACAAAGAGGCACCCTCCAAATGGTGAGAGTGTGTGGTATAAATAGGCACAAGGCCGGTTGCCCTAAAGGCTTTGGAAGTGGGCTTCGTGGGCTTTTGAGGACTTGGACAATACAAGCACATTTCTTACATATTACATCACTAAAAGCCCACTATATTCTAGACATAAAGAGACTACACGACACACACTTTCTAATGTTACAAAATGACCATCACTTGACTAAAAATATAAATGCTAACATTATGCATATGTAATTTTGTGTTGGAAAATTGTATATTTGAAATACCCTGTTGTTTAAAGGGGTGTTTGGACACCATAATTTGGTTAACTCAGAACCTGGTCAACAAAAGATAGGTAGATCACCGCCGCTAACGAAGGTGCACGACGGCTGTTAAAGAAGCCTCGTGAAATACTTAAGTTTTCACAACAACAACAACATTTTATTAAACAACAACAATAACACAAACAACAACAACAACAACACTACATATCTACATATGAAGATTGTCCATGTCACCTAACAGCTCACGGAGTATTGCAGCCAACTGACACGCGTGGCCGTGGTCGTCGGGATTCGTTGCCATTTCAAGTCTTGCCTCTAGCATCCTTACTCTTGTCTCTAGCACTTGTTTTTGTGATTCTAGCATGTTTATCCTAAGATCTTTGGCATTACAGTTTGAGCACTCTGTTGGTGCAGATCCATCACCTTGAGATGTTGAAGCAGAAGAGATTACTCGTAACCGGTCATCAAATGCACTCTTCCACATAAAATTTCCACATCCATGATCTTTTTCTCTTGGCTGTTACATAAATAAGGAAATGTTTTGATTGTTTGTATATTTACATAAATAAGAAATGTATGATTGTTCACCTTCGAAAGAGGACATGCATAATATTCCCATCCAAATGTATCTTTTTTATGTGATTTTCTTAGTTTTATATTTCCTGTTCCACAAGAACACATAAAAGGATTATATCACTGCATCTCAGGTTTTGAAATTGGTGTGAGGATAAGAGGTTGTGAGGTTAAGTGGTTTTGAGGATAAGAATGTATATAATGTGTTTGTGAGGATAAAGCAGATCTGCTAGCTTTTGGTGGGAAGTTTTGGCGCCAATATTTGTGGAAGGCGCCAATATTTTGGTGGGAATTTCACAGTAAATAGATAGATAATACTGATGGGGTAAGTGTGTTGAGGGCCCTACACACTCATGTATAATCATATCATCTCGACTCATTCGTTTAACATCTCGTGTATAACCATAGAATCTCGACTCATTCGTTTAACATCTCGTGTATAACTATATCATCTCGGCTCATTCGTTTAACATCTCATGTATAATCATATCATCTCGACTCATTCGTTTAACATCTCGTGTATAACTATATCATCTCGGCTCATTCGTTTAACATCTCATGTATAATCATATCATCTCGACTCATTCGTTTAACATCTCGTGTATAACCATATCATCTCGGCTCATTCGTTTAACATCTCATGTATAATCATATCATCTCGACTAATTCATTTAACATCTCGTGTATAACCATATCATCTCGGCTCATTTGTTTAATATCTCATGTATAATCATATCATCTCAACTCATTCGTTTAACATCTCGTGTATAAACATATCATCTCGGCTCATTCGTTTAACATCTCATGTATAATCATATCATCTCGACTCATTCGTTTAACATCTCGTGTGTAACCATATCATCTCGACACATTCGTTTAACATCTCATGTATAATCATATCATCTCGACTCATTCGTTTAACATCTCGTGTATAACCATATCATCTCGGTTCAATTGTTTAACATCTCATGTATAATCATATCATCTCGACTCATTCGTTTAACATCTCGTGTATAACCATATCATCTCGGCTCATTCGTTTAACATCTCATGTATAATCATATCATCTCGACTCATTCGTTTAACATCTCGTCTATAACCATATCATCTCGACACATTCGTTTAGCATCTCATGTATAATCATATCATCTCGACTCATTCGTTTAACATCTCGTGTATTACTATACCATCTCGGCTCATTCGTTTAACATCTCATGTATAATCATATCATCTCGACTCATTCGTTTAACATCTCGTGTATAACCATATAATCTCGACACATTCGTTTATAAAGTATATTACTAAACCAATGCAAACAAACACTTGTGGATAGAAATAGTAGTGTTGCAAACGTTTTTAGAAATAATTTTAAATGATGTAAATTAAGTATAAATGATTTAACTTAGTTAAAAATGATGTAAATAATTTTAAAAAGTTTTAAATCAATTAAAGATGATTTACAAAATATTTAAATTAAATTTAAATGATTTAATAGTGATTTAACTTAATTAAAATGTTTTAAAAATAATTTTAAATGATTTAAATTAAGTATAAATGATTTAACTTTATTAGGTAAAAGTGATGTAAATAATTTTAAAAAGTCTTAAATTAATTAAAGATGATTTAGAAAAATTTTAATTAAATTTAAAAGATTTAATATTAATTTAAGTTAGTTAAAATTATATAAAAGAGTTTTTTTTTTTTTTTTTTTTTTTTTTTTTTTTTTTTTTTTTTTTTTTTTTTTAATTAAAAATGCTTTCGGCAGGGACATGTCCCCGCTAAAAGATTTTACAAAAAAATTTGTTTTTCCCTCTTCGCATTTACTTTATCCAGCAAAAGTTTTTGGCGATTAGTAAAAACTTTTAGCAGGGACTTGTCTCCACCGAAAGTCAGGCTAAAAGACAACTTAACTTTCAGCGGGGACATGTCCCCGCCAAATGTAATCGCTAAAAAGCCACCTCAATTATTAACACAGATCTGAAAACACTTGTAAAAAAAAAGCCATCAGCTGCCTTCGTCTTCCTCTCAACCACACTCGCACCACCACTAATCACCACCACAACACCACCATCTCCACCACAATATACCCACACTCGCAGCACTGTGCACGGTGTATCTCTTTCTCCCCTCTCATTGTTTGATTCTTTCCTCAAAACCTCTCATCGATTAATTCTTTCTTTTTCTCATCTCCTTTCTTCCTTTATCCCTCTCATTTACAAAACCCAGGTGATAATTTTGGTTAATTTCTTGATTTTTGTTATTTTTTTTTTATATATGTTAATTTTTGTTAATTTTTGCAATATGTTAATTTTTGATATATGTGTATTATGTTTTTTGTTATGTTTTTTTATTTTTTTTGGGTACAATTGCTGCTGAGAACCGAAGCCGAGACCCGAAGCCAAGAACTGAAGCCGAGACCACACGTTTATAGTGATTAATTTGTGTTTATTTTTTTTGGTGTTTATGTTTGTACCGGGGACATGTCGCCGCCAAAAGTTTATAGTCATTAATTTGAGTTTATGTATTTTTTTTAGCTCCCTGTTAAGACCGAGACCGCCTTTGATACCGAGACCGAGAACACTTGCTGTCGAGACCTGGTATGTGAGTATACACATACCTTTATTTGACCAAAATCAGACCAAAAGGACCAAAAACTAACCATAAATGCCAAAGATATTTTTGTTTTTGTGTTTGTGATTGTGCAGGTACGGATATGTAAAACATAGACAAAACAAAGGCAAAAAGACAAAAACGAGCACGGGATTTGGAAAAGAGTATTTAAAGCTGAGGCCGGGGAAGATATTCTACATATGGATCATATTCGAGCTCAACATTACAAAATCAGCCCTTGGATCACTTTATTTTACAAAAACAGTCCTTGAATAACTTTTCACGATTGGCAGATTAAGTCCTTCAAAGTTAAAACCAATTCAAGCTATATCTTAAAAGTAAAATCCAAAAATCCATAAAATTCCAGTCCAGCCCAACACCAAAAGCCCATTCCATATAATCCTAACCCGAGTCCACACCTTTTTATTACAACCCGGTTCCCCTATAACCCGTTCACCCATCTCCAACCTTTTAGCCTGCACCTCACCTCATTTACCCGTACAATTAAATGGTTTCTAGAAGATCTTTGACACGTCTAACACATGGGTGATGCACAAGGAATGCCACGCTGGACAATTGGAGCAATTTTATTTGGCAAAACACATCATTCGATTGATCCAAGGGTTGTGAATTGAGTTTGTGATGATATGATGATTGGATGGCTATGATTAGAGTCTCTGGATCCTTCTAAATCCTTAGAAGCTCCCCTCAGCTCAAGGCTATAAATACCCCCCTCATTCACAAGCTAGGGGAGTAGTTTTTTAGTATCGTTATTATGCCATTTTCTTTTCTAGTTCAATTAAGCTTTCAATAGTAGTTTGTAATCATTTAATCTTTTGTACACAAGCTTTATTATTAATAATATTTAATTTTCCTTTATAATTTTGTGTTTTATTTACTCTTAAGCTTTCATTTATGGTTACTAATTCATCATAAGCTCTTGTTACTATTACATAAAGCTTCCTTATTTAGTTATAACTTTCAAGCTTTTACACAAAAAAAAAAACCAAAAATAAACTCTTATTTTATAAAACAAGCTGTAACAAGCTTATATAAGCTCTCTATTTAGCTTTCATAAGTTCATACAAGCTCTACATAGCTTGTGTGAGCTGTGCTTTCAAACTTAAAAGCATTTTAGTTAAAAAAGTAAACAAAAGTCAAATAAGCTGTTGTGGATGATAAGCCAGACCTGGAAGGGCTTATTGCTGTTACTAGCTTGTCTTTTGACAATCTAGAGCTTGTAGAGTAGCTCCTCGAGCATAATTTGCCCTGTTTGTGCAAGGGCTTTTGTAAGTTTCAAGTATTTTCAAGTTTTTTTAATGCATCTAGCTTATTTCTGCTTAATTTAGTGCTTATTTGGTTGATTGTTATTTATTTGTTCTATTTGATGGTATTTTATGCTTATTTGATAGCTTTCACTTAGTTTTTGTTGTTTTTACTTAAAAATCTCAAAAATACCAAAAAAAATAAAAAATAGCTTAATATAGTTATAGCTTATTCTAGTGCTAAATTTCTATTTAAGATTGTTAATTAGTGCTTAATATACTTAGTTAGACATCTGTATTTTATAGTTATAGCTTATTGTGGTCATAATCAGCTTAAAATTGCAAAACAGTCTACTTAAGGGGGTGTTTGGCATAAGCCCAAAATGGGTCAAATTAGTTGTTATTCTTCATGTGCCATTTGGGAAATTTTGTTTTAGCTTAATTGGACTTAGATAAGCTATTTGTAGTTTGTGTAAAGCTGTTTTTAAGGTTTTTGTAGATTTAAGTGGGTTGTTCTTTTGAATTGAGGTTGTGACTGTTTGATTTAGCTTATTATAGAAATAAGTTGCTATACTCCTTATTTTTGACATTTCAGTGTTCAATCTAGCATCTTAAGTTGATGTTTAAGAATTGGAATCATTTGATAAGGATTTTGAGGTGAATTGGTCATATTCAGTTGTGAACCTGCATCAGAATACAAATTCCATATCAGATCTGTTCAAGTAGTTTTCTAGGTCAGATTTAAGTGCTTATTTGGGATTCATTAGAGCTGATTTTCATAATTTAAGTAGTTTGCTTGTTGTAGTTTGCTATTTCACAAATCTCATCCTTGTTCTGAGCTTTTAAGTGCTTAAAAAGTAGCTCAAAAGTGGCCTATTGGTTTGTTTTAACCTGCATAAGACCTCAGTTGCTTATCTTGTTTCACAGTGCTTATTTGCTTATTTTAGTTGCTTATTCTGTTTTCATTTGCTTATTTTGATTGCTTTTAGATAGCTATAGCTTATTTCAGATTGCTTTTTTAGTAGCTTATTTGCTTTTTTTCATAGTTCATTAGCTTCTTCTAAATTCTTAATCAGTCATACTTTTGACTGCTTATTAGTTAATTTCTAAAAATAGTTGTTTTACAAAAAGTTCTTAATATTAGCTTATTTACAAGTCTCAAAAGAAAAGTTTTAAAAATAAAATAAAAAGGGAAGGTGGAAGTCCAGGGGAGCCACCAGGGCTCTAACCCTAGACCTCAACACCCTCAACCTTTAACCACACCACTCCTGAACCAATAGTGCCCTTGGGACTTTTCTGTTATCCCTTGCATCTTTAATTCTGTTAACCACTATTTTCTGTTCTAGCTTATTTTCTTCTTTTAGCTTTTAAACTGCTTATTCCGTTAAGCAGTTAGCCTTTTCTTATTTTTCCTAAACTCGCCATAACTTTTTTCTGTAATTTTTCATAATTTTTCTCTTTCATTTGATATTTTTTTATATATTTTTCTTTTAAAATTAGTGTTTGAATCATAATAAATGAAATATAAATCAAAAAAATAATTTTCTTTTTTCTAAAATTTTCTTTTAACAAGTAGGACTTAGGAAAAATAGTTTTTCATATCTAGGGTTAGTATTTCATAGATTTCACTTTTTAGGCTCGGGACTAGCCCGTTTATGCGGGTTTTTAGTTTTTCTTTACGTTTTAGCGTATTTGTGCTTTATATTATTGTTTTACTTACTTATTAAGTTGTTTTTAGTTTATGTTTATCAATTTTAGTCTAAAAATCCAAAATCTCTCTTATTTCACTATTTACGACACAAATCACGACTCGAAATCACTAATTCCATTCATTCCTTCGTTGGGAAAAATGACTCAGGTTTATATATTTCATTTGTATTCCTTTGGACAAATCAATTTTTTGGCGCCGCTGCCGGGGAAGGTGTGAAGAGAATTTTTGATTCTCGTTCGACGATTCGTGTTTTGAAGCCCCTTCCTCGTGAAGTTATCGTTTTCATTTGTAAATATTTTCTTATTATAAAAATTTTTTTAAAAAAAAAAAAAAAAAAAAAAATCCACTAACACTTTTCCTAAAGTGTTTATAATACCAAAAAAATTAAAAAAACAACAAAACAAATCGTGAAATCAATTGTTTTCGGATTACTTTTAGATTACAACCTATAAAAGGGGTTTAAGGAGGTTTTGACATTAAATTGCAAACCGAAAAGAGATCCTTTCTTCTCTTCCGCCACTCTGCGAGTAGTCTTAAAAGAAACCAATATCGGTTGGCGAATCGATTGCAAAAATATTGTGTTTTTCAAATTTTTCTTTAAATCCAAAAATATTTTCATTTTCATATTTTGTTTTTCTTTGTAAATTTTTGTTTCTTTTTGGTGTATGAACACCCGTTCTTCTTCAAACGATCTTCTGTCTCCTCTTTCAAATCCCGAATGAGTGATACGTTATAATCATCGTGTTGACTTTTCAAATTTGAACAATTTTGAGGAAATCAATATGAACAACAACGATCCACATATGATACCCCCACCGATGGGAGGTAATCATCAAGAACCGCCTCGAGGACCTATTCCGGCTCCCGATCTCCGACCGATGGAAGAGTTACTCCAAGCACCGGTCGATGGTGTTGGTGATGCTATCGTGGTACCCGCTATTCTTGCAAATCAATTCGAAATCAAGATCGGGTTACTTAATCTTGTCACGGGTATTTCTTTTCACGGATTTGAGAATGACGATCCTCATTCCCATATCCGGAGATTCACGAAAATCACTGAAACTCTTAAATTGAACCAAGTTCCTCATAATATGATTAAAATGATTTTGTTTCCTTTTTCCCTCGAAGGGGCAGCCCGGACTTGGCTGGAAAAGGAACCTCCGAATTCGATTCACACTTGGGAAGATTTAGTCTCCAAGTTCGTGAATCACTTCTATCCTCCTTCTAAAACAACAAATCTAAGAAATCAAATCACTCAATTTCAACAAGCTTTCGATGAATCGTTCAGCGAGGCTTGGGATAGATTCAAAGAGTTGTTAAAGAAGTGTCCTCATCACGGATTTTCACCCTTGCACCAAATTGATACTTTCTATAATGGGTTGAATCAAAATGATCAAGATTCACTCAATTCCGCTGCGGGTGGAAATTTCTTGACAAGAAATACTCAAGAAGCTTTAACCATTATTGAGAATAAGGCTAAAGTGAGAGTTTCTAGAAACAAAGCTCAAATTTCAAGTGCTAGTAGCAAATCAGATGATGCTATTGCCGCTCTTAAAGCTCAAATTTCAAGTGCTAGTAGCAAATTAGATGAGGCTATTGCTTCTCATACTAAAAAAATTGGGATTCTTATTAGAGAAAGACCTTCTCAACCCGTCAATGTTGTAAATCAAAATTGTGAAACGTGTGGTGGTCCATATCCTTATTTCGAGTGTCCAGCCACCGGTGGCTACACTCAAGAGAACGCTTATGCTGCTTCGGGATCCTATAATCAGGGAGGTAACGGTTACCAACCACAAGGAGACCGTAATCTTCTCAGCTACCGTTCTAACAATTATCTCGGACCACCCGGTTTAAAATCAAAATAAGAATGTGCAAAATAGAAATAATCAAAATCAAAATCGGGTGAACCAAGGTTTTCAGAATCAAGGGAATTACAATCAAGGGCAAAATCAAGGTTATCAAAATCAGGGGAATTATAATCGAGGCCCAAATCAAGGGAATTTTAATCAGGGAAATTTTAACAAAAACCAAGGGAATTTTCATCAAACTCAAAATCAAGGTTTTAATCAAAACAACCGAGGGCAAAATTTCAATCAGAATCAAGGCTTTAATCAAAATCAATCGCCCTCGGATGAGTTGTTAAAACAACTAATTCTTCAAAATCAAAATCAACAAAGTTTCAATAAATCCCAGGAAGAAACAAATAGGATGATGTTTAATCAAATATCAGAAATTAAGAAGTCTTTAAATGATCGACCCTCGGGCTCAGGTACTCTTCCTAGCAATACAATCGCTAACCCGAGGGGCGATGTGAAAGCGATCACTACACGAAGTGGTGTAGCTTACGAAGGACCCACGGTTCCAACTACTACTTCTTCTTCTCCTAAAGTAGTTGACCGTGAGACCGAGGTGACCAAGGAAAAGGAACTTCCTATTAATAATGAAAGTATCAAAGACGTCCAACCTCCGGTTGTCCCAGTGTCAGAGCCAAAAGTTGCTCCCGCTAATCATCAAAAGTCTAATCCTAAACCGTCAATTCCATACCCATCAAGACTTAACGATCAGAAGCTCCGTCAAAAAGCTAATATCCAAATTGAGAAGTTTTTCCAAATCTTTCAAGATTTGCACTTAGACATTAGCTTTGCGGATGCTCTTCTTCTCATGCCAAAATTTGCCTTAACAATCAAGAATTTGCTAAATAACAAAGAAAAATTATTCGATTTGGCCAATACCCCGCTGAATGAGCATTGCTCGGCGGTTCTCCTTAAAAAACTTCCAGAAAAATTAGGAGACCCCCGCAAGTTTCTCATCCCATGCAATTTCCGGGAATGATTGAATGCCTAGCCTTGGCCGATCTTGGCGCAAGCATCAATCTTATGCCATTTTCCGTTTTGAAAAATCTTTCCCTTCCAGAACTGACCCCTACACGTATGACTCTTGAGCTAGCCGATCGGTCGATTACTCGTCCTATTGGTATAGCCGAAGATGTTTTCGTGAAAGTGGGAAAGTTCCATTTTCCGGTTGATTTCGTCGTCATAGATTTTGATGCTGATCCACGGGTTCCTCTAATTCTAGGAAGATCGTTCTTGAGAACGGGGCGTACTTTGATTGACGTTTATGGTGAAGAGCTTACTCTCCGTGTTGATGATCATGCTGTAACTTTTAAACTCGATCAAACTTCGAGATACTCCTCCAATTCTGATAAATTCTCGGTCAACCGAATCGATGTAATAGATGTTGAGGAGTATGCTCAAAAAGTTCATGGATTTTCTAACAATTCTTCGAGTGGCAATCCCACTCCGTCTTCGAAACCTATTCTTTCCGACTCTTCCCCTTCTCTCTCCCCGTTTGAGGGAAGTGATTTCATTTTGGAAGAGATCGAGGCTTGTCTTAAAAATAATTTGATTTCACCAGAAATTGATGATACCGACTTTGATCCAAAGGGAGACATTCTCCTCCTCGAGAAGTTGCTTAATGATGATCCGTCACCTTCTCTCCCTCCGAAGGAAATTAAAGTTAAGGAAATTAAAACGTCTAATAGTGATTATCTTTTTGAGGAGTTCGCCGATGAACTCGCTCACATCGATCCAATCCTACCGGGGGATGAAGATGACGACTTTGATTTCGAATCAGATCTGAGAGAAGTGGAATATCTTTTATATCATGATCCATCACTTGATTCTAACCCTAAAAAAATTATCAAAGATAGTGATTCTCAAAATGATGATGATCATTTTGATTTCGGTGCTGATCGTAAAGAATGGGAAGATCTTTTATATGGCAAACCTTCTGATGATAAACCCTTTGAAGATAAAGACCCAAAAATGAAAACCGTGACTGAGCTAAATAACTTATCTCCTCTCTCTCTCGAGGATGATTTTCTTTTCTCTGATGAGTCTTCCATCAAGTATCCTGTCGAGTTTTCTTGTGAAGACAAAGTGTTTAATCCAGGCATACTCGATGGTAGTAAAAATCATTCAATGATTAAATTGACTCCCGATAAGAATTTCAAGTTACAAACCTCATATGAGGAACTTTTAATTCTGGAGAAAAGTAACTCCCCTCTGTTCTATTCTGATGATGGACTCTATTTCTTCATGGAAATCATTGAGATCAAGATTAAGACTTTGCTACCATTTTCATCAGGAAATGAGGATACCATTTTTGACCCCAGCATACCGGCTTATAGTTTCTACTATTTAGAGCCGATGGCATCTCCTCGGAGTGGAACTTTCATATGTTTCAATGTTTATCCAAACATCTTGAATGAAAGTCCGATGGAGATTTTCTCTTCCACTAGTTTCTTCCCCATGGACAATTAAATTCGGGGCGAGTCAAGCTATACGAATCGACAATAAACAAGCGCTTCGTGGGAGGCACCCCATGCTTACCTTTCTATCTTCTTTCTTATCTCTAATAAGTGTGACGTGAGGAGGTCTACCTCTTCCATTTCTCGTGTTTTGTGGTTGTTTGTTTTGTGTCCAGGAATTTCCTCGAATTTTGAAGACTCTCGTGCTTGTGGTTTTGTCTTTACTCCACTCGAGTCTTATTCTTCGATGCTTATATGGAAAATCCGATATCCTAAATCTTATCGACTAACGTTTATCTTTTGGCATAATTAATAAACGGCCTTAGATTTATGTAGGAGAACCCTTACCTTTAAACATTGAGGACAATGTTTCGTTTTAGTCTGGGGGGGGGGGGTAATCTTTCGATTTGATTTTGCCTTGCATTTTTCCGTATACTCTCGGAACCCCGTTTTTCCTCCAAAAAATGAAAAAAATGAAAAAAATGAGAAAATTTAAAAAATTTTGCAAAAATATCATAAGTGTTTTGACACATTGTTGACTTTCCGCTGGTGAGAGTAGGAATAAAATTTTGACTTGATCGGGCGTGTTGAGCCCTAGTTTGTCCCCTTAACTTACATAATCAATAAGCTTTTGCTAGTCTTTTGTACAAGGAGCTATAAAACGCGAATTCTTTTTAAGAATTTGCAAGTTCCCATAATTGACTTTATATATGCATGGCTTGATTATTTGGCTAAGCATTCACGGATCTTATTATTTAAGATTTTAAATTTGCGAAGAACGAGAAATGATAGAGTTGAAGATAAGTTAGATGCTAAGCGTGGAGTAGGGGGAGTAGTTGGATCTCTTTAGAGCCCATCGGTGTTATTTGTGACTTTTTGCTCCCATCAGTTAGAAAACCCCAAAAATATAAATTTTCTAAATAATTAAAGGTGCGCGGTTTTGGCGATAATTAGTTTTTACTCATTCTTTAGAGAATCCTTGCTTATAAAAGTTGGGTACACATCAAGGTACTGTCAGTGTTGCGGGGAAATAATACAACTGATTCCTGATAGTACGTGCTATTGTTTCGGATGTTGAAAGACCGCAGGACTCAGAATTTGGCCCCTAATTAATATGTAATAAACCGAAGCCGAAATAAGACTATTATTTCCTGACGGTTCGCTCCCGCTGACTCAGTTTTTTAAAGGGTGGAGGTAATAATAATAATAATCCAAAGCCGATAAAAGTTTTCTGTTTCCTGACGGTTCGCTCCTGTTGACTCAAACTTCAAAAAGGCAGAGGAAAAATATCCGAGGTCAAAATAAGACTCCTGATTTTTGACGGTTCGCTCCCATTGTCTAGGTTGTTTAAAAGGCCGAGGAATAAAATGTGCTTAATAATGTAATAATAAGGCCAAATTTCGACTCTGGAGATATCCTAATAAAAGCCTCTGTCTCTGGACTCGTAGATGAGTTGTTTCGGTCGTAATAAAAGTGATATCCCCAAAATCATGTTAAATTAGGACCTTGATGTGGACCTCATTTTTATGGGCAACGGTTTTCGAGGGAAGGATTTTAAACTAGTTAGCGTCTAAACTTAGTTCCTTTATCGAATTAAAAATCTATGAAAACCAAGAAAAAAAATCATTTTTCTATAAAATTCTTAGAGGAAAATAGGAATAAGGGAGCGAGAAGTTCACACTTAGCATCCATGGGTAGTGTTGGCATCTAACTTGTTTTTGACAATAATCTCATTTTTAAGCTTTTTTTTTTTTTGGTAAAGGAGAGTAATCCTGCACCTTGGTAAAATATATTAACAAAAAAACATTTAAAATACAATGGAATGTGGCTGAAATCCCACATTAACCTCAAGCGGCTGCTTGAGGTTAATGTGGCATTTCAGGGACGACGAATTTTATCCGTATGGTCACTTCTTTATGAGTTGTGTTTCCTACTCCGTGATCCTAAAAGTTATTGTGAAATAATGAAAGTCAACATTCCGTCACATGAAAAAGAGAAAAGTACAAAAATAGTATAAGTACGAATAAATTGGAAAAACGGGGCATTTTTAGAACTTTTGATTTCTTAATCTCTTTTGAATATTTTGCTACTTTTCAAAGCTAGTAAAAAGTGGTTTGAAATTTTGGTTTCAAAAGCGTGAGTTGATGACATTGCGTGAGGACACGACAATACCTTAGTCTGGGGGATTTTGGTATGTGTGTATACACATACCTTTATTTGACCAAAATCAGACCAAAACGACCAAAAACTAACCATAAATGCCAAAGATATTTGTGTTATTGTGTTTGTGATTGTGCAGGTACGGATATGTAAAAAATGGACAAAACAAAGGCAAAAAGACAAAAACGAGCACGGGATTTGGAAAAGAGTATTTAAAGCCGAGGCCAGGGAAGATATTCTACATATGGATCATATTCGAGCTCAACATTACAAAATAGCCCTTGGATCACTTTATTTTACAAAAACAGTCCTTGAATAACTTTTCACGATTGGCAGATTTAGTCCTTCAAAGTTAAAACCAATTCAAGCTATATCCTAAAATTAAAACCCAAAAATCCATACAATTCCAATCCAGCCCAACACCAGAAGCCCATTCCATATAATCCTAACCCGAGTCCACACCTTTTTATTACAACCCGGTTCCCCTATAACCCGTTCACTTAACCCGGTCAACACCCACATCCAGGTCAAACAATAATAAAAAAATAATAAAAAAAAAAACACAATTTACCCTCCCCTTTGTACTGTTCACTCATCTCCAACCTTTTACCATGCACCTCACCTCATTTACCCGTACAATTCAATGGTTTCTAGAAGATCTCTGCCACGTCTCACACATGGGTGATGCACAAGGAATGCCACGCTGGACAATTGGAGCAATTCTATTGGGCAAAACACATCATTCGATTGATCCAAGGGTTATGAATTGAGTTTGTGATGATATGATGATTGGATGGCTATGATTAGAGTCTCTGGATCCTTCTGAAACCCTAGAAGCTCCCCTCAGCTCAAGGCTATAAATACCCCCTCATTCACAAGCTAGGGGAGTAGTTTTTTTAGTATCGTTATTATACCATTTTCTTTTCTAGTTCAATTAAGCTTTCAATAGTAGTTTGTAATCATTTAATCTTCTGTACTCAAGCTTTATTATTAATAAAATTTCATTTTCCTTTATAATTTTGTGTTTTATTTACTCTTAAGCTTTCATTTATGGTTACTAATTCATCATAAGCTCTTGTTACTATTACATAAGCTCTTATTTAGTTAACTTTCAAGCTTTTACAAGTTTATTTAGCTTATAAATCTGCTTTACTTATAAAAACAAACAAAAAAAAAAAAAAAAAAAAAGAAATCCGAAAATATCAAAAAAATCCAAAAACAAACTCTTATTTTATAAAACAAGCTGTAACAAGCTTATATAAGCTCTCTATTCAGCTTTCATAAGTTCATACAAGCTCTACATAGCTTGTGTGAGCTGTGTTTTCAAACTTAAAAGCATTTTAGTTAAAAAAGTCATCAAAAGTCAAATAAGCTGTTGTGGATGATAAGCCAGACCTGGAAGGGCTTATTGCTGTTACTAGCTTGTCTTTTAACAAGCTAGAGCTTGTAGAGTAGCTCATCGAGCATAATTTGCCCTGTTTGTGCAAGGGCTTTTGTAAGTTTCAAGTATTTTCAAGTTTTTTTTTAATGCATCTAGCTTATTTCTGCTTAATTCAGTGCTTATTTGGTTGATTGTTGTTTATTTGTTCTATTTGATGGTATTTTATGCTTATTTGATAGCTTTCACTTAGTTTTTGTTGTTTTTACTTAAAAATCTCAAAAATACCAAAAAAAAATAGCTTAATATAGTTATAGCTTATTCTAGTGCTAAATTTCTATTTAAGATTGTTAATCAGTGCTTAATATACTTAGTTAGACATCTGTCTTTTATAGTTATAGCTTATTGTGGTCATAATAAGCTTAAAATTGCAAAACAGTCTACTTAAGGGGGTGTTTGGCATAAGCCCAAAATGGGTCAAATTAGTTGTTACTGTTCATGTGCCATTTGGGAAACTTTGATTTAGCTTAATTGGACTTAGATAAGCTGTTTGTAGTTTGTGTCAAGCTGTTTTTAAGGTTTTTGTAGATTTAAGTGGGTTGTTCTTGAATTGAGGTTGTGACTGTTTGATTTAGCTTATTATAGAAATAAGTTGCTATACTCCTTATTTTTGACATTTCAGTGTTCAATCTAGCATCTTAAGTTAATGTTTAAGAATTGGAATCATTTGATAAGGATTTTGAGGTGAATTAGTCATATTCAGTTGTGAACCTGCTTCAGAATACGAATTCCATATCAGATCTGTTCAAGTAGTTTTCTAGGTCAGATTTAAGTGATTATTTGGGATTCATTAGAGCTGATTTTCATAATTTAAGTAGTTTGTTTGTTGTAGTTTGCTATTTCACAAATCTCATCCTTGTTCTGAGCTTTTAAGTGCTTAAAAAGTAGCTCAAAAGTGGCCTATTGGTCTGTTTTAACCTGCATCAGACCTCAGTTGCTTATCTTGTTTCACAGTGCTTATTTGCTTATTTGAGTTGCTTATTCTGTTTTCATTTGCTTATTTTGATTGCTTTTAGATAGCTATAACTTATTTCAGTTTGCTTTTCACTTATTAGTAGCTTATTTGCTTTTTTTCATAGCTCATTAGCTTCTTCTAAATTCTTAATCAGTCATACTTTTGACTGCTTATTAGTTCATTTCTAAAAATAGTTGTTTTACAAAAAGTTCTTAATATTAGCTTATTTACGAGTCTCAAAAGAAAAGTTTTAAAAATAAAATAAAAAGGGATGGTGGAAGTCCAGGGGAGCCACCAGGGCTCGAACCCTAGACCTCAACACCCTCAACCTTTAACCACACCACTCCTGAACCAATAGCGCCCTTGGGATTTTTCGGTTATCCCTTGCATCTTTAATTCTTTTAACCACTATTTTCAGTTCTTGCTTATTTTCTTCTTTTAGCTTTTAAACTGCTTATTCCGTTAAGCAGTTAGCCTTTTCTTATTTTTCCTAAACTCGCCATAACTTTTTTCTGTAATTTTTCATAATTTTTCTCTTTCATTTGATATTTTTTATATATTTTTCTTTTAAAATTAGTTTTTAAATCATAATAAATGAAATATAAATCAAAAAACTATTTTTCTTTTTTCTAAAATTTTCTTTTGACAAGTAGGACTTAGGAGAAATAGTTTTTCATATCTAGGGTTAGTATTTCTTAGATTTCACTTTTTAGGCTCGGGATTAGCTCGTTTATGCCCGTTTTTAGTTTTTCTTTACGTTTTAGCCTATTTGTGCTCTATATTATTGTTTTACTTGCTTATTAAGCTGTTTTTAGTTTATGTTTATCAATTTTAGTCTAAAAATCCAAAATCTCTCTTATTTCATTATTCACGACACAAATCACGACTCGAAATCACTAATTCCATTCATTCCTTCATTGGAAAAAACGACTCGGGTTTACATATTTCCTTTGGACAAATCAAGACCACAGTAAGTTTTTTTTCTTTTTCTATAAACCTTATTGTTGTTTTTAGCGTTAGCAACTTAGCATAATGTTGTCTTGCGGATTATAGCAGACCTGACTGCTTTGCATAATGTTTCACTTTAGAGTCGCATAGGAGTGATTAGTGTAGAGTCGCATGCGTGTGGTTAGAGGTTGTACTTAATTGCAAGCAGTTAAGGTTTACACATGTAGGTCTTTTGGCAATAGATTACACATGTAGGTCTTTTTGTATTAATGCTTATTGTTTCTGCTTATGTAGCTGCTTATAAATAAGTACTTACTCTACTTTAAAACAAGCACTTAAGTAAACAATGGGGAGGTAAATGTTGGGACAAATATAGATATTTTCAAATGTTGTGTTGGGTCTAAAATGCTGCTGATTCGAGAAACATAACTCTGCTGGATAGTTATGTGACTCTGCTGATTAGTGTATTAACTCTGCTGTTTTGATAACTCTGCTGTTTGGACAATAGGCATAGTGTAACTCTGCTGCTAGCTCACGAAGACTCTGCTGCTAGAAGATTTACTCTGCTGTCTATAGGATATGTATAGTATGTTAAGGATAAGTATAGAAAAGATACGTATGAATATTTTTCTTGTATAGGAAGTCTTGTAAACCGACTAGGACTCCTTACGCTATAAAAGGAGGTTCTAGGGTTAGAGTTAGATATCGATTATCTTAGCATACGTATTGTTTTACACTTCAAGGTTTCTTGTAACCCTATTGCTATTCAGAGCAACCGTATTAATATATTGGAGTGTTGTTTGAGAATTCGTTCTTCTTAAGATCAAGTATTAGTTTCCGCATAATATTTGATATACAACCTAAGATCAGTTTCTATACCGATTATCTTAGATTTATCTAAAGTAATCAATAAGATCGTGAAGCTCAACTGGGATCAACAAGTGGTATCAGAGCTTGTGATCTAGAAACTGGTACCAAGAAGAATTTCTAAATACAAGATCTGCTAATCATCAAAGTAAGCAATGGATTCCGATTCAACACACATGATTACTGCATCAAGAGTTCCCATGCTCAAGACTGGAGAGTATGAGATATGGAAGATGAGGATGCAACAATACATGCGAATGGTTGATTACTCACTTTGGGATGTTGTTCTTGAAGGCGACAAGGTGCAAACCAAGACTGCTACTGGATCAGTCTTGACTCTCAAGACAAGTGAGGAGAAAGCACAGAGAAAATTGGAGGTTAAGGCTTACAGTATTCTCATGATGGGAATACCTAATGATTATCAATTGAGTTTTAATCATCTTGAGTCTGCTAAGGAGTTGTGGGAAGCAATTGAACTTCGATTTGGTGGGAATGAGGCTACCAAGAAATCAAGAAAGAATCTACTGAAGCACCAGTTTGAGACTTTTTCTGCTTTGGGTTCTGAGAACATTGAAGGAACCTATGATCGACTTCATAAGTTAACCAGTCAGATGGCTCTTTTGAAGATTGAACCATCTCAAGAAGATGTTAATCTAAAGTTTCTGAGAAGTCTATCTTCTGAATGGAACACTCATACAGTGGTTTGGAGGCACAAGGAAGATTTTGATACTATGACATTGGACGATCTGTACAATAACTTGAAGGTTTATGAATCTGAAGTGAAAGGATTGTCAAGTTCATCTTCTACCACAAATAATCTTGCTTTTGTTTCCTCAAACAGCAAGAATAATGGTAGATATCAAGAACAACACTCTGCTAGTGGTGCTTTTGCTCCTGCTGTTGGTTCACATGTCTCTGCTGCTGACTCTGCTAACACCAACACCATCAGTGATGCTGCAATTTGTGCTTATTTGGCTGAACTTACTACAAGTACTTCAGTTATGCCTCAAGATTTGGATGAACTTGATCCTGATGATGTTGAGGAGATTGATATGCAATGGCAGTTTGCTATGTTGACAATGAGGGCAAGAAGGTTTCTTAAGCGTACTGGGAAAGAGATGAAGTTCAGAAGGAATAAGAGTGTGGGATTTGACAAGTCAAAAGCTGAATGTTTTAATTGCAGAAAGAAGGGACACTTTGCAAGAGAATGCAAAGCACCAAAAAGAAGCAATGAAAATTTCAAGAAGTCTGCTGATGAAGAGCCAAATTCTACTACTGCTATGGTATCATGTGATGGGTTAGGTGATTTTGATTGGAGTGATCTTGCTGAGGATGGTCCAAATTGTGCATTGATAGCTGAAGAAGATCCTGAAGTACAGCATTTTGCTCTCATGGCCTATTCTTCTTCTGGATCAGACTCTGAGGTATCAAATGAATCATCTTGTTCTTTTAAATCATGTTCTGATACAATTGAGATACTTAAGTCTAGCAATGGAAGCCTTAAAATGGAAAATGAAACACTTAAGCTAGATAATCTTAGTTATGAATATGGTTTAAAGAACTTAGAAGAGAAACTAGAGTTTTATAAAAAGGTTGAAATTGAATACCTTGATCAGATCACTATCCTGAAAAATGAAATTATCAAGAAAGATGATGAGATTAAGGTTCTTATGGAAAAAGTAGGAGAGGCTGAACAGGCTAGAGATTTAGCTAAAAGTGAGACTGAAAAACACATTGTTAGGGTGGAAAAACAACAATTTGCCACTGACATTCTCAGTAAACCATTAGGAAGACACTTTAATGGTATAGGATATAATGCTGTTGCCCACCCTACAAAGCTTAGTGCCAATGCCCCTCCTACTAGGACACTAACTTTCATATCTGAGTCTGGAGCCACACATCTGAGTCTGGAGCCACACCTGTAGGTGAAACTAGTAAACCTGTAGTTGAAACTAATGAAAAAGAAATAGAGTCACCTAAGGTTGAGGTAAAGAAGTATGAACAAGCACCCCTGATTGAAGATTGGGTGTCTGACAGTGATGATGATAAAGTAGAATCTGATTCAACCTCTAAGAACAAAAAGGAAGAAATTCCTACTGTTGTTGAATCAAAAGTACCTAAGGCTAAAAGGGTTGATTTTGTTATGCCTAGGTTTGGTAAAGGTATCTCTAGGAAGATGGCTGAGTATGAAAACACACCTAGAGTATATCCTAAAAGAACAAATAACTTGCCTAGGGGAAACCAGAGAAATTGGAATAACCTAGTTTCACACAAATTAGGTACTGATTTTCAATTACTTAAAAAGGCATGTTATTGTTGTGGTAGTTTTGAACATCTGCAAGATGAGTGCTATAAGAAACCAGCTTGGAACCAATACACTAGGGTGAACCATAGAAAATTTGCTAGAAAGACTCACCCTCACCCCAAAAGAAATATTGTTCCCAGGGAAGTTTTGATGAGAGATGGTACTTCTAGAGTTATCTCTCCTATTGTACCAACAGTGCCCATAAAGAAGGAAATAGTCAACTCTGCTGTTAAGGCAAACTCTGCTGTTAGAGCAAACTCTGCTGTTAAGGCAGACTCTGCTGTTTTGCCTAAAGTTGTTACTGACACTGTTGTGGGAAATCATTTTTATGCTGTTAAAGCCTCAGCTTGCTGGGTCTGGAAACCAAAAGTTAAAGTTATAGATCATGTTCTCAGACACAGCAGTGCACCAATGCAGTTGAAGAAATTTGACTACTTTGATGCACAAGGTAGATCCAAGTCAGTAATGGCTTGGGTCCCCAAGAGAAACTAATTCTCTTACTTTTTGTGCAGGGTAATCTACAAAAGGAGCTAAAGGACAAATGCATTTTTGATAGTGGATGCTCTTCACACATGACTGGAGACCAGAGCAATTTGGAGAATTTTGAAGCTTTGGATGGTGGATATGTTGCTTTTGGAAATGACCCCAAAGGAGGAAAGATTGTTGGAAAAGGCATAATCAGAACTGGAAAATTGGATTTTGAGAAAGTGTATTTGGTGAATGGTTTAAAGTTCAATCTTTTTAGTGTCTCACAAATGTGTGACAGAAAGAATTTTGTTCTTTTTACAGACACTGAATGTCTTGTCTTATCTCCCGACTTTAAGATACCTGATGACAAATTAGTACTTCTTAAAGTCCCTAGAAATGACAACATATACAGTGTGGACATAAAGAACATTATTCCCAAAAGAGATTTAACTTGTCTGTTTGCCAAAGCCACTATTGATGAATCCAAACTATGGCATAGAAGGCTTGGACATCTGAACTACAAGGCTATCAACAAGTTGGTGAAAGGGAACTTGGTCAGAGGATTACCTTCAAAGATTTTTGAGAATCCTGAAGTATGTGTTGCTTGTCAAATGGGAAAACAGCATAGAGCATCTTGTAAGTCCAAATTGGTGAATTCTATAACTGAACCTTTGTTTATGTTACACATGGACTTATTTGGACCTACTTATGTGCATAGTTTGAACAAAAAGATGTATGGCTTAGTGGTTACTGATGATTTTAGTAGGTTCACTTGGGTATTCTTCCTAGCTACTAAGAATGAGACTTCTGGTATTCTTAAGGCTTTTATTACTAGGATAGAAAACCTATTTAATCACAAGGTTAAAATCATCAGATGTGACAATGGAACTGAGTTTAAGAATCAAGTAATGAATCAGTTCTGTGAGGAAAAGGGTATAACTAGACAATTTAGTGTGGCTAGAACTCCTCAGCAAAATGGTGTGGCTGAGAGGAGAAATAGAACATTAATTGAAGCTGCTAGGACTATGTTGTCAGAGTCTAAGTTACCCACTATCTTTTGGGCTGAAGCAGTCAACACTGCTTGCTATGTGTAAAATAGAACTAAGATAGTTAAACCTCACAATAAGACCCCTTATGAGTTATTGCATGGTAGGAAACCACTGATTGATTTCTTTAGACCATTTGGGTGTCCTGTCACTATCTTAAACACCATTGACCACTTAGGCAAGTTTAGTGAGAAAGCAGACATAGGTTACTTTGTTGGATACTCTACTGAAAGTAAGGCTTTTAGGGTTTTCAATCAAAGGACTGGGCATGTGGTGGAAAATTTGCATGTTAGAATTAGAGAAACCACACCTAATGTTGATGGAAAAGGTCCTGAGTGGATGTTTGATATTGATTCTTTAACCAAGAGTATGAATTATCAACCAGTCATTGCAGGTACTACTAACATGTCTGCAGGTACACAAACTAACCCCAATGCAGGTACACAAGCAAAGAAGGATGAAACTGCAGAAGAGTTTGTTTTGATTGAAAGAAGCAAGTTTGATCAGTACTTCACACCAACAGATAAAGAGGGAAAAAGTTCAGATGATGCTGCTGTTCATAAGGAAGTTCCAAAGGTTTCTGTAGAAGGAGATGATGAACCTTCTCATGATGTCAAGAATGATGATAAGGAATGGAATACAGAGTCAGATGTTGCTGGGCAACAAGGAAATAAACATAGCAGCAGTTCTCTCAACTCTGCTGCCAAGCCAAAGCACTCTGCTGATAAGCCAAAGCACTCTGCTGTTAGGCCGAAACACTCTGCTGTTAGGTTTGGTAACTCTGCTGCTATGGATAAGGACTCTGCTGCTGTTAAAGATGGTGATTCTGATGATGATTCTGCTAATGAGATGCCTGAATTAGAAGAAGTGTATGTGGATACTGATGATGAAGTTGTTGATGTTTTTAGTGCTGAAGCTGATTTATCAAACTTGGAGACTGACATACCTGTTAGTCCCACACCAACAACAAGAATCCACAAGAATCATCCAAAGGAGCAAATAATTGGTGATGTTCACTCTGCTGTTCAGACTAGAAGTAAATCAAAAGGGTTGAGTGATTTGCTTGATCAGGGATTGTTTGCTCAAACACTTAAGAAGAGGAATAGCCACAAGGATTTACAAAATTGCATGTTTGCCTGTTTCTTATCTCAAGAAGAACCCAAGACCATACACAAGGCTTTGAAAGATGAAAGTTGGGTTGAAGCTATGCAAGAGGAGTTGCTGCAGTTCAAGCTTCAGGAGGTCTGGACATTAGTTGATTTGCCTAATGGAAAAAGGGCAATTGGTACAAAATGGGTGTTCAGATGTAAAAGAGATGAAAGAGGTATTGTCATCAGAAACAAGGCTAGATTGGTGGCTCAGGGATACACTCAGGAAGAAGGGATAGACTATGATGAGGTCTTTGCTCCAGTTGCAAGATTGGAGGCTATCAGACTTTTCTTGGCATATGCCTCATACAAGAATTTTCCTGTGTATCAAATGGATGTGAAGAGTGCTTTCTTGTATGGAAAGATACCTGAAGAGGTTTATGTGATGCAACCACCTGGGTTTGAAGATCCTAAGTATCCTGATAGGGTCTACAAGGTGAAGAAAGCACTGTATGGACTACATCAAGCTCCTAGAGCTTGGTATGACACCTTATCTCAGTATTTGTTGAATAATGGTTTTCACAGAGGAACCATTGATAAAACATTGTTCATTAAGAAAGACAAAAAGGATATTCTACTTGTTCAGGTCTATGTAGATGATATCATTTTTGGGTCTACAAATAAGGTGTTATGTGAAGGATTTGAGAAGTTAATGCACAGCAGGTTTGAGATGAGTCCAATGGGAGAACTGACTTTCTTTTTAGGACTACAAGTTAGGCAGAAGTCAGATGGGATTTTTATTAGCCAAGACAAGTATGTGGCTGATATGTTGAAGAAATTTGGTTTCAAAGATGTGAAGGCAGCCAAGACACCAATGGATAAAAATAAACCTTTGCTCAAGGATGAAGATGGGGTAGAGGTTGATGTACATCTGTACAGATCAATGATTGGCTCATTGATGTATCTGACTGCTTCAAGGCCAGATATCATGTTTTCTGTGTGTGCTTGTGCTAGATTCCAAGTGTCTCTAAAAGTTTCACACTTGGAAGTAGTCAAAAGAATTTTTAGGTACCTAAAGGGTCAACCAAAATTGGGTCTTTGGTATCCTAATAATTCACCATTTGACTTGATAGCATACTCAGATAGTGACTATGCTGGAGCTACTATGGACAGAAAATCAACCACTGGAGGCTGTCAGTATCTTGGTCATAGGCTGATCTCTTGGCAATGTAAGAAACAAACAGTGGTGGCTAATTCGACAACTGAAGCAGAATATGTTGCTGCTTCTAGCTGCTGTGGACAAGTGCTCTGGATTCAGAACCAATTGCTGGATTATAGGTACAATTTCATGAACACAAAAATTTTCATTGACAACAACAGCACAATGTGTATTATCAAAAATCCTGTTTTTCATTCTAAAACAAAACACATAGAGATAAGACATCATTTTATTAGAGATTGTTATGAGAAAAAGTTAGTTCAAGTGGTTAAAATTCATACTGACAACAATGTTGCTGATTTACTTACCAAATGTTTTGACATAAGTAGATTTCAGTTTCTAGTTGCTAGTATTGGCATGATCAATCTTTAAATCTTTTAACTATCTTATCTTTGTATGTTTTTGTACATTTTTCTAAGGATTTGTGCTGTTGCTAGTCATTATCTGGTGTTTAGTCAAAGTCTGCTGTTTAGTTGTATATTATGCCTACTCTGCTGCTATTTTGGAATATTCTTGCTTGTGTTTGTTGTTTGCTACTAACCTTTTGCAGATACATATCCATACACAATCAAGTAAAACATAAACAGAGGAAGTTCATTGATTCAAAAGGCATAAGTACATCATACATTCATTCTGTTCAAAAGGAAAGATCAAAAGACATCAAGCTACCAAGATTCACAACCTAAATCTTAGCAAAGTCAGGCATGACCTTGCTACGAGGTCCCCTAGTGCCCATTGCTTCAAACACCCTTGGACAGGGGAGTGCAAGTACCACTGGACGTGGTGGTGGATCCTGCTGCTGACTGGTAGAGGGAGCTGCTTTCTTCTGCTGCTTCTTTTTCTTTGGAACTGGAGGTTTCTGCTCAACTGGACTTGGCTTTGGATGAGGCATGTGGACACTCTTTGCAAAGTCGGCTGCGGCTTTCTCCATTTGCTTCTGCAGTTCAGCGGTTATTGGATGTTTTGGAGGGATGATTTCCCAGGCCCCTTGGTAGTAGGTCATTGATTTCGGCCAACCTTGCTGTTTCCCAGGCCAATTTGCTGTTTCCTCATCGCTTGAATCTTCAAACGAAGATGGTGTTGATGGGAGTTATCGGAGTACGAATCTTCCATGACTGCTTTTCCTTTTTGTTGTGATGTTGATGCATTCTTAGGAAAGTAACTAGCCCAACCTTGTGAGTCATTGGATGATGAATCTGAAGATATTTCGATGATTGGAGTTTTTGAAGAACTCATGATTTGATTGTTATTGGAGTTAGGGTTGTGAATTGGGGATTTAATTTAGTGATTAAGGATTTATGGAGTTAAATGTGGGGTTGGTATGGTATTTAAGGAGGTGATTTTAAAGATTTTGGGAATGTTGACTTTAGGTCAACACTTTCATAACTCTGCTGATGAGTTTGAAAGTTGAAGGGTCAAATTGTAACTTTTGGCGCGCTCTTAAACCTAATTAGATAGAAACAGTATCTTTCACCAATTTGATCTAATTCCATTTTAATTGCTCAAGAATTACATTCGACTATCACCAAGAACATCAATTCATATCATTTCACCCAAAACCCCAAATCAAATGGCTCGAAGAACGTTTCCGGATGAACACAATCAGATAGCATTTCTCAGTAAGGTTACTGCAGCGGATGGATTTTATGAGGTTATGGATTTTCTGGGTTCGTCTAAGTTAAGGTATGCATTAACAGTTGCTCCTACCATTTACAAATCACATATGCAGCAATTTTGGTCAACTGTTAGGTTGGATGTACTAGATGGTGAGGAACGATTGATAGGTAGTGTAGATGGGGAAGATATTGTAGTTAGTGAAACAACAATTAAGAGAAGTTTGCGCTTATCAGGCACCCCAACACCACCTACTATTACCCCAGAAGTAGTTATGACTGAGCTTGAGACTTTTGGATATGAGAGACCTGAGAATAGTGGAACATTTTTGAAAGGTCGTATGTGTCCCCATTGGAAGTTTTTACTGCATACTCTACAACACTGCTTATTTCCCAAAATAGGTGGATGGAGTGAGTTTAATGCTTCTCAAGCAATGGCTTTAGTATGTTTAGCCACAGGGCAGCCCTATGATTTTTCTTCTATGATATTTGAGGGGATGAAGAAGTTTATCAAGAAGAAGTTTTACTTGTACCCAAGGTTTCTACAACTTATAATAAACAGACAACTAAGGGAACCATTGAGGCATTCACAAATTGAGCCCTGTAGTAGAATGGCCATCAAGATGTTTGCATTTTTAAAGAAGAATGGGAAAGGATTTTCTGGTGTTATTACTCCCTTAACTGAGCATATCTTGAATGTAGTGGCTGAAGTGAATGAGGATGAAGAGGCTGGAACACCCACAGCTTCCCATCACACATCCTCATCTACAAGCTTAAATGAGTCATCTTCCACTGAACCACAAAATACCCAAACACCTAGGACTTCACAAGAGGGCATTGTGCAACCTCAGGCCAATGTCAGTATGGTAGCAGATGAGGCTGATACAGGTGTTGGAGGTATCATGATGGAAGAGGCTGGCACTACTGTTTCCAACTTAGTAGTTGAACAGGACAGTGTCAACATAATTAAGACCTCAACCATGGCAACATCTTTTGTGGAAGGTTCTCAGGAACCTGATACAACTGATGGAAACCCCAGCCAAATGGCTTTTATGGGGGGCTCAGATGTTCATCCTAGGGATGAGACTGAGTTTATGTCCAAAGATTCACCTCTTGGAGAAGGTAACACATCTCGAAGTGATGAGGACAGAGATGAACATATTGAATTGATGGACACTGATGTACATATTGACATTGCAAATGATACACCTCTCGGACCAGGTCACACAGGTCGAAGTGTTGATGCTAGAATTGAACTTGAAACTGAGGATTTGACGGTTAAAACACCTGTACAAAATGTCAATTCCAATGATCAACCTCTCGGGTCAGGTTACACAGACCGAAGTTGTGAGGATATCATGAAACAATTGAAAGAATTGACGGAAAATTGTACAAAATTGTCAAAGGAGGTCCTTGGTCTTCGCAAGGAGTTAAAGAAAGTTAAAGCTACTCAAGGTGCTGAAATACCTTGAGGGGAGGCTCAAGAAGAGGTCCAAACCAAGTTTGGAAGAGGATGCTTCCAAACAGGGGAGGAATGAACAAGAGGCTGTGGTGAATGATAAGGATCAAGAGGATGTGATAGGTTCAGGGGAGGTTGAAAAGGATTTTGTTGAAAATGTTGGTGATGAGGGTGGAAAGGTTGACTCTGCTGATGCTGACAATTCTGCTGATGAAGAACACTCTGCTGATGGGTTAAAGGTTTCTGCTGATGAGACTGAGCAGAGTGAAGGAGTAAAGGACTCTGCTGGAGTAAAGAACTCTGCTGATTCAGATGATGAACAGATGACTTTAGCTCAAGTGTTGCTGAACATGAACAAAGAAGCTAAAACACCTACACAATCACAACAACCTGCTGCTGAATCAAGTGAAAAGTTTGAAAGGATGCAAAAGTTGGCTGATGAACAAGCTCAAATTGCTCAGGATGAAGAATATGCAAGAAGAGTTGCAGCTGAAGAAGAAGGAAATCAGTTTGAATTTATGGAATGCTCTACATTTAATGAAGTTAGTCAAGAAGAATTAGATGAACAATTGCAGTATTTCATTGATTCTGATATGATTGTAAGAGGTGAAGCTAGGATGATAGCAAATGATGAGCAGTTAGATGGAAGTGAAAAGACAAAAGAGCTTGTTGATTTTATACTTAAAAAGAATGGATTAGCTAAGTGGGAAGAGCTGATTAAGAGGATTACAGATGCACAAAAGCATGGTTACAAACCTAAGTCAACTTCAAGGAAAGCAGTGGTTAAAGACATGAAGTATTACTTGAAGAATGCAAGAGGTTATCAGATGAAGGATTTCAAAGGTAAGTCAGATCACTTAATTGAAAAGGAATTTTATGAAACTTATGCTAAGCTTAATCCAAGAAAAGTTTCTGAAAAGAAGAGTAATCCAGAAGTTATGGGATCTGATAATATGAAAGAATCTGGGAGTGGAAGTGTTTCAAAGCCCATAGTATCTGATGTTGAAAAGGAGAAAGAAATTGTTGTTGAAGCTGAAGTTATGACTGAACCCTCTGCTGGTACAAAGAGATATAGGAGGAAAGTGAAGCAGGTGGGTAGGAAGAAGAGAAGAACACAGTCAGTAGTGATGAGTGATTCGGATAAAGAGGAGAAAGAGAGTAGTGATTCAGGGAAAGAAGAAGTGACTGCAGATGATATGCAAGGAATTATGCATCTCACAGTTCATGAACCTCAAGAAGAGCCTGAGTTACTCAATGAAGTTCCTTTATCAGTAAAATATCCAATTATTTCCTATTCACATGATGTTCTAGCTGATGGTCAAGTATGCTGGGTGATAAAGAGATCAAATGGTTCAAGTGTGGGGTACATTAGTTTTTCTCAGATGCTGCACTACATGGACAGGGATGATATTACTCAACTCTGGAACCTTTATAAGAAGAATTATGGTGATACTCGACCAGAGATAGTGTATGAGAGACTAAATTATTACTACTTGAAGAACATGTTTGAACCAGATGAGAGAAGTATTGAATGGAGGAAGTTACTGAGTTCCACAGTTCAGAAATGGTATTTATATCAATCTTGTGGAGTTCATGTTTTATCATGCATAGGTGTGACTGTGTATATGTTTGTGGAGAAGGATTATGTCATCAACAACAGTACATCTATTCTGTATCAAATGTTGCAGCCTGGTAAGTTGACATTACAAAGACCATTTGGTGCAGACAATCACGCAACAGAACTGATTGAGAAATATAAAAAGTTGCTTGAATCAAAGATTTCAAAACAGTAAGGTGTTTGGAAGCATCCTCCTGGTGGATAGTTGGATTTAAAGAAACTTGATGATTTTTGATGAAAAATATCAAGTTTAGGGGAGGATTGTTGGGTCTAAAATGCTGCTGATTCGAGAAACATAACTCTGCTGGATAGTTATGTGACTCTGCTGATTAGTGTATTAACTCTGCTGTTTTGATAACTCTGCTGTTTGGACAATAGGCATAGTGTAACTCTGCTGCTAGCTCACGAAGACTCTGCTGCTAGAAGATTTACTCTGCTGTCTATAGGATATGTATAGTATGTTAAGGATAAGTATAGAAAAGATACGTATGAATATTTTTCTTGTATAGGAAGTCTTGTAAACCGACTAGGACTCCTTACGCTATAAAAGGAGGTTCTAGGGTTAGAGTTAGATATCGATTATCTTAGCATACGTATTGTTTTACACTTCAAGGTTTCTTGTAACCCTATTGCTATTCAGAGCAATCGTATTAATATATTGGAGTGTTGTTTGAGAATTCGTTCTTCTTAAGATCAAGTATTAGTTTCCGCATAATATTTGATATACAACCTAAGATCAGTTTCTATACCGATTATCTTAGATTTATCTAAAGTAATCAATAAGATCGTGAAGCTCAACTGGGATCAATATAGATATTTTCAAGTTGTTATGTACTAAAAATGGAAAAATACATCTAATTCTGGAGTTTTTGAGGATAATACGTACTAAAAATGGTCAAGTATAACGAGACAGTGAATTGTTATATATCAACATACATCTAAATCTCAAGTACTCCTTTTATCTTTGCTAATGGGATTGATACCTTCACACGACCAATCATGCGTCATATATTTGTCATCTTTATTGGTGGTTGGTAGTTTAGTCCTTTCTAGGCACCACTTTAATAACAGTTAACGCCAAACATAGAAAACTCAGTTGCAGGTCGTTGTTACACTAAGCTAAGGAAACTAAAGGAAAAGTTGTTAATTGGTATATGATTTAGTTAATCATATTGATGTGTAAAGTAGTGGAATGGTGCCTTTAATTCCTATATATGGATATACTTGCTGCCAATCAGAGTTAAGAAATAAAATGGTCAAGGATCGCAAAATAGGATTGCAAATGTTGTTATGAAATGTCCATTGGAAATGCTAGTCACTAGAAAACAGTTTAGGGACAAATATAGATATTTGCAGTTAACAGCAGCCTACAAATAGGTCCGGCGGTGGCCGAAAGGGTGCGTTTGGTTAACAGCAGCCCACAAGGGCCGCTTGGTTTATGCTGTCCAAACAGTAGCCCACAAAGTGGTGTTTGGGTTTCCTTATTTTCTGCACCAAAGGGGTGTTTGGATTGCTTATTTTTCAGCCCCGAAAGGGTGCGTTTGGTTAACAGCAGCCCACAAGAGGCATTTGGTTTATGCTGACCAAACAGCAGCCCACAAAGGGGTGTTTGGGTTTGCTTATTTTTGAGTATTTGGTATACGTTTGATAAGCTTATTGTGTTTTCATTTGGTATACGTTTGATAATGTATTTGGTATGCGTTTGTGAATATATGAAAATGATTGTGCGAATATGTTATGTGCTTATAATTTTTTTATCTAATTGTGTTAGACTATTGTCAATGATTTTAGGACTTTAGTGATTAATTTCGGAAAGTCCCCGTCCGAAGTTAATCATCCCATAGAAAACCCGTCCGAAATTAATTTATTAGAAATTAATTTCGGAAAGTCCCCTATTTGAGACTGCTTTTTGAATGTTTTGTCTCATTTAGGATATGAATGCGCATAATTGATTTACTATTTGTGAAAATTTTGACAGTGTTTCCCCTTTACTCCTACGAATATGTATTTAATGCACATATTTGGGGAGTTCAGGGGAAATGTTGCTGAAATTTTCTCAAATAGTAAATTCAGTTATACGCATTCATATATGAGACAAAACATTCAAAGAGTGGGTTAGGATTGCCTTCCATAGTTGGATTGGTGAACAAAACGCACAACTCGTAATTCCACCTTTATGTGTTTACGTGTAGATTTTTGTGAACATGTTTAATTCTATATAATTATTTGTTGCATCATTAAAACGCAGTTATGCCAATTGATAAGAGTTGGGTCTCATTATCTCGTGCTAGCATCGAATTTTTAAAAGGTCTTAAAGCTTTTTGCGAGTATTGCAAGTCCTTTGTGAATATTGATGGGAATGTAAAATGTCCATGTGCTTCTTGTTATAACGGTGGTTGGATAAAGCACGAAGATTTGTTTGATTACATGCTCACTAATAACGAGGGTCGCATAAAACGTTGTACCTATAGAAATAACATTACACAAATTATGACAGATCGTGTATCGTTTCAAAATGAACCATACATTCTTGCAACACAAGCAACACAAGTCTTTTACCTTGATTTCCCGGGTAAACGTGGTAATTGCAAGGCCGTCCAAGATTCTCATCATCGAAAGATTTGGAACCCGGATATCATCGTGGTAGAAGACAATCAAGATGTTGTACATGACAACAACTCATCACATGTCACACTCTCTGCTGAGTTGGATAAGTTGAATTATAACACCATAAATATAGATGTCTAGCCAGCGGAAGTTGAGGCACCACCACCACCAATTATCACTGATGTCGACGACGACGATGATATTGATTATGATGACCACGTTCCTCATAATTTAGCATCTGATGGTGTAACACCCCCTAAATTTCAACTTAACAGCGGAAGACTAATTGGGGTATTACTGGAAGGATTACAGTCATAATCATAGAAAACAACTCGAAAGAGGCATTTTGAGTGTTATTATCATTCATTTAATAATTCAAATACAAAAAAAGGATACCAATGTTTAATACCTCACAAAAGATATGATAGTTTGAAATGAATGATATAATTTATTTGACACAAAAAACCATCAGTTTATTTGCCCACTCCGTGCCATGAATGCTCCGTTAATTACCTGAGATAAACATGCTAAAAGTCAACAAAATAGTTGAGTGAATCCATAATGTTTGTAATAGTAATCAGTTTGAACACAAGTCTCAATTTGTATAATTGCATAGAAAGACAATCATAGTAGAAATAGTAATATTGCAGTTCGATATATTGCCCTAAGTCTCATGACACGCAAACGTTAACGATTACCGTCGAAACGGTATGAATACACGAAATTAATGGTGTAAATATGTGGCTCTCGTGTAGGAGATTGCCATCTTCCTATTTCCTTCAAATAAAGTGCATTTGACTAATCCAGCTAGCAACTAAGGCTATCTATCCGACACTAGTTCAAATAAGCAGTCAACCTCAAATAGATCTATTCACTATATTCGCGTTCACTCGCAAGTGATTAATGGTTCATGATGTGAGGGGATTTTGGCAATAGTGGTAACTTAGGCAATATCAATCAGGTATAGCATACATAAAATAATTGTATTCTGTTTTGTAGCATGTATCTCCCCACGAGTTGAAAATATATAAAAGATAAAAGTGGGACTATGAGCTCACCTCGAATGTAGTTGACAAAGATAATGAGATGTCAAATGTAATATGGGAACGACTCCAACACACGACCTGAATAATAGGGAAGTCTGAGATTTCGATAGTTTAAGCTTGGTTTAACGTGAATAATGATTATGAAACAAGTATCGGATAACGAATTGGTTGGTGATGAGAATGGATGATATACTTAAATTGCTTAAAGTTCAAAAATAATATTATATATAATATTATCTTGTTTTTATGTTTATTGAATCCGTAGATATCGTTTCTTCGAAAGTTGGTGGATGAATAGTGATGTTATTCGTTAGAAATCCGTTATATATATATATATATATATATATATATATATATATATATATATATATATATATATACGTATCGTATTTTAAATAAATCTTACGAAATGTACAAATGCCTTTTAAGATGAAAATTTATAAAACATTTAGTGAATATACATATAGAATAAAGTTACTGAATGGTCCTCCAAGTTATATGAAATTTACACTTTTAACCCTAACGGTGAAACTTTTACACTGTTAGTCCTTGGTTAGATTATATTTACATTTTTGGTCCAAAATATCCAAATATGACATTTTAACACTCCTGGTTACTGTTTAATCATTTTCTACCCTTAACTTATCAAAATGACTGTTTGAAACTAATTTATACGAAAGTTACACTTTTAACCCGATATGCATAATATTTTGCATTTTAAGTCCAAAAATCACAAATATATGAGTTTAATATTTCCAAGAGTTTCATAAGCCTCAAATAGCTTATTTAAGTTCATAAAACTGCTTATTACATAAAAAGAGCTTATTTTTAGCTTATTGTGCCTTAAGAGTTTTTAAAACATGCCCGTTAAGGTTTTATAATCCAATGGGTTTAGAATCGATTTGGGCTTGATTATGGGCTTAAAATATAGTCCTTTTAACTTATCCAAATTGCTTATGGGACTGCTTATTCGGAATTGCTTATTAAGAGCTTAGTGGGCTTTAAGGCCCACTCGATAAACATTTGAGTTTTAAACTGTTTCGAGGGCGATTAACTTACAGGTTCGTTTAGGTATTATAGAAGCTTATCAAAATAGCTTATTGCTACTGCTTATTAGTTTAGATTGTGATGAAATGGGTTGAGTAATTTATTCGATAGGTTACTGGATTAAAAATGATTTTATGGGTCATTTTCTAATCGACATAACCACATGGTCCAAATGATTTTATGTGACATATATACGTTCGATATTCAACATGGGTTCAAAATGTGTCTTGATAACCATTTATATGATGATATATGTTACGAATGAATATGGTTCTTTATTTCTAGCCATCCATAGGATTAGGAGGTCATATATGTAGATAAAATGAAATACGAGAGATCGAAATATAAATAGAAAGCTTGTAAATGATACGATTGGAAAATAACGATGCATGAATTAATGAAAATCATAAGTATGTATAGAAATGTGTCAAGAGACTTACTACACCAACAAGGGTGGTGAGAAACGTTGAAATAGAGCTAAGGATCGAATGTTATGCACTTTACTTGCTAGAACCACCACAAAAGAATCGAGATCAAAGCTTGTATGCTTGGAAAATGGAACGAATGCCTAGAACTTGGCCGTTGCTTCTTCGAATGGCTCGGTAGGGAGAAAAAGACTTAGGAGATTATTGTGAGATATAAGTTTGAATGAATGAATGAGTGTTTGTGAGTTATACGTATATGTATATGCATGCACTAGAGTATAATGTATTATAATCACAACAAGTTGGGATTGATTGGATGCCAAAGAGATTAGGATAGGAGATTTAGGGAATAAGTGTAGCTAGGTACTCGAGTGTAAGATATTAAGAGAGGTGGGAGTGAGCTAGCTTCGCTTATAGTCAAGTGGCATGGTTCAATATTTCTTTCGACATACATTAGGTCCAAACGACTATTAGACTTGACCAAATCAATTAGAGAGCATGTAGTGAGGATTGTGGAAATCGTTTTCAACTAGGTAACACACAAGGCTTAGGTAAAAAATGAGTTTAGTCAATTTTGGTTAACACTCAAATGAGTTTGCACATGTGTCTAATGGTGTTAGCTTTAGGCCTCGTTTTAATAGTAAACGTTTGAAATAAACAATAAGGCTTGTCATTCCTGAATCCTTGAAAAGTGGTGAATTGAACTATGTAAAATGTGGTATAGCTTGTGTGTCGAATTATCGAAATATAGAGGCCATGTAATCGAGGTTTGGCTCGGTTAAGAATAAAAGAAAAATGAAAATTGGGCTTGAATAGTAGTGGGCTTGAATAGTAATGGGCTGAGAACTATGTAATAAGGATGCGTTTGGTTTTTATTTGTATATTGGATTGTCGTGGTGCGTGTGTGAGCTCGTTCCAAAGTATTGTGAATCACGTAATAACGTTTTTGATTCTTGGTAATGTAATAAACAAAATTTTTAAATTTTGCTCGTAAAAATGGTTAAATGAACAGTAATGATAGATTAATACTTGATTAACATTTATAATTTACTTGGGAATTTTACAGGTTGCTACAGTACCAACCCGTCAAACAAAATTCTGTCCCGGAATTTAAGTCTAAGGTAGTTGTCAAGGTTGTCTATGGAAATAAGTGTGGGTATTTGTCGGGAAATTTGGTTCTCACGCTCCCATATATATTCTGGTCCTCGTTTAGAGTTCCATCGAACTTTGACAATTGGGATGCGGTTTTGTTTCAACTCTTTCACCTCTCTGTCCATTATTTCCACTGGTTCCTCTGTAAATACGAGTTTGTCATCAAGTCAGATTTCTTTCATTGGGATGACAAGAGATTCGTCTGACAGACATTTCTTCAAGTTCGATACGTGAAATGTGTGGTGTACTTTGCTGAGTTCCTTTGGGAGCTCAAGTTTATAAGCCACTGGACCAATCCTTTCCAGGATTTTGAATGGTCCGATGTACCTTGGGTTTAACTTTCCACGCTTTCCGAAGTGTACCATTCCTTTCCATGTGGAAACTTTTAACATAACCCTGTCTCCAACCTAGAATTCCATCGGTTTTAGCCTCACATCGGCGCAGCTCTTTTGTCTGTCTCGTGCGGCTTGCAGTCGTCGCCTGATCTTAAATATCTTTTTCGTTTTCTCGTGAATTAGTTCTGGACCTGTGAGTTGTACATCTCCCACTTCAGCCCAACAAACAGGTGATCGGCACTTTCGGCCATAAAGTGCTTCAAACGGCGCCGCCTTGATACTGGCGTGATAGCTGTTGTTGTAGGAGAATTCTGCCAACGGCAAGTGTTTGTCCCAACCTTTTCCAAAGTCTATTACACACGCCCGAAGCATGTCTTCTAAGGTTTGCATTGTCCTTTCACTCTGCCCATCTGTCTGAGGGTGATAAGCGGTGCTCATATCTAAACGTGTACCGAGAGCTTTCTGCAGAGTCTGCCAGAATCTAGAATTGAATCGGCTCTCTCTATCTCAGATAATGGAGATTGGCACTCCATATCAGGACACTATTCCCTTCAGATATAACTGTGCGAGAGTGCTCATCTCGTCAGTTTCCTTGATTTGTAGGAAATGAGCGGACTTGGTGAGACGATCAATGATGACCCAGATGGTGTCCAATCCAGTTGACGTCCTTGGTAATTTGGTGATAAAGTCCATAGTAATTCGTTCCCATTTCCATACTGGAAGTTCGGGTTGTACAAGCAATCCTGACGGCTTTTGACATTCCGCCTTGACTTTTGAGCAGGTCAAACATTTCCCAACATACTCGGCGATGTCGGCCTTCATGTTTGGCCACCAATAGAGTTTCTTGAGATCCTAATACATCTTGTCAGAACCCGGGTGAATGGAGTACTTGGATTTGTGGGATTCATGCATAATGAGGTCACGTATACCTCCGTAGAGTGGAACCCAACTTCGTTCTTTGAAACAAAGCATTCCGTCTGATCTTTTCACGAAACCATTCTCATTCTCTGGCATACCATGAATTCTTTCACTGGGTCTGTTCTCTTCTCTGAGAGCTTCAAATTGAGCTTTGAGGATCTGTGATGGAAGGGGTGAACAAATGGTCATTCCTAGAGATCGGACTCTGAGAGGTTTAATTCATTCCTTTCTGCTCAAGGCATCAACCACAACGTTTGCTTTTCCTGGGTGATAGCGAATTTCACAATCATAGTCGTTGAGCAACTCTAACCATTGTCGCTGTCTCATGTTTAACTCCTTTTGATCTAGGATGTGTTGAAGACTTTTGTGATCGGTGAAAACCGTGCACTTGGTGCCGTACAGGTAATGTCTCCATATCTTAAGAGCAAAGACTACTGCTCCTAATTCTAGATCATGAGTTATATAGTTCTCTTCATTCTTCTTGAGTTGTCGAGAAGCATATGCTATTACTTTGCTCCTTTGCATCAGTACTGCCCCTAAATCGTGATGTAACGCATCACAATACACTACGAAGTTTTCACTTCCTTCGGGTAGTGCTAAGATTGGTGCTTCACAGGGTTTTTGTTTCAAGAGTTGGAAAGCTGACTCTTGTTTTTCTTCCCAGTTATACTTCTTGTTCTTCTTGGTCAGTTCTGTCAGAGGCTTGGCGATTTTTGAGAAATCTTCTATGAATCTTCTGTAGTAACCGGCAAGACCTAAAAATTGGCGATTCTCTGTTGGGTTTGTAGGAGATGCCCAATCTTTAACCGCCTCAATCTTGGCAGGGTCTACGTGGATACCTTGACTATTGATAACATGACCAAGAAATTGTACCGTTGGAATCCAAAAATCACATTTGGAGAACTTAGCGTACAACTTTTCCTCTTTGAGTAACTCTAAGATGGTTCTCAAATGTTCGACATGTTCTTCCTTGCTGCGGGAGTAGATTAGAATATCATCTATGAACATGATCACGAATTTGTCTAAGTATGGTTTGCATACTCGGTTCATCAAGTTCATGAACACTGCAGGTGCATTGGTTAGACCAAATGGCATCACTTGAAATTCGTAATATCCGTACCGCGTTCTGAAAGCTGTTTTGGGAATGTCTTCTTCTCGGACTCTCAGCTGATGATATCCCGACCTCAGGTCAATTTTCGAGTAGACACTCGATCCTTGTAACTGATCAAACAAATCATCGATCCTGGGTAATGGATATCGATTCTTCACGGTGAGTTTGTTCAACTCTCTATAATCAATACACATTCAGAACGTTCCGTCTTTCTTCTTGACGAATAAGACCGGAGCTCCCCAAGGTGATGAACTCGGTCGAATGAATCCCTTATCTGATAGCTCTTTCAACTGCTCAGATAATTCTTTCATTTCAGAAGGTGCCAACCTATAGGGTGCTTTTGCAACTGGTGCCGCCCCAGGCACTAAATCAATATGAAATTCTACTTGAAGGACGGGTGGAATACCGGGCAAATCTTCTGGAAACACTTCAGAAAAATCTTTGACAACTGGCAGTTCTTCAAGTCGTTTCTCTTTCAATTCATTTTTCGTCACTTGAACAAAAAACACTTGACATCCCTTGTTCATATACTTCACCGTCTTGATATACGAGATGATGCTAAGTCGAGTTCTACTTTGATCGCCACGAACAATAAGAGTTTCACCATTGAGTGGAATTTGGACGACTTTCTCGTCACAGATGATTCTAGCATGGTGCTTGGATAACCAATCCATGCCAATGACGACGTCAAAACTACCAAGTTGAATAGGCATGAGATTGATGGGAAAAGGTTTGTTTAGTAAGGTTAAGGTACAACCTTGGATTACCGTATTGGTGCCTGTTAGGTTCCCGTTATCTATTTCAATTTTGTACGTAGTGTCTAGTTCTATTGGGGCAATGTTAAGCAGAGAAGCAAATGAAGTAGACACAAAGCTCTTATCAGCTCCAGAATCAAATAATATTTTAGCACTTTGTTGGTTAAGTAAGAATGTACCCGTGACTACGCCCGGGTCCTGTGGTGCATTTCCGTCACCTAGTACATATGCTCTCCCACGAGCAGCGTTGTTCTGACTAGTATTCTGTCTTGGGCATTGGTTTCTATAGTGCCCCTTCTTGCCACACCCGTGGCATACTATTGCTATCGGTTGTAAATTTGCACCAGTGGCCCTGCGGTCACTAGTTTTGTGGCCTATTTTTTTTGGCACTTTTCGCATTTGGCAGGACAAGGCCCAGTGTGATGCATTCTGCATCGGTTACACGGGGGTAGTGTTCCGGCATAACCGCTTCTGTCAGTTGGTGCAGCAACATAAGCCCTGGCAGCTTCCTGCCTGTGATTCTATTGGTGGTGGTAGTTGTTGCGATTCTGCTGATAATTACGGTTACGATTATTGTTGTTGTTGTACCTGTTATTGTTGTTGTTGTTGTTGTTGTTGTTGTTGTGAGTAGTGGTTCCTCGATCATCAAGCTTTCGCTTATGATCATTATTCCCGGATGTAGAATCCCGTTTAATTTCCCGGTCTAGTAATCATTATGCAATTGTGATGGCTTCTTCCAGAGTTGGTGGTTTTGATGAGGTGACATTTCCCTCAATGCTTCGAGGCAGTCCCTCGACGTACTTCTCCAACATCTTTTCAAGATCCGGCACCATGGTTGGGCACCGTACAGCCAGTTCTTGAAACCTTCTATTGTAAGTTTTTATATCGTTCCCTTTCACAACCAGCTGGTGGAATTCCTCTTCCAGTTTCCTTATTTCAGTACGTGGGCAGTACTTCTTTAGCATTTTCTGTTTCAATTCCGCCCAGGTAATCTGATATGCTTCCTCAATACCCATGGTTTGGGCGGTAGCGTTCCACCATGATAGTGCATCTTTCAGAAGAGTCCCTGTGGCAAAGGTGACTTTGCAGTTGTCTGGACAATGGCTTCTCATGAAGACCGTTTCAGTACGCTCAAACCACTGAGCAAGTTCAGTCACTCCTTCTGAACCCTTAAAGTAAATTGGCTTGCAACTCATGAAATCTTTGTAGGTACACATGCGAGATGCAGATGCCTCGCTTTCAGCTGTTGCCCTGTTATTGCTACTCGAGCGAGCTATGGTAGCCGCTTGAGTTTCGAGAGCTGCAGCACCGCTATCGGCTACCAGTTTCTGGATAGCTGCTGGAGTCATTGCTAATGTTGCTGTCGTAGTTTCCTTTCTTGTGCGAGCCATACTTCTATTAATATCACAAGAAAACACAGATTTAGAATCCACATAATGACCATGTTAGAATAATTCGAGTAACCAGGTAATTGCATACAAGTCCTAACAATACTGTCACAATGTGAAATCACAACCAACTGAGAATCATAAAATCACGACATGTCTGGGTACCATCGTAAATAAATGATCAACTCTTGGTATAGGATTGCTAAGGAACAAACTTATTCATCATCTACAAAAGCTGAAGTTCAGCAACTTTCTCTACATTCATCAAGTTTCTTCCAAAATTTTCTTTATTAAAATCTGTGATTATAGCCCAGTTGTAACATACAAAGAACCATAACAATCATAAGTAACATCACGACATGTATGAATACAATCACAATACACATGAACAACTACGACAACATAAAGCAACATCAATATATAGTAAATCCATAACCAACAACATATATTAATAACTTGATCAGTTGTGTTACAAAACAAAATGATACAAATGTAACACCCCCAAAATCGGGTCCAGCGAAGGCATACATGTCGCTGGGGTGCTATTCAATTGGTATCACAACACAAGTACAAAGAACGGTTTTTACCTCAATCATTTAGAATAAAATTCATTAACAAAAGTGTTAAATTTACATTTAAAAAGTAGTGCGGAAATAGGCCCATGAAATAAGTAAAGAGGTCCCCAAATGAATATCAGAGTGTCTTGATCCTATAACCATGCCATGCCATGCCAACTGCCGCCAAATGTGAGCTAACACTTTAAGAACCTGAGAAATACATGCTAAAATGGTCAACACGAGGTTGGTAAGTTCATAGAGTTAAGTTTAACTGTAAAGCATTTGAATGAAGATTTCCCAGCAAAGGCAATATAAATCCACTCAGTCCCAAGCCCCGCCCCTACAAGACTTGCAACCTGTGTGTTTACAACCCACTGCCAAATAAACAACAAGTATCATATGGACCACAAGAAATCAAAGACCAATATATTCCAAATATATATAAAGGGTTGTTGTCGTATTAAGTTCATGACACCGAAGCCTTAAGATATCTAGTTGAGTATACGTTTGACATACCAGTCAAGTGAGAAAACCACCTGGACACTCAAAGTTTCTGGTAGGCATCCGTTTGACATACCAGTCAAGTAGGGAAACCACCCGGACACCCAAAGTTTCTGGTAGATGTCCACCTAGGACATCCAAGGTTCCTCAAATGATTATGCATCCGTTTGACATGCCAGTCAAGTGGGGAAACACCACCCGGACGGGGAGTTCAATCCCAATAGATCTATTCATAACATTCGCGCTTAACGGGTCATAACATAGGCAATTAATAGTCTAGTGCACTGGTGTCCATGAGAAAACAATCAGGTGTGTAACAAGTAGACACATAATACATTCGAGTAATCAATCAAGTATTTCATCCAACCAGTAATGTTTGAAAGACAAATCACGTTTCAAGTAAAACAAGCATGGAGTTTAATTGAAAACGAGCATGTATTCTCCCCCAAAACAGTTGTAAAACAAGTAAAAGTAGGGGTCATGAACTCACCTGGAACAATCGATATGATAACAAAGGAAAGCGCATGAAAAATCGAGATACGAATGCTCTAACCGCAACCTAAATGATTCATATGATCTAATGTAAGTCATGAAATGATGCTACACATGCAAATAAGTATGTTATCGACACCACTCGTGAATTTTGGAAATAACATTTATCGTTGAAAAATATATTTTTGACATCTTGTTAAGTCATAAAACATTTTACGTGTATATATGTTGTAACAATATCCTACGATAGTCGTTTGGTGAATTATTGGAAAAATAGAGTTTTACGTCGTAATTTAATATTTTTCAATTATTATTAGAAAATGACTAAGTAGCCTCGCAAAGCTAGTCGTAAGTTGGGGAATATTGAGTGTTAGAAAACGATCCTCGTGTTTTTAGAAAGCTTGTAACAATATCTTAAATTCGTATCATCGAAATTTTGTCCATACGTGTCCGATCATAAAGAAAAATAATGGTTAAGCTAGTTAGTCGGCTAAATTGACTGTTTTTGTTCAGTTTTCGGGTATGTTTGAAAGGTCATATCTTACTCGTTACAAGTCCGGTTGACGAACGGCTGGTCAATTTAGAAAGTAGGCCGGGAGTACTTGATTTCTCTTCAAAGGGTTAAGGTCTTAAACTGACTCGATCATTGAGAAAAATGGCTCCGAACTTGGTTACTTACAAAAACAGTTTTACACTTAGAAACCTTTTTAATAAAAGCTGATAAAAATGTGTTGTGAACGTCAGGTTTCAAACGCTCGTATCTTGGTCGTTATAAGCTCGTTTTCTACGTTCTTTATATCCTCGGCTTCATATTACAATGAACTAATATATTCTTGATATGTCGGCTTATCTAGATCAGGTTCAATGCCTTGTTTTACCCATGGAAAATCGTGTAACAGCACACATTTTTCAGAAAATATAGTTTTCGTCGTCAAACTTAGAATTAACGTATCTTTCTCGTCGTAAGCTCGTTTTTACTCATTCCAGCGGCCACGGATTCGTTTTTGAGTGTGTTTTCTAAATATGTAAGCCAAAATAACCCATGGTCTACTGATTTTTCCAAAAATTGCAAAAATGGACAGAACCTTATTTATATCTTGTAAAAATCATTTTTACTAGTTCAATACTTGTGCACAATCCTTCCAATCAACACCAATGCTACTCTAAACCTACTATAAACCTTCTTAGGGTGTCATGGGTTCCTAATCTTCACCAAAAATGGTGGATCTCATAAGATTACTAATAAAATTCTTTAAACTCATCTTAGTGCTAAAAATGTGTGTTAAGTGGTATATAACATAACTATATTTGTATGATTTGCTATTAGAACATCAAAATAGATCAAATGGAAGTATGAAAGAGTAGAAAAATTATTTAGAACACTTACTTGAGTGATGAACGGGTTTTTGTTGAAAAATACTTAATTACTTCAAGGGTTTTTATGCCAAAACCTTAACTAGGATCACTAATAGGACTTGTAAATCACTTGATCTTGAAATCTTGATCGATTTTTCTTCTCCTTTTTAGGTTGGCCGAACCATAAGGGTGATGGGGAGAATGAGGGAATTTTTCTTTGCTAGTTTCCTTGTGTGTGAAAATGTGAAGTAATATGTTCTATTTATAAGAAGATTTTTAGGTTAAAGGGTATAATGGTAAATTCATGTAATGGCATAATGGTAAATATTTGGTCAAAGTAAAAGACTAATGATGGCTGGGGGGGGGGGGGCATATGGGCGGCAAATGGGGAAAAGGGGGGCTCATTAATGTTGATGTTTACTTGTCTCTTGATGTGTTTAGGATAGATTTAGTTAGGATATTATGTGTTATTGGGTATTGAGTTAGATAGAAATAAATTTTGACGGAACAAAATAAAGTATGACGAAGTTGTAAAATTTATGAAATCACATTTCTTGCAAGAATCGGGTGTTCAAATAGTTATCGTGTTGAAATTTCACAAACCGTCGTAGTTATAAGCTTTTAACGGTATATATATAGCAATTAATTTCAAAATACCATGCAAAACTAGTAATATAATTTTTGTATCATTATAATGAGTGTGAAAATATATTAGGATCATAGTCTGGAGTGTCGGGTATATTGTTCGAAACAAATGATTGAGTGGTAGCGTTTATTTAATAAATAAACATACGTTAATTGAAAATACGCAAACCCGCGAATGACCTAGTATGATGATGATGTTACTGATGATATGCAGACTACTCTAGTCTATATGATGTATCCTAGTGATGATCCAGGAATACGCAGCTAAAACCTTAAGGTTACGCGAATTTTGAATACCCGTAAACCTAGTTTACGAAATGATGAATGATAACCATGAATAGTGATTTTCCTCCGAGAATGAATAGTATTTCGAGAATAGTAAATTTTTTGATAATATTTCAAAGTCGCAAACTGAATTCAAAAATGATGAATAGTGAAATGATGAATAGTAATCCATGAATAGTAAATGTCAAAGTTTGGAAAATGACTTGGAATTACGATTTGTCATAACAAGGTCCTTTATTAATGCCACATGCGGCAGGCTAAGATGCCTCAAAACTATAACTGATATACTATATGTCTAACTACTGGAAGTCTCATCCATGTGTCCCGTAAGCTCTATAATCTGATCCAGAAGTCTATGTATATCAGTAATGTAGCGGCCCTGCGACGGGTTTGCAGAACTTCTTCGATCTGCCTCTGTCTCTCCCACTGTAAAACTGTCATATGAGAGCGTGTCTCAACCATCTCTGTCTGAATCCTCGTCAAACCATCCTGTAGGTCCATCCTCTCTGTTACGAGGTCATGTATAGTGCCATCGACCATCTCAGAGCAGTTGAGAGATACCCTCTCAACAATGCTCAGAAGCGTGTCAATCTGCTCCTCATGACGCTCCAGTCGCGTCATGATGGTGGAGGGAGTAGGTGTGCGGGTAGCTGCTGCCCTAGAGCTCTCTCAAGTCTCGAAGACTCGGGCTGGAGGGGTAAAACCTGGAGGGAACAGTAATGATAAGGAATATGAGTCACTAGGACCTGCTATACGGGCCCGGTTCTGAGGTGCGAACGGGTATGACTGGGTAAGTAGGTTAAACAGGTAGTTGGGTCTGACCGACGGTGGAGGGGGTGATGATAGTAGTGGTGGTAAGATGTGCTCAGGAGATAATGGTGGTGTCATCCTGATCATGTCTAATGGTGATGTAGGGGATAGAGGTGGTGATGGTGGTATAATCGGAACTACTGGTAATCGTACCCTCTTGCGAGGTGTGTGCATCCTGATGGGACCATTTGGATGACTCCTGAATGGTCTCATAAAAGGCTTAGGCTCATATGGTTGTAGGATTCTGACTCGTCTGCGCCGGAATACCGGTGCAGGTGGGGGTGGTGGTGTAGGTAAAGGAGTCTCTGCGTCAGACGCATGTAGCCACTGCTGCGACTGCTTATACTGATAATATGATAGTGGTGAAATATATGCCCATCTAGCTTGTACGTATGGGTCATCTGATAGGGGTGAGTTTGGGTTGCCTAGTGCAACAGGTTTCATAGGTGGTGTAGGAACGACTTCACCCTCCTCGAAGGGCTTCGTTTCATCCGATGCGACATTCGACACTGTAGCAGTCGAGGTACTAGAAAATACTAGTGAGGTGATGGGCGATAGAGTATCCTCGGACTCCACGTCAGATGGTAAGGTGCTAAGGTGAGAAACTGAAGACATGGTACTGTATTAACCCCGGAAGTAGTAATTGTAAGTCAACAATATAAAATCAAGTATATAAAAGTTGATATGAAATGATCTGTTAAGTAACCCTCTATACATAGTGTTGTGAAATATGTAGGCACGGAGGGCGTAAGGTGGTATGGTGTAAAGTAGTCCATTTTGAAAGCATAGTTATAGTCCAGTGTTTAAAATACACTTGGTTCTCTATAACCATGACTCTGATGCCAATCTGTAACACCCCCTAAATTTCAACTTAACAGCGGAAGACTAATTGGGGTATTATTGGAAGGATCACAGTCATAATCAAAGAAAACGACTCGAAAGATGCGTTTTGAATGTTATTATCATTCATTTAATAATTCAAATACAAAGAAAGGATTCCAATGTTTAATATCTCACAAAAGATATGATAGTTTGAAATGAATGATAGAATTTATTTGACACAAAAAACCATCAGTTTATTTGCCCACTCCGTGCCTTGAATGCTCCGTTAATTACCTGAGATAAACATACAAAAAGTTAACAAAATTGTTGAGTGAATCCATAGTGTTTGTAATAGTAATCACTAATCAGTTTAAACACAAGTCTCAATTTGTATAATTGCATAGAAAGACAATCATAGTAGAAATAGTAATATTGCAGTTCGATATATTGCCCTAAGTCTCATAGCACGCAAACGTTAACGAGTACCGTCGAAACGGTATGAATACACCAAATTAATGGTGTAAGTATGTAGCCCTCGTGTAGGAGATTGCCATCTTTCTATTTCCTTCAAATAAAGTGCATTTGACTAATCCGGCTAGCAACTAAGGCTATCCATCCGGCACTAGTTCAAATAGGCAGTCAGCCTCCAATAGATCTATTTATTATATTCGCATTCACTCGCAAGTGATTAATGGTTCATGATGTGAGGGGCTTTTGGCAATAGTGGTAACTTAGGCAATATCAATCAGGTATAGCATACAGAAAATATTTGTGTTTTGTTTTGTAGCATGTATTTCCCCACGAGTTGAAAATATATAAAAGATAAAAGTGGGACTATGAGCTCACCTCGAATGTAGTTTACAAAGATAATGAGATGTCAAATGTAATATGGGAACGGCTCCAACACACGACCTGAATAATAGGGAAGTCTGGGATTTCGATAGTTTAAGCTTGGTTTAACGTAAATAATGATTATGGAACAAGTATCGGATAACGAATTGGTTGGTGATGAGAATGGATGATATGCTTTAATTGCTTAAAGTTCAAAAATAATATTATATATAATATTATCTTGTTTTTATGTTTATTGAATCTGTAGATATCGTTTCTTCGAAAGTTGGTGGATAAATAGTGATGTTATTCGTTAGAAATCTGTTATATATATATATATATATCTACATATATATATATAAACAATATGGACATGACGTCAATCAAATAAAAGATTGCCCAGTAAGCAGCCTGATTGATGAATAAGCAGCTGGATTGCCCAGTAAGCGGCCATTAATGCCACCTAAGCAGTGTTTGTCATTGCCTAGTAATGCCATGTCATAATTCCACATAAGCAACATTTGAATAAAATTTCAAATTTCATGCCACCTAAGCAATTCGGATTTTAATGAAAAATACGTTTTTAAAAATTTAATTATAATTGTCGTTTACAAGATTTGAACCTTGGCCATTTGATCCACATACGAATGCTTCAACCACTGGAACAAGCATTTTTTTTGTGATTTACAATACAAAATATTTAAGTCATGCTTAAAAATTTGATATTGTTAAGCTATATTTAAGGAATGGTATTAATGTAGTCTTCATTTGTGTATACCGGATTTTATGTTTGATTTTTAAAGATATACGGGTCTTTTAGTATTATGATATATATCTTTTCCATAAATATAGTTTCACAATAACTATAGAACCTATGCAAAACATTTTTTAGGGTTTTTGTTTAACTGATCACGTAAAGCAAAAAGGTACGACTCTTTTCCCTCCAAACCCTAATGATAAAACTTTGTTACTGTGTGTTTCTTTGCAGGCTTTTTGCATCTTAGACGTTTTCTTTGCAGGTTAGTCGTATTATTTGAACAGATTTTTTAGTTGTTTGTAGGCTACATGGCAATTAACTTAATCACAGTGTTCCATTGTGAATCATGAGGTATGTTCTTTTTTTTATCTATGTTTATCTACTTGCATCTATTTGAACACAATTCAAAATTATAGAACCTGTAACATGTTTTAATCGGATAAACAGTGATTTTGCTTTATAGCTTACATGTCATCCCCTGTTTCAAAAGCGCCGACTAAGACTGCACCACCTCCACATCCATGAGGACCTTCTACCACAATACCAGCAACACCAATTATGCCTGCTATCACCGACAACATGATCTAACTCAATAGGTAACATTTAAGTTTTATTTCATGTTTTATTATTTGAGTGTGTTTTTATTTGGTTTATTATAAGCCATGGTTCAGCATAAACATTTGATTATATTAAAGGAATTATATGTTTTATTATTGCAATAAGAATTCTTATTATATTTAGGTTAGTGTCTGTTAGTGATTAAGTGTTGTGAATCTGATTTGATGATATTCTGATTAGATATTGAGTACCATTATGAACTAATATAGTTTTATTAGGTTTGTTTGTTAGTTTAGAGTAGTTTTGTAGCGATTAGTTTGTGTTATGTATATGAAGAGACTATAAAAGATTTTTATTATTATTATTTTTATCTTCACTATATAAGATGATTTTCTGTATGGCTTCTGCAGACAAACGGCCATCAGACCCCAACAGGATCTGGTAGGACACGCAGGGATGTTGCAGCTCGAGCTATGCAGGGTTGGCACTACCACCGTCTCCTAGGTTTTGGTGAGGTTAGTAAGCCAATCATTAGGTTTTATTGACACTGATTTCTATTTATCTACTCCTTCAATTGAGTTCAGCATGTATCTTGACACACATCTATTAGCTCAGAGAAAGTGTTTTGATTATTTATCAAAACCTTAATATGTGAAGTGGAGCATTGTGCGAAAGATTTACGAACTGAAACATCTAGGCAGTAAGGCTCAATTAAGAAGCTTGAACTAATGGCTTTAGTAATGGCAGTCATATTGGAGAGTTAATCATGATCTGATATAATTGTTCGCATTTGTGTTGACAAACAGTATCAAGGTAAACTGGACTTATTTTTGGTCTTTAAAATGTTGCATGATCCTGCAGCTGCACCAACTCATGACCTGTTATTACATGAATTCTTGTAAAAAGGTTAGGAAAATAAATTGCTAACAATCATTGGGGGGTTAGAGACTTTGCTGCCAACCGTGTTGCCCACATGTGTAAAAGGTGAAACTTATTAATGCTGCTATTGTTAAGCTTATGAAGTTGACATGCTTCTTATTAAAGAGTTGCAATATATTTTGCAGGTTTGGACATGATTATACCAGTCTCCAGACGAGCTTGACTACAATGTTGCTCAAACCTTTTTTTGGATGGGAAACGGTCGTTGACGCAACATTATGGCATTGTACGAGGACTAGCAGCTCTTGGACCTCATGTGGTAAATAAATATCAAACAGTTCCTCTTTTTAACTTCAACTAATGTGCAATACATATTTACATATGTTGACTATGTTCTATTTCAATTAGGGACTAACCGTAATTTTGAAACTTTGTAAAAATTATGCGTAAATGAATCTACAATTAGCGGGAATGTTATAAATGGTGAAATGCTTAGACACACACTATCTAAACTGTAATATACTTTTGAGTTATTTATGGCAGCACTTTTATGGGTCACGCAGGAAGCTATCAGATGTGTTGTGGGATGCAGTATCCACATGTCAAGGAGCTTTCATGTCTAACACTCCTGGTTAGTATCCCATCTTTTTAAAATCGAACATACCTTTTCTTTGACTTAAATATCGAACATGCTTATAAGAAAAATATATAATCATTCTGTATTTGATCATATCATAATGCCAAATATTGTTGTATTATTAGTGTCACTGCTTTTATATGTGGTTTTTCATGGAGTACGTGTATTTGTTATAGTTTTGAACCCAAAATCTTACATTCTAACTATGACAGATAGAAAAGATATGGAGTAGTTTATAAAGATAAATGATGGTTCTTGCTCAAAACCAGTTGCCGTTATGTGTATCTGCTCATGAATCGGATAGAGTAGTGTAACCCAAGCTAGACATGCACCTTCCGTTTCCTGAGCAACCCAAGCTAGACATGCACCTACCATTTCCGAGATGGAAACTGTCAAAAAAGAGCTCGAATATCTTCATAAAGACTACGCTTTACTGGTCGCTATCGACCCATTGGAGCAACCAAAGTTTACATGATCTGGAAAGATCTACGGGTGGATCTTCATCAGGCCCAATAGCTATTGTAGCTTTTGGAATATGCTCAGCAGCACTGGAACAAATAGTGGTGGTTCGGTTCGTATTCCTCTTTCTCATTGTGGTGTTGTGGGCTTGAAAACAATATATGGATGCACCGATATTAAAGGATTATCCATCTAGATCATATTAGTTGACTTTTGCTTCGTGGTCGATGGTCAATTGACCCTCTTATTGGAGTAACACATAATGCAGTGCATTATGTGATGGAGGTTTTGTAGAAATTATTGGCCCTATCGCATCCAGTGTTGAAGATATCATACTGATGTAAGTTAAATTGTATGTATAAGTTCCATATTGCATATGCTCAGGATTTGTTATTTACATATTAACAATTATTAGTATGGTTTATTCGGCCGCAATTCTTCTAACCTCCAACCTTTTTGTAATCTTGACCCTTTTATTCATGAATGGGTTGGATTGGGTTGTGTTTTTTTCTAACAAAAGGTTTACTAAAAAGCTCATCTAAAAGGAGGATGGGTCAAAATAAGACTTAAAATTCGATACATTAATGTCATGGTTCGCGGTTTGAAATAAGTTAGAAAATTTGTACGTCGTGTGAAATGTGCAGCCCTTAGTTCGGTTTATGGGTACTTTTTTGAATGTACCTATGATGAGTTTCACTCACATAATCTTATAAGGATAAGCTTTAACCAGACAACCCCTTACTTTCGTTTGACTGCAAGCTATGGACGTATTTGATTATATGCTTTTTGTACTCGGTTTAAGTTTGTTTTTTGGCATCTACAGTATGATTTTTTTCATGGCCAGAGATGTGAAGGCTATGGAGGAATTATCTTGGGTAAATAAGTATGAGCCACGGCCACTAATGAGTTTTAAGGTTGAGCAGGACTGAATTTGGTGGAGGAAATGATGGTCATGATGCGATTAAAACGGACAATGAGGCTTCACTGTAAGTGTTTATCATTCTTTCAACTGAAATAATTGCGATATTTTTTTGTTTGATTTCTGATATCTACTAAGCACATATACCAGTTCCATTTCACTAACATGATAATCATTTACTCTAACAGAAACTGCATGATGCCCTGTACAGTAAGAAACTTACCAGCATATAGCTTCTTACAACTTAATTTCAATTCACAATGGTAGTAGATAATTTACACGCATTGAAATTATATTTTTTTTTCGTTTAATATACATGTTTATTCATATGTGAAATGCATTCTAAACTATAAGGGAACTGATATGTTTTAAACCATGCGCAGTAAGAACTTGATTTAACTTATATATAGAGTTCACAGAAGTCCAATATTATAAACCCTTACATTAACAATAAGTTTATATTGAGCATTATTTGAGAAACAGTTGCCTTCATCAGTATCTTCTTCATATTCAATCTAAATATAAATCAAGTCATATCATCATCTGGTTGAACATGACCAAGATTGCAACATGTCTTTCATGGTGTGCACTTTATGTATTAATAGCTATTATACGCTTTTATGCCTTATACAGTTGTACATATGCTTATTCATATGTGGATTACATTCTAACACATTTAGCAAATGATAGTTATAGAACTTTTTTGTGGATAGTACCTGTTTGACTTAGATAAAATGGTAGCCAAAACATAAATGTATAAGCCACGAGCTTGGAGAAGAAGAGATATAACGCAAACGAAACCACACCAGGTATAAAACAAGCTCCAACAAAACCAACCCCTTTTCTATTTATAGACGAAATTCGAGGCACATGATCTTCCTCACCATTTGAAATACCTTCTTCCCACATAGTCTCATCAGGAATTCTTCATCTTGCATTGGGCAAAGAATCACTTGGATATGGAAAACCAACATCTTCCAGATAAGCAGCCAAAAACAAAAACACCAAAATCCCCGTCACAATAATAAATAATCCAGGAAGAATAAACGACCAACCCCAACCATAATCCAAAACACTAGCAGCAAGAAGCGAACCACTAATATTACCAACCGATGTACACATTCCATATCCCCATCATCAACCCTCTCCTTATTTTCGCAAACCAATTCCCAATAGCTGCAACAACAGACGGCCAACCAGTAGCCTGAAACAACCCCGCAGCCATTTGCATAGCCAAAACGTATGAAAAACGATGCGCGTCCCAAAAATAACCCACCCCAAATGACGCGACAAAAATGCCACTTCCAATCATCCCGGTTGTTAAAACAACCTTAAATCCAAAGTATATTTTGAAAGAACTAATCACTGTGATTCCATGAGGAAATTTATTATTCTAATTTGTTGTTATTTACGACGTTGTGACTTATCTGATGGCAGAGTAGATCGCGTGTGGAACATCTTCACAATCTCGCCACTCAAAATTCAAGGTTTGTCTATATCTATACCGGCTTCACTTAGTATTGATACAGCGATTATTTGTATTTTGGTGTATGAAATTTTACGGGTATGAATCTTTGTGCGTGCTTTAACCTTGATTGTACACCTAGCCAGAATTGGTCTCAAAAGAGGAGAAGATCCTAGATTGGCTTTGCTTAACTGAGGTATTCTGTAACTTTTTTTGAAGTCAATAGATAATTAGTCTATCGTGTTTGCATATAGTCATGCATGCTTCTTTACGAGTAAAGTGAGTTGTTCGGAATAAGCAATCTTTGCAGCATTATTGTGTGTTCATACAGACATGGTAGGCATGAGTTATTACAAAATAGTTTTGGTAAAACTCATTAAGTATACATCTATACATGGCACTAATCAAGGTTATAGACAATCTTAGATTTAGATTAATACGTACTTCACTATACTGATTACGAATTGGGAGTGTAGCTCATATGGTAGAGTGCTCGCTTTGCATGCGAGAGGCACGGGGTTCGATTCCCCGCACCTCCATATTTTGAATCTTTTTTACAATTACTGTTACACTCAAACTAGAATTACATCAGATTATCAGCTCATGAACCAGGCTTGTCAGTCTAACTGAACACACTGGTTTAATAGTTGATTTGGAAAAGCACATTTCAGGCTCTATGAAATGACAAGCAAAGCTAATAATCATGTTAGTTATAAAGTATTGTCTTTATTGTCGTTTAATACTTATATAATTTTAATCATTATAACTTGATTTTTTTGTTTATATAGTTACGAATGGTTTAATAGTTGATTTGGAAAAGCACATTTCAGGCTCTATGAAATGACAAGCAAAGCTAATAATCATGTTAGTTACAAAGTATTGTCTTTATTGTCGTTTAATACTTATATAATTTTAACCATTATAACTTAATTTTTTGGTTTATATAGTTACGAATATATTTGACTTTTGATTATCATATAGGATATTCAACAACCAAGTTAATTAATGTCATTAATGGTTAAAGAATTATGCATACGCTGAAATAAACGTTTGAGTTGCTCTACACAGCATATAAGCTTCATAAAACAAATCAATCCAGGGGCGGAACGTCATGGATTTTTGCACTATAGTGAAAATCCTGATTTTTCCAAAATGTACCTCGTCCTCAAATTTTGTGTCATATGTTTTGTTCAACTATATTAGCCTGTTCAATTATCATAAAAAATCTATGAGCTTGGTCACTTATATACTTAGGCCCGCCCTCATCACGTCACATATAAACAACGAGGATTTGGAAGCATTTAATCACAAGAAGCTTTATTTTGCATTTGAGTTTATTTGGTAGTATACGTTGTTATAATCGAGGGTATTGATTTTTGTTCAACCATTACCCGTGCACTATTTGAGGAGCTCAACATGGATCTATTCAGAGAATGTATGGAGCGTGTGGAGAAGTGTCTGAGAGATGATAATCCTAAGATGAAAAACAGGACCATCCATGATGTTGTTCTTGTGGGTGGATCATCCGGAATACCAAAAGTACAACAACTGTTGCAAGATTTGGTTAACGGGAAAGAGCTTTGCAAAAGCATCAACCCTGATGAAGCTGTTGCTCCCGGTGCTGCTGTTCAAGCTGCAATATTGATCGGTGAAAGTAATGATGAGAAGCTTCAAGACCTTTTGTAGCCAATTATATAATTATGTGTTGGGTTTTCTTCATATTTATGCTTTGTGTGGGTACACTATTGCCAAACAAGCGGCGCTTTTTCACAGTATCAAGTCTCTTTTCATGAACAAACCTTATTTTTGAAATATACATTCATTCATGTTTGTGACTATGCTATTTTGCATTTGAGTTTCAAACATATACTATATTGTTAAAAAAACAAAAAACAAAAACTTTTTATATATTAATTTTTATATAAATGTTTACGTTCATTTACTTTAATTGTTAATGCATTTAATATAAATTTTCTTCTAAAGATAATTATAAGTCAAGCCCGCCCAACGAGAAACCTCATACCAGTTATGGTCCTCAGCACTTTTGAGAATAAGCTGGCGTAAAAATTTAACTCTAACATATTCATTGTTGTAGTATGTCTTCGTATGGCTGTCTCAAAAGTGGGAAACAAAAAATATTAAACATCTGATTATTGGCATACGGATGCTAATTCATCAAAAACAATAACTAACGCTTCCTATAAACAACTATTATGAAATTTTTACATTTATATCTTATTATTCGTTAACTAATACCTTCAAACGATATTTATAACTGATTCCCGCCCATCGGTCGGGCTTCCCAAACAGTATACAATTCCTAGCAGGTCAAAGTTTACGGTAATGGTTATAACACTTATCATGTTTGGTGGTATTTTAGATTTTGTTTTCGATAATAGATTCCTTTTAAAGTTATGTTTTTACTTTTAGTTGTGGTTTCCAATATCTTATCACTATTTGATGCATGCGATGTGTCGTTGCGGTTTAGCAGTATTAATGCCTACTCAAGTTTTAAATTTATATTTAGCCGACTTATCAATAACACACACACTTAACGAGCAGTGTACCCGGTCAGTATGAATATAATGGTAAGTAGAGTGTCGATCACTAAGAGTGGAACGTATTATCTCGTTATTCTAATCAGTATTTTAATAATCTAAGTTAGCTATACAACCTAATCTAACGCAAGGGGGTTCAGCCTGAGAGACTAGCACGATTTTGTTGCAATTAAATAATAAACTAAACAAATAGGCACGAATCAGCGAATAGCACACACGTACACAGATAAATACTTGAGACAATAAGAAGATCTGTCCTTATGATTAAGTAGATTGTCACTTGTTTTATTGATAGTTTTATATGAAGTGTATGTAGTTAACCCTTTCTCGTTGGCCCTATTCTTATCGGCGAGTAAACCCTTAATGATTACTTATGTCTAAAAGTTATTCCTAAGTGATCAATTTAGTAACAACCGTGGGAGCCACATTCTCTTCCGTAGTCAAATGCGCAGGCCACTAATAAACACAGAGGTTATCAATGCACTAATAAGTAGTAACCAAAGACATCAACATATAAACTTTAATTGATGGGAAAGCAGTTTTAAGGGAGTGCAATCTTTCCGTTGTCACATTACACAAGCCATCAATCCTGATGAATTAAAGTTTACTAACACAATAAAACAAAACTACTTAATGAATTAAACACATGCAGCACCTTCTTACAGCTCTTGTATCTTCGTTCGGGTGTGTCTTGTGCTGCCTATTCGTCTGAATTCGGCCTTAGGTTTCTCTGGTCTTCGTACTTCGTATATAATATATGTCTCTCGAATTCGTCTGGTCTTGGGGTATTTATAGTTTCTGTCTGAGGGTAAGATGCGGCGCATCTAGTAAGTAGATGCGGCGCATTGACTTAACTTCGCGTGGGGTCCAAGATTAATATATTCAGGAATATTCGTACACCGCCAGAAGATGCGGCGTAACTCCATAAATAGATGCGGCGCATGTCCTCTTGTATCTTGGATCGTATCTGGTGAAATCTTGATAGTGATGCGCCGTATGTAATAAGTGAGATGCGGCGCATCTGGAGCAGATTTGTCTTGATCTTGTACATTTCAGTAGACTCTTAACTTCTTGCTTGTTTTGCTCCATAATTAGTCCAAAATCGCTAAGTTTCACCAAATGCTTGTTTTTACCTGAGAATTACAAAAGTAAACGATTAAGTATCAATCCTCATACATAATATAATAAAACAAGTCAAATTAATAGGATAAATGATAGTAATAAAATGTACTTATTTGAGTTCATCAAATATCCCCCCACTTGAACTTTACTTGTCCCCAAGTAAACCTTAGAATTAATCTTATGAAAATGTATCCTAAAAGATATTAGGATTTATTTTTATATTTAAGCATGTATTCATTTCTGTCATAATCACACAACCAAACACTTAACGAATTAGAAGTAAAATAAAATATTCTGATAAAAGCAAATCTAATCGTTTAACTGTCCAGTCGTGACGAATATTCTATCATAAGCTTGGCAAGTATACACATCTCCCCCACTAAAGCCAAGGAATAACAAGTCTAAAGCGGTAAAAAGGGTTTTGAGGTTTAAGGGTTAATCATTCTCCTTAATCTCTATCGATCTCAAATTCCAGAAAAGGCGACAAAATCACAAATACATGATCGAATCCACGAACACGATACTTGCAATTGCTCAAATCCTTAACTCGAATAGGCTAAAGATAGGTCCAAACTTTACCAATAATAATATATCAAAAAGGGCGACAAAATCATAAATACATAGCCGAATCCACGACTACGATACTTAAGATTGCTCAAATCCCTAATCTCAATAAATCAAAGGTTTGGATAAAGAATAATACAGGGTGTGGATAATATTTTGGGATATAAATTGGTGTAAAATGAAAAATAAACAAAACAAATAAATTAAAATCCTAAGTGTGGTTAATCACTATCCCAACCATCCCATGAATAAGACTCATATCATTGAATAACTCACGCTTTAACACTTGAAACACACGCTTTAGGTAGACACGAATTATACTCAACAAGATCTTAATCAAAGAATAAACCTTAGTTGGCGTTCCCATAACTGCCAACTCCCATTTAATCCATAAATATAATATACAACAACTAGTGGTGATATCGACCACTTAATACAAAACTTTACATAAGTTGGTTAAACAAACATCCAACTCTTTTTTTTTTTTTTTTTTTTTTCAAACTACTAACATAAACATAGATGTGTAAAATTTCACCACATCACTAAAACGATAACTCTGGATAATTTTTCCATACTTTTCATGACTTCAGAAATAACGGTAATAGTGAAAGTAGTAAACACACGAAAAATAAACTCAAAGATATACAATATTTACTTTTACTCCAATTGCATTGTGCAATTTCCCGACCTAACCATAGATAATGAATTACGCACGCGAACACAAGTAATGTAAGGAAACACACTTTGCCTAAAGCAATTAACCAACCACGGATTTTAATCTACAGGGTAGGCTAAGGTGTAAGGGTGTAACGAAACATTTTAACAAAGGTGTAAGAAACGAAAGGAATGGCTCTGAATGTTTTTCTAGGGGTATCTTACTCTAAAAATGAGAGTAACAAAAGGGTTTATACGGGGGTTAACTAACCAGTGTAGTTAGCTAATAACACATAACATATAAAGGCTATTTGGGTGTAATCCTAGAAATTTACCAATTTAGACAAGTCATTCCAATTATATAAATAATACTTATTATGGTGGTCTCGAATAGTATACAAGCCAAGTTCTAAAGTTTACAAGTCACCGGCACACTCATAGATTTGTGAATTTTGAAAAAATCACAATTTTTGAAAATAACGTCATGTGTGCAGCAATGCAACTTAGATCTTAAACAAAAACATGCTAAAAAAATTTTAAATTTTTATATATTAAGCACATTTTAAGCATATTTTGAAAAGTTTAGGACAAGTAAGTGTTAAGTGTTCTAATTCTCCAATCCCCCCACTTAAGTTAAACAACGTCCTCGTTGTTTGTATAAAAGGTTAAAAACTGGAAAATAAAAGAATTAGAACAGAAAAACTCCCCTGAGATTTGCTCGGTATGATCCTCCATTTGTATAAGAGCAAAAATCATCTTTCTTGTGGATGAGAACGTTTAAGCTTCATAATCAATGTATCCACAGGAAATGCAGGAATCTATAATACCACCAAGGCTTTAAAACACACCTAAGTTAAGAAAGGTTCAAACTTGCATAATACATTAGTAGTTAGTTAAAATAAAACTTAAAAATTAAAAATGAAAATCATCAGGTCAGTCGATGCGCCGTATCTTATGGAAGAAGATACGCCGTATCGAGCCTGGAATAAATACGGATCAGAATAGAAGATGCGCCGCATCCTTAACCAGGGATGCGCCGCATTAAAATAAACTGATAAAAAGTTTTAAAGTCGAAAATAAAAAAAATAAATGCAGAAAAAATAAAGATATGACCATTGCAGGAGATGCGCCGTATCCTCTGCGGCTTGACTGACTCGACACAAAAACAGAATAATAAAAATTTCTCCGGGTTGTCTCCCGGTCAGCACTTGTCTTTATTCCAGAGTCTTCAAGTTAGACTCACGTTCAGCTCATCATTTAGTTCTTGTCACGGTCCATCCTTCTTCCTTCATCCGAAAGATGTTCCCATATAGCTTTGCGACGTTTTCTTCCGTTCGACTTAATCTAGTATAACTCTTGGTCTTCGTCGCAACATACTCTTCATCTGGTCCCAAAGAATATTTGATGATTTTAAATTTTTCAGAAATAATCATGGGTGGCTCATTATAAGGGATCCCAAGTAGTTGACATTTTCTTTTGATGAATTCTTCTTCGTCTTTATCAACAAACTTAAAATAAGGATCCTTAATCAAATAGTCATCAAGTTCATCAATTAATGATTTATTGTTATCATCATCTTGAATTGCCTCCCACTCTCTTTCCAATTCCCATTGTAGCCGTCGACTAAGCTTCGTGTAATCATCAAATTGTTCATGCACCCATTCCCAGAAAGTAGTATTCGATGTTCCTTTAAGTCCTTTCAAGTATTCAATTCTACCCTTTTTTTGCAAAGCCTCCGCTTTTTGTGGGCAGTCTTCTACATTATCATACCACTCATAGTCTTCAAAGGTTACATCTTTTCCAACCCGTTTCATCCCAATTATACTTCCCCCATTACAGGTTCCGTCACTCTTATAATCACAGGTCGGCCAAACACTACTCCCATCCTTGAAAACAAAAGGTGTACAGGTGTGATTAATGTGCTCAAATTCCCATGGTTTATCACAAACCCATGGTATTTGGTCATTCCATTCGTAGTACCAGGTGTTTTTGAAATCATCATAAGTCTTGAATCCTGGTAGATCCCCAGTTAGCACATCATCGTCGACTCGAAGAAGGTAGTTAAATTCCTTGAATTGCTTGCACAAGGGTGTCTCATAATCGAACACATCAATGTCAATTCTGAATAATTCTTCAATGCCCTCATTGACTGTTGAATCATGAAGTGACGACCCATAGTCGCTCTCTACTTCTTCGTCTTCACCTCTCATCCAATATACCCATAACGCATATTTAGTAGCCCGATCCATACTCTTATGGTTATTGAACTTACTAGCCAACCACTCTGAAAAATCAACATTGTTAGGATCATGGTCAACGTCAAAGCAAGCTTTTCCCATCATTTTCCTCCTTATCTCCATGAACTCGTTAAATTGCTCCCTAAAACTCCGTGTCAACCATGAAGTCATAATCCGCTTGACTTCATTCGCAGGGGCAAATTTCGGACTACCATATTTAAGTTCAAGCCAATCATTGAGGGAGAGGTCCATCAATCTTACCAACCTACCATGAAATAGTAACTCCGCCACAGCATAAATTCTTTCATCGTCCAGATAGTTCTCATTTAATCCCCAGTACTGTTCGGAATAAGGCATGTAAGAGATTTGGGTATTGCCTCCACCACAGCTTTTGTTGCTTGAGTCCATGTATGCAAGATAGAATTTCCCATCATCTTCTTTGATAGTAGTCCAAGTCAATCCTTTGGATTCAATGATAGGCCATAAGAGCAACAATTCATCTCCAGTGTACCTCACAAATACATCATAAGAGAATACCCCTTTGTCAATGTTGCATAAACGCATGAATTCCTTAAAAGCAGCTTCAAGAGGGGTCTCCCAAGAGAATAAATCCGTATCAATCTCGAGTACATTGAAGTTGACATTATCATAAACTTCCATGGATGAGTTCGAAAGCAAGAGTTCCATAGCAAGATATCCGTTCTTCGACATATCTTCCATAGCAAAATCTGTCATCACAAGTAAAAGCATCAGTAGGATTTGTTCGCTATAAAAGAAATTAATGAATTCAGAAACGGATATAAGAATACAAATAGCTGATATCTGCAGACGATGCGCCGTATCCAAAAAGTTGGATACGCCGTATCTTATAATCGTTAAAATTAAATCAGACTTTTTTCAGAAAATAGATACGCCGCTTAGGAATTAGAATGCGCCGTATCTGTTTTAATTATCAAAAATCGATTTACTTATTAAAATTAAATGCGTCGTATTAACAAAAGTTAATGCGCCGTATTTTCGTTACGTTTCAAAATATAAGATTTTTGATTCAGAAGATACGCCGTATCGACAGAAATCGATGCGCCGTATCTGTTTAATAATTCGAAAACTGTTTTTAATTAAAATAATAGATACGCCGTATCTACTAAAGCAGATGCGTCGTATCGCGTTAACGTTTAGAAAATTTTTTTCCTTAAAAACAGATACGCCGTATCTTAGGGAAAGATGCGTCGTATCGAATTAATTAAACGCGTTGTATTTTAAAAAAATTAAACGCAATACGCCGTATCTGAGAAATCAGATGCGCCATATCGTTTGAATAAGCTCAGTACAACGATAGCAGAAAACAGAAAATACGAAAAATAAAAACAAATAAAAACACAAACGAAAATAAACACAAAGAAAATAAACAAATAAAACACAAAACAGAAAATATGCAAAATAATACAATGAATGCAATTTAATCTAATACACAACAGAATTAGCGGTTAGATTAAAAATTAAAAAGAAAATCCTAATTAAAATACTAATCAAATTAACAGATAATAACAATTCATTCCCCGGCAACGGCGCCAAAAACTTGATGCGTGCGATGTGTCGTTGCGGTTTAGCAGTATTAATGCCTACTCAAGTTTTAAATTTATATTTAGCCGACTTATCAATAACACACACACTTAACGAGCAGTGTACCCGGTCAGTATGAATATAATGGTAAGTAGAGTGTCGATCACTAAGAGTGGAACGTATTATCTCGTTATTCTAATCAGTATTTTAATAATCTAAGTTAGCTATACAACCTAATCTAACGCAAAGGGGTTCAGCCTGAGAGACTGGCACGATTTTGTTGCAATTAAATAATAAACTAAACAAATAGGCACGAATCAGCGAATAGCACACACGTACACAGATAAATACTTGAGACAATAAGAAGATCTGTCCTTATGATTAAGTAGATTGTCACTTGTTTTATTGATAGTTTTATATGAAGTGTATGTAGTTAACCCTTTCTCGTTGGCCCTATTCTTATCGGCGAGTAAACCCTTAATGATTACTTATGTCTAAAAGTTATTCCTAAGTGATCAATTTAGTAACAACCGTGGGAGCCACATTCTCTTCCGTAGTCAAATGCGCAGGCCACTAATAAACACAGAGGTTATCAATGCACTAATAAGTAGTAACCAAAGACATCAACATATAAACTTTAATTGATGGGAAAGCAGTTTTAAGGGAGTGCAATCTTTCCGTTGTCACATTACACAAGCCATCAATCCTGATGAATTAAAGTTTACTAACACAATAAAACAAAACTACTTAATGAATTAAACACATGCAACACCTTCTTACAGCTCTTGTATCTTCGTTCGGGTGTGTCTTGTGCTGCCTATTCGTCTGAATTCGGCCTTAGGTTTCTCTGGTCTTCGTACTTCGTATATAATATATGTCTCTCGAATTCGTCTGGTCTTGAGGTATTTATAGTTTCTGTCTGAGGGTAAGATGCGGCGCATCTAGTAAGTAGATGCGGCGCATTGACTTAACTTCGCGTGGGGTCCAAGATTAATATATTCAGGAATATTCGTACACCGCCAGAAGATGCGGCGTAACTCCATAAATAGATGCGGCGCATGTCCTCTTGTATCTTGGATCGTATCTGGTGAAATCTTGATAGTGATGCGCCGTATGTAATAAGTGAGATGCGGCGCATCTGGAGCAGATTTGTCTTGGTCTTGTACATTTCAGTAGACTCTTAACTTCTTGCTTGTTTTGCTCCATAATTAGTCCAAAATCGCTAAGTTTCACCAAATGCTTGTTTTTACCTGAGAATTACAAAAGTAAACGATTAAGTATCAATCCTCATACATAATATAATAAAACAAGTCAAATTAATAGGATAAATGATAGTAATAAAATGTACTTATTTGAGTTCATCACTATTCTCTTATGATCTTTTGTAACAGGAAAGAGAAGGAGTTCAAAGGGATTTGTTTGTGAATTTGAATCGAAATTCGACAAAGATATGGCATCAGTTCAAGGTATTACTTATATAAAAATGAAAACTTCAAATTAGTTGCGTTCTACGAGCTAGAACCAAGGGCAGATGCACGGGATTCAATTCTAACATGTATTCTAAACTGATGGTTATATCTATCAACCAAGCATATTTTGAAAACTATGAATTGCATTACTAGATTATATATGTTGTATTCAAAAAGTTAGTGATGTGAAAACGTATAGAGACCCAACCACAAACAGAGTGATGATCAAAATCTTAACTCAGTATCCCTCTTTATCCACCTATGATTACGATTATATATTGCATGAATTTACACGTGCCTTCTCTTTGCAGTAGAAACACTGTCATATTTACATTATGGTTTCATGTTTTAGTTTAACTTTTAACGTATTTTCTTATTGCTTATACTTCTTTTCATTTGATCTTAATTCAGTTAACATGAAGTCCATTATATGATGGAGAGATGTGAAGACGATGTTGACATCACGCACTGAAGTAGGAAACAGTTACAATTCATTGATTGTAATTTTTCATCGTATCACTTTTCAACATCATTTGTGTACTTAGCATTCATCATCTAAATTTTGACACTGACTATAATTCTAAAAGCATCTTAGTTTCTAAATAGCACCAAGTTAATCAAATATTTAATTTTTTAATAGAACTCTCAGCTTTTTACTACTTCAGAGGTGTTTAGGATTGCCAGTTCTCTTTGCTAATGATTACCCTTACGAAGTTCCTCACACGAACAACTATATGTGGCTGTTTCAAGAGTGGAGAGCAGAAATGGATTGAATATTATTTTTTGTGATAAGGAATGAACTTTTAACATTATGGGGATTGTATATTGTTCTCATTTCGAATGATCATTTATCTATTTTTGTTCTCAATATTTAAAATACATATATTGTTATTATGTAAGGTAAACCTTTGAAACTCATAATACCTCATATGAATTATGGGGATTATACCTCATATGAAGTACGGCACGAACATCAGAAACTCTTTGCAAGCCAGTAGCAGGAACTCAGTGACTAACATCAACCATCTGAAAGCTATAAGCAACTACATAAACGTCATCAACAACTCAGTGTTGTATGTATAAAATGCATTTTAAATTGATAAATAAATGGATGTCTTTCTTTACTAAGAAGTGATCAACAACAACGTTGCGTACAAAGAAGCTATATTTCGCATTTGAATTGACAACGTATACTTTGTTCTTGCGAATAATTTAATAGCATTTATGTTTTTATTTCGAATGATCATTTATCTATTTTTGTTCTCAATATTTAAAATACATGTATTGTTATTATGTAAGGTAAACCTTTGAAACTCATAATACCTCATATGATTATGGGGATTATACCTCATATGGAGTACGACACGAACATCAGAAACTCTTTGGAAGCCAGTAGCAGGAACTCGGTGACCAATATTTAAAGTCATGCCCGCCCAGCGGGCGGGTTTTGCAGGCGGCCTTATATGCCCGGTAGGGCTTACAAGTCATGCCCGCCCCGGGGGCGGGCCATGAAGGCTAGTATATATATATATATATATATATATATATATATATATATATATATATATATATATATATATATATATATATATATATATATATATATATATATGTATATATATATATATATATATATATGTATATATATATATATGTATGTATGTATATATATATATATATATATATATATATATATATATATATATATATATATATATATATATATATATATATATATATATATATAGATATTGGTTCTTGAAAAAAGTACCATTTGGTGGAAAAGTTAGAAAAGTATACAAATCACCCCCTCTCATTCCTCTCCCTTTTTTCACACTAAACTACAGGGACCTTATTGTATTTTCATTTATTCTTTAAGGGAGGGTTTTGTAAATCCACACCTTTCATATATAATGCATAATTTTTTTTCATTTTTTCTTTTTTTCTTTCTCTAATTCCACACCTGAACTTTTTTTCTCTCAATTCCAGATTCACTAATATTTACGGAATCATCTCATCATGAAATCATATCGTGTTATCAGATTCAATAAGGTATGCAACTGATTTTGTGTTATCAGATTCAATATCATTTCATCATAATTTGTACCGATTATTGTTGGTTATGAGTTATGGTTTTGTTTTACGAGTTTTGGTTCGGTAATCATAATGTTTGTTCATAGATGTATCGATTTTAAGAGTTTTTGACATAATGCACTATATAGATGAGTTATTTTGAAGCAAATTTGAGAAAAAAAAGACTTGGAAACGTGTTTGCAAAACCTGCACACAAGGTGTTTGATAGATTGCCTAAATGAAATTTCATAACTGTGATGCACTGATTTTACATTGTGTTTTGTGCTTAAATGGAAGTATGTTTGTAATTGTAAAAAGAAAAGTAAGTTGTATACAATGCAAAAAAGGTGAAAGTAAGTTACCTTTTGGTGCAATTAGCCATTATTTGGTGCAATTAGCCATTATTTGTTAGTTGTCTATATTGGGCAGTATTATTTTGAACTAATGAATTCACCACTTGTTTACTCGATTAGTAAAGTTACTGAGTACCATTGTTACTTCTGTTAAAATTAGGTTAAGTTGGTGGGGATGGTATTGAACAGGGCTGACAGGGTTACTGATGTTTCTTTTGTGCTTGACGATGGTACTGGTCGCATTGACTGCACCAGATGGTATTAAAGATTTTTGTGCTTTTGTTTACGACCCATGTTGTGGTTTCACGACATAATTTTGTGTGTTTGTGATGTTGTAGGACAAATGATCCTGTAGACACAAAGGAGATGGAAGCAATAAGGCATGTTTTCGATTCTTTTTTGGTTTGCAAATGAATACATGAGTTGTGGCAGTGTAGCTTGATTGAAAACTCGAAACTTATTGTCGTTTCTTATCTTTTGTTTAGGGAGGGAATGTATGTTCGAGTTCATGGCCAACTGAAAGGATTTCAGGGGAAAAAGCAAATGGTGGTCTTTGGTATCAAGTATGATTTTTAAATCCATTTGCTTATCAGTTGATCTTTAGTTTCGTATGACTATCCTGTCTATGATATATTTTGAGTGTCTCTTTGATCACTGATTTAGTTCATTCATAATAAAGAGTGAGCTCTATAACTAAATTTGTTGTTTCATATAGAGTTATTTTCTTCATATGGTCTGAAATTATGTTTACCTAAAAACAAAGTATCATCTATTGGTTTTGGATTGGAGCTTAGTTCAAGATCTAGTGCCGTCTGTCAACCGATTTTTTCTGTTACATGGGTCATATTACTGTATAAATTGCTGAATTTTTTCCTGAATTATTTTGTGATAGGTGTATAGCCAAACAACAAGCGACATATGTTCTAGTTATCACTGTCCCTGAATTTTGGTCTTTGTTGCGCTTGAACATTCTAATGTCGTTGATATATGCACTCCAATCATATGTGAGATATATGTGTGGTGTATATGATGTGAGATAGTTGCCTTAAACAAAAATATATATATGCACTCCAATCATTCTTTGTCTGAACTGCAAATTACACCCATATGCTTCTTTCTTTGCAGCTTGTGAATTTTACAATGGTAAGCATGTTTCATAATTTTCATTTATTTGATAAAGCATGCAAATCAGCAATATCTGGGCCAGAGAGAAACGGATATATTTATGGCTGTAAAGAGATTAGTATTTGTTAATTTCATAATTTTAAGACTGGTTTTTGTAACGCTTGGTAGTCCGTAGGTTCAATAGGGGAATTAAACTCAGCCGTCTTCACCTTCTCTAAATGGTTTCAATTCAATCGATTCTTCTATCGAACCAGTTGTTTCAAGCACTCCGTTTGCCGAAGTCATACTTTCACAACTGCAGTCCATGCAAGAAACTATCTCTCAGGTAAATTCATGAACATACAGACTAATTTTCTCTTTTTATCATTTGAGATAGTGATTCCGTAATGTAGCTTGTGTTTTAAATCCTCTGATTTCAGGTTTTAATCAATCAAAAGGAAATCCTTAAGCAGATCCCAGTCCTGTTTACTGTTACAATTACAAAGGAAGGCCGAAGAATTGAGGCAGCTATAGCAAAGAGCATGGAGAAGGCATGTAAAGCTAACGCGGATGCTCAATGGGCTCGTACTCAAGAAGAATCGGTGGGTTCGGGAATATAATTGCCGACTCCTCAAGCTATGACTTCTATTAGTAAATTATCAGTTTAAATGGTATTTGTATCATTGTATGTATGACTACATGTTTCAACATTGATGCACCTTTTATTTTAACATTGATGCACCATTATTTTAACATTGATGCACCTTTTATTTTAACATTGATGCACCATTATTTCAACATTGTTGCACCTTTTATTTTGTCATTGGAAGTTCAATATTTATACTAAAAAAGTGAAGAGGTGTGCTAATGCTTGTGGTCGATGATTTGGTTTGTATGGCCACAAAAGCTTTAGAAGCATGTGTAATTGACAAAAACAAGATATAAGATGCTTGCCATGAATGTCACTCCTTGCTTCCCTACCGATTCAAACCCATTTCCACCCCACGCCCGTGTGCCATATCCAACTGCGAATTACAAGTAAACCACGTTTCAGTCAGACTAAACACTCCCAAAAAACACTATGGCCGTCCGTTTCTCTCTACCTCTTTGGGTGTGGTTTCCTTATGTGTCCCCTTCTCGACGGCATCCACTCAAGAGTGAATCTTGCCGTATATCAAACTTGAGGAAAATGTAAAATATTTTTAAGATAAACTTGATGCACAAAATCTGTGCAATTTGAGGAAAATGTGAAATATTTCAGATACTTGTTAAATATGTAAACCAACCACAGTCAACATGTTTATTCCTGCCATCTACTTTAGTAACAATCAAGAAGCCAGAAGCTCATAAATTAGTGAAATTACAAACAATTTAGAGCATACACTAACCAAGTACTAACTGTTAGGCGGGTAACAAGACTAAAGGAGGCGGGTAACAAGACTAAAGGAGTTACATCATGTACGCTAGTAAGAGGAAGGACAATATTTACAACTGACATTCATAAAAAAATACATATATATATATCACAACATTGACATTAAAAACAACAAATTTAACCGAAACCCGTTGATTAGCTCACAATGGGGAAGCTGCTAACCCATCAAATTTTGCAGCAACTTCCCTTAATTCTAACTCAATTGCTTCTTCAGTTGCTTTCATTGCATCAACCTCTAAATTTTCCATTTTTCCTTCTTCAGTACACCTTCTCCAACTGCCTTATCTGTCTACCAATTTCATCAACCTCATCATCGATTGTCCTTTCTTGTATCTTTTGCTCCTTTATTTTCTCTACAACTCCTTTTTACCGATCTGCCAGCTCCTCCTGTTTGTCCTTTACTTGTCTGATGATTGTGGACACTAGGTGCCAATTTCCCTTCCGCTTGGAGACGGACTTTCACTAGATCAGTTGGACCCGCAACAGATATTCTAAGAGCACCTAATAAAACCAAATAATAATTAATCATCAATAGTTGATACTTGGTGTGGACCATATATAATTCATCCCCAAATTCTTACATACCCGTTGTGAAACCAGTGAGTATTTTAGTGGTCAAAGGAACATCCCCAACAAAGTTATCACCAACATACAAGTTTTTAATCTGTTTGGCAAGAAGCAGAATGCGTATGATTAGCTTTAAGCAAAAAATGGATACGAGAATGGATGCACTAATATCTAAATACGCAAATGGATGCACTAATATCTAATACGCAAATGGATGCACTAATATCTAAATACGCAAACGGATGCACTAATATCTAAATACGCAAACGGATGCACTAATATGTCCAAACATATGCAACTAATAGTAGCGGGTTTCCTTCTTTATCAGATGATTTTTTTACCTATGCTGATAGACAAGAAGATTAATGGACTGGTATTATGTCTCACCCTTTTTTTCAAATATGTCGATCGTGTCTTGAGCAAACCTTAAGGGCTGCAGAAATGCAAATGGTCGTCTTACTCCAACAGAAACAGTCTCGTTAGCATACCGAACATCATATTCAATATCAAAAGACCTATCAAAGCTACAAGAATCATTATTATTAATAATCATCCATGTTTGTTGTTGCTGAAGTTGAGAAACCAGTGGATTTACCGAGCCCGGATCCTGTACCCACCTAATGACAGGTTACTGATTTACAAATCAAACTCGAAAGATTCAGTATTTACGATTTGTGATTACTGATTTCACATCACTTACTGTTCAGGTCCAGAAAGCTGAAACGAAACAGTGTACTGTGATTTTGTAGATGAAGGTTCCTACAACACCAGAAGGATATTAGCTTCTTGATATAAATAAAAAAACTACTGTAATTAATTAAATTATCTAACATAAAGGTAAATTAGTTTGCTAGATTAAGTGAGATTTCATAACATGTGCTTGTTAAGAAACTTAATCCTATAATCGGGATTTGCGAAAAGTCACAAAAAGTTTATCTGTTTCCAGTTAATATTTTGTAGCCGTAATTGGTGTTCTAACATGTGTAAATGCTTATATACAATACCACTCAAAGTAGGCTACCATGTTTCACCTATATCATAAAACATATTGAAACTACATTATATCCATATTCATAATTTCTAATTATTGAACACAATTGTCAAATAAAAATACGGGCCTGAATGTAGCAAGCACCTTTTATGGCATTACAAATAAAGGGTTGTACGATGAGATGCATTCTTTATGGCTTATCTTAAAGTTCAGATAGCATTATAACAGACTTGTGAATTCAAACTATCTTCATCAACATCAAATTATTTCTCATCAATAACAGATGTGAATTTACGGTGCCTTAAATATCAGAAACCAGTGACTCTTGTTGGTTTCTGGTAAAATATTATCAAACTCGTGAATACATGCATTGCGATGTTGGGAGGACTGACATCTTTTACTGTAACTTGATTTATTGTAAACCACATGCCAATTTTTCCTAATTGTTGAGAGATACCGAAGAAAAGATCAATTTTGATATACTTTTTTTTATTTAAATAGTAAACATGCAAATGGATGCACTAATATGTCCAAACAGATGCTCTAAACATGCAAATGGATGCACTAAATACGCAAACAGATGCCTTAATAAGTCCAACATGCAAAGGAATGAAAACTAGCTAAGAGTGGGACAGGTAAAACAAGTTGTTATTTATAGTCTATTTTTTATTGCATACAACCTCCTGAAACTATTTTAATCATAGATTTAGATTATCATTGTTTTAATCTCAATAAAAATTAACTCATCAATTAAGGATAGCCACGTGCAAACAAACATGATTAATAAGTTTCATCTGTAAGAGTATGTACCTTAAATACAGAGCAAAAAAGTGATATTACAGCTGATCCACCAACATATTCTCCAAGCAATACTGAAGCAGACCAATTATCATTACCCGAAGCATACCTATATATTTTGAAGCATACCAGTTATCAGTATCTAAAGACACTTAATGTATAATACAGATGCACTAATGTATAATACAGATGCAGTAATGTATAATCTTACACTATGAAGCCCTACTCTAACAAACATATTGGGTAATGGATAATGTTGATGCACTAATGTATAATACAGATGCACTAATGTATAATACAGATGCACTAACGTATAGTCTTACACTATGGACGCCCTACTCTAACAAACATATTGGGTAATGCATAATGTTGATGCACTAATGTATAATACAGATGCAGTAATATATAATCATACACTACGGATTGCCATAACTTTACCGGTGTCTCCTCATTTCATTACATGGTACTTAACGTTAATGCCTCATATTCAATACAAAGTTAGCCAGTTTAGGTTCATGTATGTAACTTATGATAGGAAATTATATACTGCAATATACTCAAGGAATAACTAAACAAAAGTGAGCCATATCAGAAAGAATAGTTAATATACCTTAAAGTTCTTTGAAAGGTTGGATCAATATCACGAATGACATCTAACCAAAAAGATGAGCACCACTCCACATTGCTTTGTTGAAGGAATACGAGTATGAGATGACATGGACTAGCCAAAGACTTCACCATTGAGAGAATTTCTTCTGGTGTGCTTTCCGGATTACCATTATTAGCCTGCCAAACACATTTCATATCAATACTATCAACATAGTAGTGTACGATGCACCAATCTTACTCACCGATGCACTAATCTTAATCATCGATGCACTATACATACAAACACATGCCCAAGGTATGTTCAACGATGCATTAAAATACAAATGGATGCCCTACTATTATCAATGATGCACTAAACATTCAAACAGACACACTAGACATAACATACACATGAATGCTCTAACGATGCACTAAACATACACTTTTGTGCCTTAGCTAAAAATCGCCATTACTTTAGCTTAAATAAATTCGCATACATATAAAAACCACATTCTCATAACCAAATCAGATAATGTACCAAGTAACTAACGCATAATCTAAGGGAGGTGTTTGTTTAAGCTTATATGTTGGGCGTATAAGCTTATATGTTTTCGGCTGATATTTCATAAGCTCAAATTTTCGGCTTATTTTAAAAACGTGTGGGCTTTTGTAAGTCCAAAATAAGCCAAAAAAATGAGCTTATGCCGAAACAGATAAGCTAATAAGCCTGAAAACAAAACCTAATTAGCCGTACAGTGCAAGTAAGTGATGCATAATTTAAACAAATTCTATACCTAAAACTATATCTATAATTATTAAAAATATAAATAATTTTAATCATAATTTATTTAACATTCACATCTTCGCTAGGTTAAATTTATACAATGAAAAGTGACGGATTAAATGATATAATGAATTAAATAACACAGATGCATTAAAACAATTTGATACTTCAAATTTACACAAAGATGTCATACCCTTCAATAATAAACACACATGCTGTAAATTAGTGCATCATATTTATAAAATCTTACTCAGACATTTTATCAAACACCTGGTGTGCAAATTTAAAAAACACAATTTTTATGCATTTTTTTCGTCATATTTGTTATAAATAACTGAACATTAAAATAAATAAATAAAGTTATATAAATTAAATAATAAAAAATGCTATATATAATTAACTAACTTGAAGAAATTCCGTATTGAAAACAAAGATGGAAGATCGTGGCGACGGTGGTGGTGGTGACGGTAACGGTGGCGACGGTGGAGGACCAGTGGTGGTGGTGACGGTGACGGTGGCGCCGGTGGAGGACCGGTGGTGGTGATGGTGAGTGTGTATGTTTGAATAAGGAGTGTGTGTTTGTATCTGTACTAAAAAGACCGTTCCTCCTTTTTTGTTGTGTTTTTTCTTTTTTAGCCCTGAACTTTCAATTGTTTTCATAATATACCCTATAACTTTTTTTCTAACTTTTCTAACTAATTATACTTTTCTCTAGAACTGGAGCCTATATATATATATATATATATATATACGTATCGTATTTTAAATAAATCTTACGAAATGTACAAATGCCTTTTTAAGATGAAAATGTATAAAAAATTTAGTGAATATACATATAGAATAAAGTTACTGAATGGTCCTCCAAGTTATATGAAATTTACACTTTTAACCCTAACGGTAAAACTTTTACACCGTTAGTCCTTGGTTAGATTATATTTTCATTTTTGGTCCAAAATATCCAAATATGACATTTTAACACTCCTGGTTACTGTTTAATCATTTTCTACCCTGAACTTATCAAAATGACTGTTTGAAACTAATTTATACGAAAGCTACACTTTTAACCCGATATGCATAATATTTTGCATTTTTAGTCCAAAAATCACAAATATATGAGTTTAATATTTTTGAGATTTTCATAACCCTCAAACAGCTTATTTAAGTTCATAAAACTGCTTATGACATAAAAAGAGCTTATTTTTAGCTTATTGGGCCTTAAGAGTTTTTAAAATAGTCCCGTTAAGGTTTTATAATCCAATGGGTTTCGAATCGATTTGGGCTTGATTATGGGCTTAAAATATAGTCCTTTTAACTTATCCAAACTGCTTATGGGACTGCTTATTCGAAATTGCTTATTAAGAGCTTAGTGGGCTTTAAGGCCCACTCGATAAACATTTGAGTTTTAAACTGTTTCGAGGGCGATTAACTTATAGGTTCGTTTAGGTATTATAGGAGCTTATCAAAATAGCTTATTGCTACTGTTTATTAGTTTAGATTGTGAAGAAATGGGTTGAGTAATTTATTCGATAGGTTACTCGATTAAAAATGATTTTATGGGTCGTTTTCTAATCGACATAACAACATGGTCCAAATGATTTTATGTGACATATATACGTTCGATATTCAACATGCGTTCAAAATGAGTCTCGATAACCATTTATATGATGATATATGTTACGAATGAATATGGTTCTTTATTTCTAGCCATCCATAGGATTAGGAGGTCATATATGTAGATAAAATGAAATACGAGAGATCGAAATATATATAGAAAGCTTGTAAATGATATGATTGGAAAATAACGATGCATGAATTAATGAAAATCATAAGTATGTATAGAAATGTATCAAGAGACTTACTACACCAACAAGGGTGGTGAGAAACGTTGAAATAGAGCTAAGGATCAAATGTTATGCACGTTACTTGCTAGAACACCACAAAAGAATCGAGATCAAAGCTTGTATGCTTGTGAAAATGGAACGAATGCCTAGAACTTGGCCCTTGCTTCTTCGAATGGCTCGGTAGGGAGAAAAAGACTTAGGAGATTATTGTGAGATATAAGTTTGAATGAATGAATGAGTGTATGTGAGTTATACGTATATGTATATGCATGCACTAGAGTATAATGTATTATAGTCACAACAAGTTGGGATTGATTGGATGCCAAAGAGATTAGGATAGGAGATTTAGGGAATAAGTGTAGCTAGGTACTCGAGTGTAAGATATTAAGAGAGGTGGGAGTGAGCTAGCTTCGGTTATAGTCAAGTGGCATGGTTCAATATTTCTTTCGACATACATTAGGTCCAAACGACTATTAGACGTGACCAAATCAATTAGAGAGCATGTAGTGAGGCTTGTGGAAATCGTTTTCGACTAGGTAACACACAAGGCTTAGGTAAAAATGAGTTTAGTCGATTTTGGTTAACACTCAAATGAGTTTGCACATGTGTCGAATGGTGTTAGCTTTAGGCCTCGTTTTAATAGTAAACGTTCGAAATAAATAATAAGGCTTGTCATTCCTGAATCCTTGAAAGGTGGTGAATCGAACTATGTAAAATGTGGTATAGCTTGTGTGTCGAATTATAGAAATATAGAGGCCAAGTAATTGAGGTTTGGCTCGGTTAAGAATAAAAGAAAAATGAAAATTGGGCTTGAATAGTAGTGGGCTGAGAACTATGTAATAAGGATCCGTTTGGTTTTTATTTGTATATTGGATTATCGTGGTGCGTGTGTGAGCTCGTTCCAAAGTATTGTGAATCACGTAACAACATTTTTGATTCATGGTAATGTAATAAACGAAAATTTTAAACTTTTTCTCGTAAAAATGATTAAATGAACTGTAGTGATAGATTAATACTTGATTAACATTTACAATTTACTGGGGAATTTTACAGGCTGCTACAGATGGTGAAGACCACGTCGATCGTGAAGATGAAGCTGACACTAATAATGTGGATTTTTATCTTAGTGATGTAGGAGATTGATCTCAAATTGTAATTTGTTAAACGACACTTATTTGAATGAAATTGTTATCGAGTGGTAAAATGTGTTTATTTATTTATTTAATTATTTATTATTATATTTTTTTGGTATATTTTGTTATTTATTTGAATGTGTGTGTGTGTGTGTATATATATATATATATATATATATATATATATATATATATATATATATATATATATATATATATATATATATATATATGCGTATATGTTTTTCTTCACTAATTTCTATGTTCTTGTACTAGTACGTTTACAGATGGCAGATGTTGTGGCTAGGAGCCACGGTGGCGATGGAGGTGATGCCAGCCCGTGGTCCCTCGAGGAGGATAGGCACTAATTGCCAGTGTAAGAATTTCTCGATTATTTCAATTAAACTTGATCATTATTTGAAATTGATAACTTGTTATTTTATGTCATCATCACTTGAGTTTGATTACTTGTAGGGTCTAAATCCAAACCTCCCTAGCCAAATGCCAAAATTGGCAAAGGCGGGAAGGTGGTGCGTGGTCCCACAAAGAACACGAAACTCCACCAAATGAGGACTGAGACAGGTCGTCCGGTATCGATCATATTTCGGAAGAATGCCAAATGGATGTGGGAGCATGTGGGCGATCACTCTTCGCGGTTCTCCAACATGGCCGGGACGTTGTTACGGGAATCAATTCCCATGCATTACAATTCGTGGGATGACGTTCCCGAGACCACCAAGGCCCACATCGATGACCAGCTACACGTAAGTTTTTTTTTATCTTTTATTTTTTTTTTTAATTTTTGTTTTTATTTATTTTAAATGTGTTTATTTATTTAAATTTGTCTCTTTATTTAAATTTGTATATTTATTTTAATTATATTTTATTGCAGCATTTCTTTGATCTCGGTGAACACCTTGCTGGTCCGGATGGAGATGATATTGTCAGAAGTATCGAAGCTTATCTCAGAAAGCGATACGATGACAACAAATACAAATTCAAATTGCAGAATTTTACACGGCAAGGTGGGGTTGAGAAAGTAGACGAGATCAAGAATAAGCGTTCGGCGAACCAGACGCCTGAGGATTGGGAAAAACAGGTAAATTACTAGATCGACACGTTATAATAATAATAATATAATAATAATAATAATAATAATAATAATAATAATAATAATAATAATAATAATAATAATAATAATTATTATTATTATTATTATTATTATTATTATTATTATTATTATTATTATTATTATATTATATTATATTAATTAATATATAATAATAATAATAATAATAATTATTATTATTATTATTATTATTATTATTATTATTATTATTTATTATTATTATATTATAATATCATATCATCATCATCAATATAATAATAATAATAATAATAATAATAATAATAATAATAATAATAATATTTCATTTATATAATAGTTTTTATTATTTATAATAAGCAGGTGAAGCACTGGTCAGACCCAAAGAAGTTGAGGATCGGGGCGACCAACAGGCAAAACCGGCTCACGAATACGAGTTCTAGCCTTCATGGATCCCATTCGTTAGCTGTTATACGCGATAACTTCGTAAGACACTTTTTAATCATTTTATTTATATATATAGTGTTGGGTGAGTCGTTATTGATTTTATTTATAAACAGTTGAGCCACCCCACCGACTCCATGGATGGTAGAGACTTGATCGAGCTTTACAGACACAACCATACGAGAGGCGACGTCTTTAAGTCTCCAGTTTCCGAGGCTAGATACGTAAATATAATTTATTTCCAAAAACTCACCCACATTAATGCAATATAATAAATCACGACTTATATATTACTTTTCTTGTTTTTTTGTAACTAAACAGAATGAGATGAAACGGATGCGGACAGAGAGCACCTCCGCCGGGACGACTATGACTGACCTCGATATTATGCGCCACGTGATCAGTGGTAAGCAGCGCGGTCATATTCCTGGCGTAGGTCTAGTGTTACCCGGCGGTGGTCAGAAGACGACCCACAGCGCCTCACGAGCCCACGAGCAAGCCTCCTCGTCCTCGCTGCAGGAAACCGTGCAGAAGCAATCCCAGGAGCTCTCCACGCAAAGGACACAGCTTGATATTTTGATGGATTGGGCCAGGACTCATCCGGGTTGGACCGAGCGGCTAGCGAGTGGCTTGGCGGGGACATCGGGATCACAAAATGCTTCACAGGGCGAGTCTCGAGGTACCGAGGAGAGGAGTGGGGGTAGTGGGGGGAGTGGGGAGACTGGGGAGTAACGTATGACTTGTTTGGGTCCTATGGGTCGGTTTATATTTGTTTTGGGGTTATGGACAAAGTTGTGGAGATTTACATGGATTATTATGTGTTTATGTAGTTTATGTGTTAGGATTCCCGCTAAATTGTTCCCCGCGTATAGTTTTGGACCATTTTGCGGATAGCTAGCTTATGTATAGTTTTTGGACCATTTTGCGGATAGCTAGCATATGTATAGTTTTGTAGATGATCATGTGATCACGGTTTTCGAACCGTTTTTGGCGAATTTGGATACATATGCATGATTATGTTAACTTAGTGAATTTGGATATGTATGATATTACGTTTAGCGAATTTGTGATGTGAGATTCTTTTGTGGTGTTGTGGCATTTGGATATATATACAGGTTGTGATGTTGTAGATTTTTTCCCGAAAAAATCTGGAAATTACCCATTTTGCAGCATAATGGGTCAGAGGCTTTTGGCGGGGACATGAGGTTGAACCAGTTTTATCTGGTTAAGATTTTTGAATTTACAGCAACAGTGGATGATTCTTTTGGCGGGGACATGTTCGCGCCAAAAGTCTTAATTAATTATCATAATCACTTAATTATGTGACTTTTCTGGTTAATTAAGGGACCTTTTGGTGGGGACATGTCCCCGCCAAAAGTAATGCCACGCTGGACTAAGTTTGACCAAATCAAAGGCTGCGGGTCCCACTTGTCCCCGTCAAAAGCTGAAATTGTCCCCACCAAAAGTATTAGCGAGGAGGAGTCAGCGGGGACTTTTCGGCGGGGACAAGTCCCCGCTGAAAGTTTTTGGCGGGGACATGTCCCCGCCGAAAGGTCCAAAAAGTCCCGTCGAAAAGCATCGAATGTTGTAGTGACGTATGACATATTGAGTTATAGCACCAGATGATCAAACTTTGACTTAAATATCGATGAGGATTTTCATGTTCATGTTACTCTGGGGAGAGCGAATCTTAGACTCGGTTGTACGTAGCCTAACCTAACTGAGGTATTCCCGTGACTATTTCTGACTCTTTTTCTTTTCACCTTCAAATATGTATCTAATAATGTTTGAATTCTTGTGAAAAAGTCATGTTCCTCCTTCTTGGTGGTGGTTATTCATCTCTTACCTTGCAATTCTTAAAAAGTTAATATTTTAGTAAATAAATTGGCAAATGTTGAAGTAATTTTTCGTAAACACTTCAGACAAACAAAGGAGGTCTTTCGGTTGAACTTGAAGAAGGTTCTTCCGAAAGTCTGGTGAATCAATCCCTTCGGCTTGTATGGGTCTCTCGGCTAACTGCACACAAGAGCACGCGTTAGGCTCGCCCCGAGTGTTATCTCAGGACCCACCTCCGGCGTGAAAATAAGTACTGTATAATCCGAAAGGCCTAAGCAATAATTGAGAGTAAATATATATGGTAAAAAGTCGGTTGAAAGTAGTAAATGATCTGGGTATTTATACTACCCAGCTTTGGTACCTGAAATGGCGGCGCCGGATTTCCCGGGAACATGTCGCAGACATAATCCCGTAAATCATGGGGTGGCGGTGGCGTTGTCTGCTATTGCCATCTGTCCAAAAGGTGATGCCACTTGTCCTACTGCTCACAGTTGTATTGGCCGGATAGCTAGGTGTCTTCCGGTATTCACCGAATGACTTTGTCCGTCCGGACGGCCGGACAAGTTAATCCGTCCGAACACATACGCCAACAAGTCCCCCACCCAGTATCATAGTATCGATCCCACCGATATTGTGATACTCTGAAAATTTTGGGATTCAATTTTATTATTTCTGATAGGTTCATTCCGCTAGGATCCGATGAGTAGGTTGAACGTACAAACCGCCAAAAATCATTATTACTTCTTTTTAAGGATAGCCGTCATTTTTTACTGAGGTCCCAAGATTCAGACATGTGTGCACATGCGCATCGCATGGTTGCTAGGGCGCCACGTCATCATCTGACACGACATGTCTTTTCGCGTTCCTCCTTTTCTCCTATAAATAGCGTCATTTCTATCGTTTTTACCACTGTAATTTCTTGCTCTGACAAACCTTCCAAAGCATTTTTTCCGAGTGATTTCCGTGTTGCCATTTGACTTAAGAGGTGTATTCTGGACTATTCGTACATTGAATTTCTTCACCTCTTGGCCACATAACGTTATCCTTCGGTGTAAGCGATGTCGAACTCTCCCATGTCAATTCCTGAAGAGGACACTCAATAGGTTGGGGGTTTTCTACCTAAGTTCGATATTCAAAAATACACCTCTCGGATGGACGAAGGGATGGTGTATATGGTAACAAAGCAGTTCGGCATACCCGAGGATCTGCGTCCGAGGCTCCCTCCCCCGAACATGACGATGGACGAGTTACCAGATGACTCTATTGGTTTGTATCTGGAGTATTTTTATGAGGGCGGTCTTAGCGTACCCTTCTCTACCTTTTTGCTGGACGTTATTAAATACTATAAGGTACATATCTCTCAGTTGGTTCCGTTGGGTCTGCACAACGCGACCCTTTTTGAAGTATATAGCCGAAGCTTGGACATCACCCCTACCACTTCTTTGTTCCGGGTGTTTTACAAGCTAAGCAAACAAGGCCATTGGTTCTCTTTCGAGAAAAGGAGTGGCAAAGAGAAAAAGGTTTGTTTTAGGGAGATTCTGACCGGACTGAAAGGTTGGAAACACCACTTTTTCTTGATAGATAGACGAGCCATCCCGTTCGCCATGCCTTGGAGGCATCATGACTCTGACATCTCGGATCCCTTTCTGAGAGGAGAGTTTAATGTTGAGGATGCTGAGAAGTTGGCTGCTAACGTGATCGATCTCATACCGATTCCCCCGGGTTTTCTTTACGCCGTAGGGCTGACCTCGCACTGGGAGCATACCGGTTTCCGAGCTGAGCTTAGGGATGCCGAGGGAAAAGGTATAGCCTGATGACTTACTTAGACCCCCTTTTGTTTTCCGTTGATGTATTCGCATATTTATTTCTAAATGTTTTGCATTTTGTCCTTCCGCAGCTGTAGCTATGTCCGACTATTTGATTAATCCCAAGATCCGGGAGGGTGTTTTCATGGCGAAGGGAGCTGAATACCTTGAAGGTGAGCCTCATGAGTTGCACGTGACTGCTCCCGCTCCGTCAAATGCCGATATCCCTGAGTTGATGGCCGAGGAGAGAAGGGTCGAGGCGGCTGACGCACGGGTTTTGGAGGCCAGGCGCAAGAAACAAAGGCAAGCTGCTACCCGGGAAGCCCTAAAGGCCTAGAGGGGAGGAGGGGCTACCAAGTCCAGGGTGCGTGCTCAGCGCGGTGAGGGGCGCAGTGATGTGCTCCGTCCGACAAAACGGAGCAAACCTGTTAAGGATATCCCCGTAGTGGATCTGGAGCATGATTCTTCAGAGGCTGTCCTGGACCTTTCCCCCCTTCGGTCACCTGGTCCGGAAGAAGTTAGAGGGCCCCCAGAGGGCGCGGAATCCACATCTGGAGCTGCTAATATAGGTAAGTCGTTCGGATGTGTTTGTCTTGTGTGTTTTCCCTTCCCACCCCCTTTCTTATGTTATCAATAATGGTCATGCCTTTATTCTTCTTTCAGGAGGTCCTTCTGTTGCTGCCTCTGGTCGTGGCAAGGTTAAGGTCACTATTGATCATGATCCGGAAGCATTGTTCGTTTCGGAGTGGTCGATCAAAAGGGGTGACCGTTTGGATGGCTGGGGAGTCTGTAAAGACTTATTGTTGAACTTGCCTACTCCCCGAGAAGAGGCATATCTAGAAGGGTTGAGTGATGCCGAGGCTGTTCAAAGGGCCTGGATGCTATTAGGCCGGGGGGCTACAGCTCAATCGAATATTTTATTCCGATTCGACTCCCTTCTTAAGGAGTACAAGAAACTGTACCGTGTCCATGAGAAATGTGCGGATGTAGCCCGAGAGGCGGAGGAGCTCACAAAACTGAGGCATGAGCATGCTGGCTGCATGGTTAGAGAGTCAGATCTTTCGGATCGCATCTCGGGTCTAGAGAAGGAAAGGGAGGAGGGCAGAAGGGTTTCTGTTGAGAGGATCAAAGCCTTGGAGGTTGAGCTGAATGGGATCAAGGGTAAACTTGGTGCGGAAGAGAAGGAGAACTCTGTACTTCATCAGGAAAGGACAGATCTGGCTGTCAAGCTGGGTAACACGGAAATGGAGCGGCTTAAATTGATAAAAGAGTTCCTCCCGGAGATGGTTCGCCGGCTTCTGAATAGCCACGAATACAGAGAACATCTGGCCGTTCCCTTCAGTTTGTCCTCCCAATCCGGGTTCATGGAGGGCGTCACTTTGGACCGATCGGCGGAGGATGTAGGTAAGGTTCTGGCGGATGTAGATGATTTGGATGTGGAAGCTGAATCCAAGTTCCCACCCTTGTATAACGGACTGTTTACTGCGGAGTACCCCTATGTCCGGAAAGTAAGTGAAGCCTGCCACAAGCCTCTTCCGAAAATAATGGACCTGTTCCTTGACCCTGCTCCGCCCGGGCCTACGACCGAAGGGCCTTCTGTTGGCAGTCCATCCGCTGAAGAGAATGTCTCCGCTCCTTAGGCCAGCTGTTTGTTTATAATCTCCGGGTGTCTCCGTTTTGACAACAAATTCAAGCCATTCCGGATGTTATGTGAAGCTTTCTAAAATCCTTGGTCATAAGATTAGGTTTTGTGGACAATTACATTGATTCGGATGAATGTAGCAACTTGTAAATTATATGAATCGATGCTATTTTGCCTCCCCTTTTGCATGATTATGAAATGTCTCTTTTGTGTGTTATATTACCTGCGTTCCATGATGACTTATCCTTTGCCGAAGCTGCGCGGTGATCCCTTTTCAGGTCCCGCCCGGCCTTTTTGCCATAATCTTGCGGCGACCTCTTTTTGGGCCCCGTCCGGCCAAAATCATGCGGCGACCTCTTTTTGGGCCCCGTTTGGCATATTGTTATAATTGTGTGGCGACCACTTTTTGGGCCCCGTCCGGCCAAAATCATGTGGCGACCTCTTTTTGGGCCCCGTTTGGCATATTGTTATAATTGTGCAGCGACCACTTTTTGGGCCCCGTCCGGCCAAAATCATGCGGCGACCTCTTTTTGGGCCCCGTTTGGCATAATGTTATAATTGTGCGGTGACCTCTTTTTGGGCCCCGTTTGGCATATTGTTATAATTGTGCGGTGACCTCTTTTTGGGCCCCGTCCGGCATATAGCCATAACCGTATGGCAACCCTTTTTGGGTCTAAACCATCTTTGAACATTAACCACTGATCTCCGGAGGTCGCGAGCCTATCGGAGGGGTCATTTTGGGCTTATGTTCAGAATGCAACAAATAATATGAGAACATGATACGTAAGGAAAATTGCTCCCCTTCAACTGCGGGATAGCTGCATTTGTCATTGAAATAATCAATCAAATCCCTTCGGACGTTACAATAGATATGTTAGCCATACATTTACAAAAAAACACTTTCTGAGGTTAACGGCATGCCAAGTTCTCGGTACTTCATTTTCTTCCATCGTCTCCAATTTGTATGATCCAGTCTGGTACACTGCTACGACCCGGTACGGTCCCTCCCAATTGGGTCCTAGCTTTCCTTGGTTCTTGACCCTGCTTGCCTCATTCCTTTGGTATACAAAATCGCCTACCTTTTATTGCGAAGGTATTTTCATTTCTTACGTTAGTCACAATAAAAACAAATTATAATTGGAACGAAATAACCGGGGTTGTAACGATATTTCACTTATAGGGGCTGAATGAACTTTTATACTTACCTTGAATGATTCGGCGCGAACCCTTCGGTTGTAATATTGTTCTACCTTCTTCTTGTATTTGGCCTCCCGGATTGCAGCCATCTCCCTTCGTTCCTGCAGTAGGTTGAGGTTTAGGCCTATCCCCTCGTCGCTTTCCTTTTCCTCCGTTACCATAGTCCGAAAGGTTGGCATTCCTATTTCCGCTGGGATAACCGCTTCGCTCCCATATGTAAGGCTGAATGAAGTTTCGCCATTGCTTGTCTTCAGGGAAGTACGATCCGCCCATAAAATATTTGGTAACTCATCCACCCAACCGGCTCTCTCCCTGCCCAATCTCGATTTAAACCCCTTCATAAGACTCTTGTTCGCCCTTTCCACCAACCCATTAGCTTGAGCATGAGCCACAGCCGTGTTTATCTGGGTTATATTTAACCGCTCGCACCAGCTTTTGAAAGGGTCATGAATGAAGTTGCTTCCGTTATCTGTAATGATTACCCTAGGCAGGCCGAACCGGCATACAATGTTCTCCCAGATGAACTTTTTGACCTCTTTACCGGTTGTTCGGACCAATGGTTTAGCTTCCATCCATTTGGTGAAATAATCAATTGCTACAATAACAAACTTGACTTTTCCCGGAGCTTCCGGCAGAGGTCCCAGCACGTCCATGTCCCATTGGTAGAAGGGCCACGGTGACATGATTGAAGTCATGACTGTTTTAGGAAGCCTCAAAATTGGTGCGTGTATCTGACAGGAATCACATTTCTGAATCACCTCTCTGGCATCTCGGTGCATGGTTGGCCAGTAGTACCCTTGCCGCATTAGTTTCGCCACCACGGATCGTGGCCCGGAGTACATTCCACATGCTCCCTCGTGCACTTTCCGGATGATGTAATTAGCCTGGAGCGGTCCGACACACCTTAACATTAGGCCTAGGTAAGATTTCTTGAAAAGTACATCGTCTACTAAAGTATACTGGTTTATCTTCATCCGGAGAGCACGAGCCTCGTTTTGATCTTCTGGCCAGATGCCTTCCTGCTTACACCGAATGATTGGGGTCATCCAATTTTCTTCTTCCTCTTCCACAATGGCGTTGATTATTTCCTCTTCCGTCGATAGCTTCTCTAAGACTTCCACCAAGGTTTCTTTCATCAGATGGTCAAATGCCATGGATGTCAGCTTACTCAGTATATCTGCCTTCTGATTTTGCGCCCTTGGAATGTTCCGGATTTTGAACTGGTCGAAGCATGCGATACATTCCTTGGCTTTGGCTAGGTATAGTATCATGTTGTCTTTGTACGCCACAAAATCTCCATTAATATGGCTTGCCACCATATTAGAATCCACCCTGACTTCTAATATCCGGACCCCCATTTTCCGAGCGATTCTCAGACCTGCCAGCAAGGCTTCATATTCTGCTTCATTGTTGGTGGTTTTGAAGTTCAGCCGGATATCGTAGGTATACTCCGTTTCATCCGGGCTAATCAATACCAAACCCGCTCCAGCACCTGATTTGCTCGAAGCTCCATCGGTATACAACACCCATTGTTCCTGACTGGAGATATTGCATATCTCATTTCCTCCTTCTTTCGGAACCTGGTCGAAAGCGATTAAGGGTATCTCTGTTATGAAATCCGCTAGGATCTGTCCTTTGATTGCATTCCGGGGCACATACGTGATGTTGTAAGCTCCTAGTTCCACGTCATACTTTGCCAATATCCCGGACGCTTCTGCCTTGTTCAGTATCTGCTTAATGGGCTGATCGGTGATAACTTTTATCGGATGGGCCTCGAAATATCTCCTCAATCTTCTCGACAGGTGTAACAAGGCCAATGCTAGTTTTTCAACCGGAGCGTAGTTCCTCTCGGCCTCATGTAACGTTCGGTTGACGTAATGCACTGGGGTTTGCTTCCCCTCTCTTTCTACTAAAAGTACCCCGCTTATTGCTTCCTTTGATGCGGCCAAGTATACATGCAAGTCTTCCTTCGGTTTAGGGGTATTTAAGTAGGGAAGTTCGAGGATCATCTTTCTCATCTCCTGGAAAGCTGTTTTGGCCTGTTCCGTCCAGCGGTACTTGTCTTGATTCTCCTTTGTGATATTTCTTAATGTCTCAAAAAACAGAAGCGCTCTTTCCGCCGATCTAGATAGAAAGTGGTTTAAAGCTGCCAGCTTGCCACTTAAGCTCTGCATTTCTTTGAGTGACTTCGGCGATTGCATGTCCGCGATGGCCCTAGCTTTTTTCGGATTTGCCCTAATCCCTTCAGACGTTACCATGTATCCAAGAAACTTTCCTTCCTCCACCCCAAAAGAACATTTCTTCGGGTTTAATTTCATATTGATCTTTCGGAGGTTGTCGAATGTTTCCGCTATATCGGCCAACAATTCTCTCTCGGTCTTACTTTTTATCACCATGTCATCCACATATGCCTCCAGATTTCTCCCTATCTGCGACTGGAAGGCCGAATCTACCACACGTTGATACGTGGCCCCGGCATTCTTTAGTCCGAACGGCATTTTTGTGTAACAGTATGTCCCATGTTCGGTATAGAAAATCGTCTTTTCCTCATCCTCCTTCGCCATTTGCACCTGATGGTATCCCTTATAGGCATCCGAGAAACATTTATACCGAAATCCTATGACCGATTCTATCTTCCAATCAATTTTCGGCAATGGGTAATAATCCTTTCGGCACGATGAGTTGAGGTTCTTGAAGTCGATACACATCCTCCAACTACCGTCGGATTTCTTTACCAACACCGGATTAGAAATCCACGTGGGGTATTGTACCGGTCGAACTATCCCGACCTTCACCCACTCTTCTACCTCCTTGGTTATGGCTTGGTTCTTCTCAGCCGAGAATGTTCTTTTCTTTTGCGCCACCGGTCGGTCTTGGACATTTACGTTCAGCATGTGCTCCGTAATGCGTCGAGGTATTCCCGTCATGTCCGCAGGCTCCCAAGCAAATACGTCTTGGCTGTTCTTAAGTAACGTGATCAACTGCCTTCTGCATTTCGGGGAGAAGTTTCCTCCAATGGTTACCAGTTGATCCGGGTATGCCGGATGTATCATTACTTCCTCCGTCTTTCCAGTCAACTCTCTTGTCACTTCGGCACTCTGAGGCTCATTCTTGGCCTCTCGCTCTACCATCTGTTTTTCTTCCCATTTACGGCATTCCGATATTATGACCGACCGAGTGACCAACGTTGCTATGCCTCTCGGAGTGGGAAATTTCATCATCGAGTGAATAGTTGACGGAATTGCCCGTAGCTTCTTTAATCCGGAACGTCCTAGTATGATATTGTATGGGGAGGGAGATCTTATCACCGCAAATTTCATCATAGTTTTCTAGAACAATCCTTGACTTCCGAAACAAACTTCCAGTTCTACCTTCCCCAATGGCTTGATGGATTCCCCCGCGAATCCTATTAAAGGTGTGTTGGTTTCTCTTAGCCGGGCCTTGATGGAGGGGCACAAGTGCTCAAAACAGTGCTCGTACATTACTTCTACCGAAGCGCCTTGGTCTACGTAAACCCTTCGTATTGTGTAGCCCTCCACCTCGGCCTCCACTATCAAAGGCTCGTCCGATACATCCCCTGGGAGGATGGGTGGAAAGCTGATTGGAGCATTCATCCAATTCTCTTCGGCGTCTGCCATTTTCCGCTTTCCTGCGGCCGCTGAACTTCGGATCATATTAATGATCTTTCTTTTATTTGCACGGTTACCTCTCATTTGTGGTGTAGGACCAGCCGTTCTGTGCTTCAGGTAGATCGAATAGTTGGTCCCACGGATGGCGCCAATTTGTTGAAGTAATTTTCCGTAAACACTTCAGACAAACAAAGGAGGTCTTTCGGTTGAACTTGAAGAAGGTTCTTCCGAAAGTCTGGTGAATCAATCCCTTCGGCTTGTATGGGTCTCTCGGCTAACTGCACACAAGAGCACGCGTTAGGCTCGCCCCCGGTGTTATTTCAGGACCCACCTCCGGCGTGAAAATAAGTATTGTGTAATCCGAAAGGCCTAAGCAATAATTGAGAGTAAATATATATGGTAAAAAGTCGGTTGAAAGTAGTAAATGAGCTGGGTATTTATACTACCCAGCTTTGGTACCTGAAATGGCGGCGCCGGATTTTCCGGGAACATGTCGCAGACATAATCCCGTAAATCTTGGGGTGGCGGCGGCGTTGTCTGCTGTTGCCATCTGTCCAAAAGGTGATGCCACTTGTCCTACTGCTCACAGTTGTATTGGCCGGATGGCTAGGTGTCTTCTGGTATTCACCGAATGACTTTGTCCGTCCGGACGGCCGGACAAGTTAATCCGTCCGGACACATACGCCAACAGCAAACACGTCACCATGTGAGAGTAAATCAATCTTACTCAACAGGCCGCTAAGGTGGTGGCCCAACCATGAGACGCAAACTCACCAATGAATTTTTCAGATTGTCGTGATTTAGTTGGCGTAGTTGCAAAATGAGTTTGCTTTAACTTTCGGAACCTAATAGGCTACACGTTGGAGCATAAGTAGAAATTGTTTTGTTCTGCCAAACACTCCAATCAACATGAATACTGGCCACATAAGATGAATGATAATTCAGAACATAATGTCTATTAAGATCTCCTTTGTTGAATACGAACCCCGTCCGATGAAGCAAAAAATCCTGATCATTGTTTGAGATTTAACTTCCATGGATAGACCAACATATCAGAGGCTTATGAAGTTTTGCCTTTGACAAGGCATGCACCATAAAAATCCATGAAAAAACTCCTTATCTTGGCCTGCAAATCATGCTTGCGATCACAACCCATAATTGAAGTAAATAGTACTATGTAAAGTATATCACATCTATCCTATATATATCTGAGTGACATGAAAATACACATGGTATAACACGGTTCACACTTGGTTATACTAGAAAAACAGCCGCGCCATCTACACCATGGTTAAATCAATAGTTCAAGATCTTAATAAGCTAACAATATTGTCATATATTTCATCTAAGTAGGTTCTTTAAAGGGTAAATGAATAATTTGATTGATCAACACCTACTTAGTATAATATAGTTATGTTTCCCAGTATATCTGATCACTTTTTCAACATGCATAATTCAAATGCAGGATGCTAATTGCTAATACATACTCGGCCAAAACGGGTACTTCCTGTTATGGGTTGACATGAAACATTTTTTAGTCCAAACTTATGATTTTACTTGAAAAAAGCTTGACATGGAAGACATGAGGCTTCAAATCCTTATTTCATCATTCTATACCAACAATCTCATCCTCCTTCAATAAAGGAAAAGAAAAGTTTTAAATTGGTCATTTGTCATTGCTTCATTATTGCTGGCTTACAGCCTACTAGAGATTGCAAGCATACATTAGAAACATAGATTAGAGCTCAAAGTTTTACTGAGTAGTGTCTGCAGCTCTGCAAGAAGAAACATAATATGCATCAAGCATATGCAGGTTCATTCGTGTAAAGTAGTCCATCGGGAGGAGCACAAACTCATTCCACTGTCGAGCCCGAGACTAAATTATGACGAACGTAGCCTCGATGTCTTAATCCCTATGCATAACACTTAGCTCAGCTTGGGTGCAAGTTAGATCTGGTGGGTCCTTACTAAAAAACCGAGAATAGCCGAAATGCATAAAACTCATTTAAGAAAACCAGATAACACATAATACAGTTTGCTAAACAAATTACATGCATGTCTATTTACTTCACCCTAAGTGTTTTGTTGCTCTAAAATGGTGAACAACTCACTCATGATTTAAATTAAAAAAAAAAAAAAAAAAAGTTTTGTTATTGTTTGCACACTATTATACAACCTTTATTCATATCGTCTCTGCACTCCGGTTTTCCATCAAATCTTTCCTTTTGGTATAGTTTCTAACAAAATGTTAAAAGTTGTGATCTTTAAATTTCAGACTTTACATAAGTCGGTTGGATGGGAAAAAATATGATAAGAATTTGGAGTACAATGACTCTATAAATAAACTTTGTATATATTGAAGTGGTCAAACAATGTTTAATAATAAGAGGTTATCTATAATTTAGCTGTATCTAATATCTTGACATTTCCTTGGAGATTCCGTTGCGTCTAGGTCTGTTAGAATCCACTGCCGAAAGTATTTGCGGCATTGACATGCCACCGGACACCACAATTTCTGCACCCAAAAGAATCACAAGAACCAAATTGCAATTTAGTGCTTTTGAAATGGTCTTAACATATAAACATAAAACTACTTTACCCATTGGATTGACCTCCAATTTCACTTTATGTTTAAGAAACAAAATAATGAAAAAGAAAAAAATACGGTATTTTTTGCAATAATAGGATCCGGTCCCTTACCAATTCCTTCACGAACAGATAAATTTGGCCTGATAACATCTTTTGAATTCACTAAAAAGACATCGCCGATGTAAAGATGGTTTGTCGGGACATACACCGTATATAGCTCCTCATCCCCGGAAAAATTCTGTGTCAAAGGTTATGTCAGACTTATAAGGAGACTTATAAAGAGTATAAAATATATATACCGAAGAACAATGTTTAACTTTTGTACTTTGAAGTAAAACAAATTCTCAAGGCTGACCAATAAAAAATTACTTATCAAGAATATTAGGTTATGGGTACCGAGTAGACTTAAATCTGGGATAAAAAGTGAATTTGAGCAATATGCTGGCATTAAAAGGAAGTAATGTTAAAGGGTGTGCACCTGGAGAGTGACTGATGAAGTAATAAACCCAAATGCATATTCTCCAATACGAGGATGACTGATTATCACAACTTCCTTGAAAGCTTGTGTGTTCTGATCTGCATAGCATGAAGAAATAACAAATTTTCAGATCATTCTTTAATTAAAATTTAAATGAAGTAAGCAAGCTGTAAGAGGAGATACCAGGAGAAATGGCTGCACTGATCTGCTTGGAGGCATTGTAGATGTGACCAATAAATGGCATTCGTTTAATGAACCATTCTCCAAGGCTCAGAACAGATGCCCCCAACCATGATGACATGAACACCCCAATTAAGAAGATGAAAGTTATTGAGGTTATAAACCCCAAACCTACACATATAAGTTAGGGAGTGTAAAAACCAATGGTAATGGAGTGTGATTTAGACTTGCATTTTGGAATATCCTTTTTCGACTCAAGCCACAATAATCCGTTTCTAATTTAAATGATTTATTTTCTTTCTAACTATCCTATAAATTAGGGGCATACAATTAGTTTCGCGCATCAAAACTCATTTTCAAATAGCAGAAAACAATTACCTATTTACATTTGCCTTAAATAGAGATACTTTTACTCTCATTTTATAAAGGGTCTCACTTTTTTCTACACTGAATGTCATATTTGGTCATTAGTTTCGTATATATTGAAAATTTGCCAAACACTCAGATAAATGCTGTTATAACTTCAAATGACAGAAGCACATTCAGACCTTATGTCCTACAATTTGTTTTACAAAAGCTTCTGGTTATCTGATTTTGACTACTTAATCACATCAATAATTCAGAAACACATATTCATTACCACCAAGGCCGCAGACCATAAAAAGAAGCAAACCTTCACAGCTCCAAATGGTGGAATAAGAGTAGTTACATACAGCTAGGGTGATAGACCGATGGTGATACAAATAAGTAGGTTTGAAATATATTTATAAAAAAGAAAACTTGAATATTGTTAATTTTGATAACTTATGGCGTATAATTTAAGGGGTGCTTGGTATGCATTTTTTTTCTTCACAAACTACTATTTAGAATTCTTTACAGCAAAATTAATCTACGTGTGATATTTTTTTATTACAAAAAGGAATATTGTAATGTAGTTACTAACCAGATGAATTAAATGGAAAAAGTCTATACAATAACTATCTTATAAATTATTGTTATGATTATTGGAACAACCAGGCAACACTAATGGAATCATAATATCCATTAGTACTCCTTAGCATTCCTTTAGTCTTTTCCTTTCCAATTCCCTAGTATGAACCAAGCATGCCCTTAGTATAGAATGGGTGTAACTAGCATGATACAGCAAAATTAATTGTATAACTTGCAAAACAACAATTCTGTTTGACATGGCACACAGTTCTGTTGAAATATTCGAATATCTAAAATAAATTACACCCAAGACAAGTAACACAACCTTGTGAAACCAAATCATTGCCATCAATTTCTTATTAGATATATAAAAAAATTATATGTGTAATTTTAGTTGGAATCTTCCCCAACAAATAGTATTGCAATTTTCATTATATAAATGAAGTAAATGAATAAAAACTTGTAATGCACGAGGGTTTGAAAGTTAAACGAATTTCAGCATTAAAAAGAGAGGGATATATAGCTAAATGATTAAACAGGGAATATAGGCCTACCAAATATATCTATGCCAAGATGATCATAGATTGGAGAGAAAAATCCATCAACAAAATGTATAAACCACCATGTAATGTAGAAAGTAATAGCCATCGGTAATAGGATGACACTGCAAGATATCACACTATCAATTAGCAAAATGAACCAAAATTTAGTTTTAATAAACAACTTTAAGATTAAGACCTTTGTGGCTTACCATCCTGTCATAAACTTTTTAGAGGCCCAACTCCTCACCACTTTGACGAAAGTCTACATGAAAAAAAACAGCAATGAATTTAGACATCCATCTTGAAAACAATGCAGAATCTCATAATTGTGCGATTTTATACATCTATCTTATTTTTATGGCTGATATACTTGTTTCTCCAAAATCTAACAAGTTTGCTTCCACTCGTATATTCTGACTAATATACATTATATAGCAGCTTATTCACCCCTTAAGTTGTCTTACACATGATCCACGCATTTATCAAGTCCTACTCTTTAGATGCCAATAAGTGGTAAACCATTATTAGCAAGATCAAGGTATGCACAAGCATCTCCAACATGCAGCAAATGACTGGATCACACTATTGACTGAATTATTCACATTTGATACATAATGCTATTTGTTGTACAAAGTTCAAATCTACCTCCTACAGTCCTACATATTGAACTGTTGGATATAGAGCCTACTTGATTGAATCGTGTATCAGATAACACTTTCTTAATACAATATTTCGACCCTAATTGATGCCTTGGGTTACACGAAACTCGTATTGGGATAAGACAAGAAACACTCAAATTATCGGCAGAAATAAGTGAGCAAAAACATGGAAAATTTTGGTATTTTTTGTTTATATGTATACCCTTAGCTCTGCCAGGGACTGGACAGTGGGATGGAGTCCTTTAACATTATCACGGAAAAAAGGAGATTGCCTATTAGTCAACTTTGACTGGAAAAAGACCTATGTTCATATGAAAGACAAAAAAGATGTTTATATAATATAAACTTAATGGCGGTCGTAGGGAAAAGTTGCGACTCTTGGCCTCTCGGGTGAAAAATCACACTTTTTCATGAATGGTCATAACCATTCAAATAAGTGCAACAACGACTGCGCAACACCATCGCTATGTGCTGCGGTGCTGCCCATGAAGACATATGTCTGTCCAGCCACGATTAATTCTGTCACTTTTCACTAATGCTAACCATTGTGCCACTTTAGACCACTCCCATCGGGCGTGTCACTTGTGTGTCACTTAAGTGACACCATTGGCACGGGCGTGTCACTTGTGTGTGGGTTGGAGCCTCTTCGGTTTGGTGACGAGGAGGCGGGGTCCATTTGTTTTTTGTGTGAGCGTTTTGTGTGTGTGTGCGTTTTGTGGGGTATATCTGTGTAGTGACACAGAAAGAGACACACCACCATTGGCAGCGGTGTGTCAGTTTGTGCATCGGTTTGGGAAGTGCAGATGTGGCGCCGAGGTGACACAACTGACACACAAACTGACGCGTCACGGTTGCGATGTTATTGTAAGCAACTACAGTATTTCTTATTCAGTATGTAGCAGATTCGGTATCCAAATAGACCTAACACAAATCACATATACCAACACTTCCATTTAACAACCATAAAAAGAACCCAAATCTACAAATCCATATCTCAAAACCTAACAACAAATCAATCAAACTAACAAACATTAGTAAACAGTAGAAGAGATGTAAAACCTCATTAGATGAAGAAGTAGAAGGCTTTGAAGAATTAGCTGCTGCATCTTTATCATCATCCTTAATATTAGTATTATTAGCTACTGGTATAAGCAGCTCCCTATCCTTATCTTTATCTCTACTACTACTAATTGGTAACTTTTCATCCACCATCACTCCCTCTAAATCACAAATGGGTTTTGCTTCTACTGTTAATATACCCACCCACACACACACGCACGCACTATGAATAAATCCAACGAAAGCTGCGATTATTTCGAGGATTTTGGTGTTTGTTTAGTCAGGATCAGGACTACTTGTTTTTGGACCCTTTATTAGGAGATATTATTGTAATTAATAATGTAATTTAGGGGGCAGTTGTTATGAGTTGTGACTAATCATATGATGACAGCTCTTACTTGCAATATATTTGTCAAATGTATCCGTCTACTTTGGTTGTATGTTGGATTTAGTCCTTATAATTATTTTTAGCTTTTAGTGGATGATCATGCTGACATTTGGATGGATATGTTAGATCCAACTAAGGGTGCGTTTGGTATGATCGTGGGGTTAGAATCAGATTTGGATTTGGTATGGATTGATTGAAAATGAGGAGAGAGAAAATAAATGAAAGTATATTATTATATATAAATACATTTAATTTAGTAAATTCATATTAAACTAAAAATATTGTATAAATACATTGTCAAAAAAAAAAAAAAGATAGTAAAAAGGAAAAGTACGATAGGTTGTGATTTAGAAAACTTGAATAGCATGATTTGTCAAAACTTTTGAACGACACCCATCAAATAATAGTGGTATGGGTTTGGTGGGTCCATTCATTCATCTCATTCAGAAAAACTCAACCAAACTATTGTTTTTATCTTTCATACTAGTCCAACATTGCAAAACCTTCATACCAAACTGCACCTAATAACAAGTCATGTATACATCTTCTTAGGCTGATAGTAATAAGACCGATTTATTCGGTCAGTCCACCCAAATTCATTTGGTCTCATTCGGTCTCCCCTACTACCCCAATCCAACCCATCACGTCCCCCCTCTTTTTTTATTCATTTGGTCTGGTCTCGGACCAAATTAAATGAAAAGAATGTGTGTACCGTTGACAATTTTTTAAATGAGGTGTTTGTTTAAAAATAAATAAATAAATGCACTCTAATTTTATTGTAATGTTTTTAATGTTATTTGAATTATGAATGTAATGCTTTTAATTTTATTTGAATTATTAATGTAATATATTTTAGTTATTAATGGAATTTTAAACTTAAAAAAACAAAAAATAAAAAATGTTCGGTCACATGTGCGGTCCCCTTACTACGAGTTTGGTCTTGGTTTGCTTTAGGAGAGAGAAAGTTGATGCGGCGGTGCTGAGTTTGATCTTTATTACTATTAGTCTTACTTTTCATTTTAGCCTCTAAAATTGTAACATGTTAACATTGAATAGTCATATTTTTTTTGTAGTTCTTTGATTTAGACCTAAGGATTCTTACTAATGCATGGTTTACGCATTACTAATGCATGATTTATGCATGAGTTTGACTTGTTAGATGATGTGTGTAATCACGTATTGTTAGGTCATTTGAGCTATATAATACTATACGAATGATTTTGGCAAACAATCATGCGTAACAGATTGAAGAAAGTAAATATTTCAGCTGAGCACGACGCGTACAATGATATCTTATAAAGAAACATATGTGAGCTTGCAGCGCGTCGTGCTTCGGTCTAATGGTCAAGATTCTTGCTTAATTTTAATCATTGAATCTGGTTATTGTATAATCTCCTTCTATAAATGGAAAGGCAAACATCCTTCCTATGTGAAGAAAGGTTTCCAACAAACACACGAGAGTCGTTTGAATCGATCGGAACTCTTTTTTGTTATTGTCATGTTTAAAATAGCTTCACGTATCTAATAAAAACATGCTTTTGTAATTGTAGGGTGTTAAAAACAGTTATATGTTTCATATGTATAAAAGATAATGATTTCATGGTGTGTAAAACCTAAACATAGTAATCAAGAGTAAGTGATATGGATAGAATAAAGTTTTAACCGCTAAACCCAACAATTTGATTGAAACAAGGATAAAGTACTTAAACAGCACCACAACTATTGGCAAAAGATGTTTACAGTAAATAGTGTTGGAATTTTAATACATGACAATCATAATTAAACAATAACATCAAAGTAAACATGCGGAAGCGAATAGGAACATATAATGTATAAATTAATTAACCAAACGTAAAAGTATGCGTACCTTAAGATTCTAGCCAAACAAGAATCTAATTCCAAACAATCAACTTTATGAACCCTAATTAGGGTTTATGTGGATTATTGGAATTACCCCTTACCGTTTTGTAATTCAATCCAAGATTCAATCAATAGTGTGATTGAATCACGTTCTTGTACACACGTACTATTAACGAATTAAAGTAAATGCTAGTTTAAGAACACAAAACGTTTTGGTTTGGAAAATCAAACCAATCGACCCTATGAAGGGTGTTTGTCAACTGGCCAAACAAAAAGAAAAGAAGAAAACAAGTTTAGGGATAAACTATGTGTACAAGAGTTGTAAAACCATTGACCCTTGATTTGTTTATATAGTGTAAGTAACTTGGAGGATAAGTTGGTGTAGGATTGGGCTTGCCCAATCCCCCACCGATCGGCCAAGCATCCCAAAGAGGGATCCGAAACTTTTTCGACTTTCCAATTATTTACTCTATATTTCTTTCTTTTTATTAGTTAACGGTCGTTAGTCATTATCCGTTAAACACTAACGATCGTTACATATTTGTGTAATAAATAATTAAATATAACTTTTTATATATAATTATTATTCTTTAATTCTCATACGTAAAGTGTGCAATCCCATGGTCTCGAGTTCGATCCTAACATACGACTACTAAATTATGTCCACAAAATTAACAGCTCCCACTTGAACATATTTTAATAGTGTAATCACATCGGTTAGCGTCTAGCAACACTTCGATGCCTCTAGTACAACTCGAGTGAGGTCTCCTGGAAAAACCTTTAATGATTCATCATTATTATTATCCTTTTGTTAATAATACCGTGTTAAATAAAGATATGGATCTAAGTCACTCTTTATTTAACTATTATGTTTCTCGTTGTTTGTGATTTAGCAAGATTACCAAATCTTCTGAACATATTCAGAGGAGATCTTGGGCGTGGTCATGCAAACATCTTGTCAACCCTACGAGGGGTCCATCAGTATTAAACTCCAAAATAAATTTGAATGAACAAATTCTATCTTGACTACAAGCAAAACTCACGAACTTTGCAACACTTCTGAAAACAATCCTTATGACTACCAGTTACGTATAGCGTTAAATTGTTTCACAGAAATGCACTACATTCATGACAGTTATCTGGTATCTCAAGTCTGAGGATAACTATTCATGATTTACTTAATGACAAGATCCATAAGGTACAATCATGTAGTTTAGGATAAGTCTTATATTCAATTCATTGAATATCATGTGAATTTTGCATGTTAGCGCATCAATATACTACCAAGTATATTATACCAAAACTCAGATTTGTCTTAATTCAATGATATTCCCATATCATTAATTGACAACGAACGATTTAGAATAACTAAATTATTCATGGATTAAACATGCAAATATAGGACACAATTTATTATTAATGAAAATAAACGTATCAAGTACTTAAATTCATTACAAATAATAAACACTTAACATCCTTTATCCAAATACTAAATAGATCAATGCATGAAAATTCTAGTTGATGAATTGTGTCTCAAGCTTTGACAATTATACTTGTTGACAAGACATAAATCAACCAACTTTGATCTATCAGAATTTTGAGAATACTTATTTCAAGAATTCAACTGGTGAAGTTCTTGTATGTGTACATTCAAATAATTTGATAATGCCACATAATATTTCATAAAGTGTGTGACAACCTCAATCACCAATTTATGATTATCAAAATTTCAAACATTTTTAAAGTTTAGAGTATTCTTATTCATTTAATGTATAATTCAACTATGCTCTTAGTGAGCACAACTAGTTCACATGTCCAAGGATGAAATCCTACCATGACTAGTATTGAGTGTCATCTCAATTAAACCAGCATCATTGTAAACAAACAACAATATGCTCTTTAAAATTCCGTAAACTTGAATATCCATTGTGTAATGTTTGATGCCTTCTAAACTTTCAAGTTTGTTGGATATGACAATTTGCACAACAATTGACAAATTGTTCATCTATAGAATCTGGAAGCTGTTTTAGGCTGAGGATGTAATTCTATATCCAAACATATTCCATTAGAATAATCACTACACTAGTTATCTAATAACTTTCAATTAGATATCAACATTGTCATAACATCTTATAACAATTCGTTTATGTAACATGATGTCCATGAAAAATCTTTGAGTCATACTTAGATTTCATTCATGTTCTATCTTATTTAAAAGATATGTATCCATTTAGACATTCTAAATGATATATCATGTTCTATTAGATTTATTTACCGCATATGTTTATAATAATAAACACACATTCCAAGGTTATATGTTTTATTTCCTAAATCTTTCAAGTAAAGTTTCGTTCCAAGTTAAGACTTAACATTTAACTTATATGAAATGTTACTTCTTATATGTTATCCAACATATATGATTTAAGAAAGTAAACATAATGCTCCCACTAGCTTTCAGGAATACTTAGGAGTTATCTTATTTTAAATTATAAATCAAAACTTAGATTTAATATTTAAACATAAGACTCATCTCCTAGATGTATGCATTTATCCATACTTGAATTCTTGCATTTTGTACACTTTCAAAGATTATATGAATTCATAAAACTCTTAATTACTTACCTTCTTCGCTTAAGTAATTATACAAGAAGTAGTTTAATAATCCATTGTCAAATTTCATATTCATGAAAATAAGTATGACAATTACTATATTTATATATTTAATGTGCTTAGAAAAGAATATTCAATCATAGTTAATTTCTTAAGTATGATTAATAATCTTGTCATAAGACATGCATTAAAATATGTGTACAATATTGTCCATATGATTTCTACACAAAGATTTAAACCACTAAAGTTACCTTATCTTTGAAGAAACTCATCTTCATTCTCTAGTCTAACTATTAAGAATTAAGATAAACCAAATTTCCAAAAATTGATTATCTTTATGGACAACATCTTTAACATTCATAGTATGAGTAATTTACCCAATTCAATATTTGGTAATGCATCACAATATAATCCTCAACATATTAATCAAATATTTGAGATATCCTTGCGGATCTATGAATGAAAATTGCATCATTTTGAGGTCTGTCATTTAGCCTCATTATGATATTTACTAGTGTATTTTAGAAGATTTTGTATTTTGTAATTCTATCTTTACAAGATAAAAACTCTCACTTTCTTTTTGTAATTTATAGACTATCTATAAATACTTAGCAAATAAAACAACAATACAATGTTCTTTTTTTGGGATATTACAAATACATATTGACAGTTCCTGACATTTAGTTTGTTAATAACCTACTCATAAGTAGTTTAACAAATTCAAAACTTCATTTTAAGACTTAATGTGATTCATCACATTCCATAACAAAATGGTGTCTTATTAATCTTCTAGATCGGAGTCTTATTGAGTATATCCAATCCATACTCAATTTTCTAACCTTGATAACTTTTGGAAGAAAATAAGATATAGTTATCTTTAATCAAACGCTGCAAGAGTTTGATTCTCCTAACTGAACATACCATAAACATGTGGTATTTCATTTGAATTAATATTGTAAGATAATTTAACAATATGTAAGATAAACATATATCTTTCGGCTTATTTATTTACCAACTAAGTCATCTTAATGGTATAATAGAATTTTCAAGCCAATTGCATGCTATGTAACATAAGTACTTTTTGACCAAGTCACTTCATGTCCATGTCTCAACAAGAAGACATAAACTGTTATAATCCCACTATACCTTATAAATCATTGATCAACTCAATGACTTCTTGTATATGTCTTAATTAAAAAACATAACAAGTTAACGTCTTACTTTATTATAAGTCTTGTAACAATTAAAAGACTTCATGTTTATATCTTTACAATGAAATATAAACATGTTTAACTAAAGTAATTATGAACACCATCTCTTAGTTTCAATAGTAATTTCAAGTTAATTTATTACTTCACTTATTTTATGTCATTCCAAAATTACATAAATATTCAAATTGAAGTAGTATTAGATTATTTTATTTATTTATATCATTTCAATAATACATAAATATTTAGTTTGAAGTAGTCATATTATCTTATTGACACTTGTTCTAATAGGTATCTAATTTAGAAACTGCAAATTTTCCAGATACGGTCTCACTTAACATGGATATTTACCTTGTTGTTGCAATCTAGCTAAGTTCTCACATAACGTAAATTGCAACACCAAGTGTTTCTTGGATTAGATGTGAATAAGTCACATTAGAACGTTAGTCTCTTACGTTGCAGTAAAGAGAATCCTTTAAATCATATTCCTATGTGTTGTACCTTGCACACAATAAAGATTTCTCCCACTTGTGCATGGAACAACATCATGTAGCAGATAAACAACACGACACACGTTTGTTTATGTGATCATTATGAATGTGTCATAGATATTAGCATAATTAGCAGATGTAGAACCACTTCATTGTCTAGTAAGGAAACGTACATGACTATCCTTAAAAACATAAGTGTCTACAATTTTAAAGTAATTATCTTGAGACACTCTAGAGATAATCTGGATTAGTACTAAGATGACAAAGCTTGTAGCTCCCACTGAATTACAGATCATTACAATAATTCCTTATTCAGTAATACACACAATACTCCCACTGGATTTGACAACATTATAAGTGTTTTATAACCAGTAAAAGCAAATAGTGTGCTATTTACTTTACTGCACCTTTGAGAAAACTCATACATAACAATTACTTAGGTACTAAAAAAATGTATTCTACTTTGTAAATGATGTAATATCCATCAATGCAATTAACTTGAAAAATTGGGCGTGCAATTTCTTTCTTAATAGGTCTACCATCCACACAATGGTATGTAGCACCTTTAAATGGTCAAAACAAAACAACTAGATAAAATATACTAGTTTATCTTTTACCATTTTGCGGTAATTAGTCTAGCTTCTAATTTAATAACTCATAAAATGTGCAATAATCTTAACTATTAAAGTTTGCTATGAGTTATGTATTTAGAATTTAGACAATTCTAATTTTTCTATCATACCTTTCCCATTCATGAAAATGAATAGGATTAAGTCTCACGCTTCTCTCATGGAAAGGAGACTAGGTTTATCCTTTTAGTAAAGTTGACTCTAGCCAAAAAACCCCTACGGGTATAGATCAATTTACCAATAAAAGAATATCCCACGTTTACGGTTTAATGTTGCATTAATACATTTAAAAGAATTTACAAAATTCAATTTTAGTATTTTCGATAATACAATCTTTAAGAAAATTAAATACCCATTGGTTAATATTCATATAAGCCATAAAATTTTCTTAAAGCTAGGATCCTAATTGACATAATTTCATTACATCAGTTGATCTGTTAGTAATGAAAGTATTCAACAAGGTAATTGTCGAACAATAATTGGCAAACAATTTTCAATTCCTATATCTTTATGGAATCTACATTGCCAAACAATATTGCAATGTAAGCATGTTTTATTCTCATCTTATGCCTTGAGTCCAAGCTCTCACTTACAACTCAATTAAGTCGTCTAATTTAAAGAACTGCAAATTAACATAGTTCAATTACATCAGTTGATCTGCTAGTAATGAAAGTATGTATTTACATTTCCATTGCAATCTAGTCCAAGCTCTCACATGACGTAAATCACAACTTCAAGTGTTCTTTTAATTAGATGGCATCAACTTAATTTTAATGGTACTAGTTTTTGATGTGTATAATCAAAATATGTACGAAGAAGCATGCATACAACTTCGTACCATAAGCTTTAATAAAAACCTTTTTATTAACCAATTCACTAATATTAAATTAACAAAGTTTTGATTGAGGTATTGGGTTCACCAATCAAAGAATTTACCTTTAATTATCGTCCATTATATCTTACTTTTGCATAAGTCCAAAGACTTAGTGTTTCGGATAATTACCACAAAGTGGCGCATGGAATTAAAGCTAATTCACCCTTAAGATGATTTTGTACTAAAAAATAGTCGTACTTGGTAGCTCCAATTTGATGCACAAAGGAGAGGAGAAACAAATGTCAGCTTAAAAAGTCAATTAAAAACCCGTTTCTTTCGGTTTGACAATTTAATGTCAATCCTCCTTATACCCCTCTTATAGTTTGTCACAATTGGGTGAGCCGTTCTTACTATTGGTACAAAACTCATCATCAATTAAACTATTGAAAATTTAGCTCTTCAAAAACAATTCATTGTTTCACCATTATTTAGTCCATATTATTTTTCTATTCAAAAAATTACCCTTTTTGTTTATAAACATGTCTTTACAATAAATAAACAAAAAACAAGTAATACAAATAAAAAATAAAACAACTAAATAAACTTACATAACATAACAATTAATTATGTAAAAAACATGTAGCCACATGCAAACTTAATTCGATAAAACCTATTAATAATCAATTCTAGGTTTATATTTGTATATATTCAACTAAGACTATCACTTACAAAGGTAAGTGAGCCACATGCACCGACGTATCGATTGCGTTAGTCATAGCAAATATATACCATATTGCACGTAATTGATTACTTAATATATTGGAGTCTTCCCCAATTCGACATCTATCAATTAAATTACATGTGTAAAACTTAACCATTAATTTATATAGAAAAATTTAAACAAATTAAATTATCACAACAATAAATCCATGCCAAACATGCACGTTTTCATGGATTCTACATAACTATTATCAAGTTGTCACAAGATCGCATACTAACACATAAACATGTTAATCTAGGGTTTCTAATCAATATTAAAATTAAAACCCAAACCCTAAAATAAATAATAAGGCAATCGACCCTATTAAAATAAATTAGGGTTCGAAATTTTTATCCCTAAAAATCGACTAACATATATAAACACATTCCAATATTCGTTTTTTTATTTATTTTGGTAATTAATTACACATTATCCAAGGCTCGTGATGCCACTGTTGGAATTATATAACATGACTAATCATAAATATAAACAATAAACATTAAGTACACATGCGGAAGCCTTTAGGATCATATAATGTATAAATTAATTAACCAAACGTAAAAGTATGTGTACCTTAAGATTCTAGCAAAACAAGAATCTAATTCCAAGCAATCAACTTTATGAACCCTAATTAGGGTTTATGTGGATTATTGGAATTACCCCTTACCGTTTTGTAATTCAATCCAAGATTCAATCAATAGTTTGATTGAATCACGTTCTTGTACACACGTACTATTAACGAATTAAAGTAAATGCTAGTTTAAGAACACAAAACGTTTTGGTTTGAAAAATCAAACCAATCGACCCTATGAAGGGTGTTTGTCGATTGGCCAAACAAAAAGAAAAGAAGAAAACAAGTTTAGGGATAAACTATGTGTACAAGAGTTGTAAAACCAATGACCCTTGATTTGTTTATATAGTGTAAGTAACTTGGAGGACAAGTTGGTGTAGGATTGGGCAAGCCCAATCCCCCACCGATCGGCCAAGCATCTCAAAGAGGGATCCGGAACTTTCTCGACTTTCCAATTATTTACTCTATAATTCTTTCCTTTTATTAGTTAACGGTCGTTAGTCATTATCCATTAAATACTAGCGGTCGTTACATATTTGTGTAATAAATAATTAAATATAACTTTTTATATATAATTATTATTCTTTAATTCTCATGCGTAAAGTGTGCAATCCCGTGGTCTCGAGTTTGATCCTAACATACGACTACTAAATTATGTTCACAAAACTAACAAATAGTACTTCATTAAGAACACATCAACTCCTTTTATCTTACTCTTATATGAAAGAAAAATGATTTGAATGCATGTAACTTTATCTTAATTTTTTAAGAGGTGCAACTAATCTTACTAATTGTACAACACTTAAATGCAAAACAACATTTTAAAATGGTCAAATACTAATATTAGTAACTGATATGTTCATTAAATTGCAAAATAATTCATGTAATTAATAATACAAATGATTTTAACCGAAAACATTTAAAATACAATTAAGTAAATAATCATTATTGACATCGTTTACTGAATTTTAAATTCAAACTAGATTATAGTTGTTTGTGTTAATATAAAAAGGACCATTTAGAGATGATAGATTCATTAGAAGTGATTATGTATATTTGTTAATGTGGTGAAAGAAGATATGTTGGCTCGAGATGGTGAAGTCAAGCACGACGTTTTTGCAATACTAAGAATTGATATCGTTTTTGTCTTCACATTATCGCCAACAACGATGTGTCATCATGTACCAAAACACTACAATTGTTGCTTTCTCTTTTTTTTTGGTTTCGATGCATTGCGCGTATACTACCAAAACACTACAATTGTTGCTTTCTCTTTTTTTTTGGTTTCGATGCATTGCGCGTATACTACTATAAAGTATAAACATGATTCTGATGTTTCAGACTTTCAGTTATATGCTACTTTGAGTTTTTAGGTGTTGTGAGTGCTTGAATGTTTATGTACTTTTATTCTTTTAATATAATAGTATATCAATCGCAAACTTATTTGGTTTCCAAAAATATTCATTGATCTTTAACACGTGTAGCAATCTGTAAAAATCCCTAGTAATTTGTAACAATTAATCAAATATTAATCACCATTATTGTTCTGTTAACCATTTTTATGGGAAAATTTTGAACTTTTGTTTATTACATTATAATAACTCAAACACGTTAATACGTGATTCACCAAATATTGGAACGAGCTCACACGCGGACCACGAAAAACAAATACATTCAATATATACACCAAACGGGTCACTTATTCATACTCGGCCCAATTCCTGGCCTGGTACTATTCACCAGCCCAACCCAACTATTCTAGTTTTATATATTTCCTTTATAGCACTCGACTAAACTCACCAAACTTGGTCTCCTTTTTTTTGGATTTCGACACACGACACACCCAACTTTTTACACCATTCGACTCCTCACCCACTAAGGAATTAGTATCTCGAATCCCACATTTTATTTCAAACGTTTGATACACGAAGGAGAGCCAAAGTAAATCGTCCTTGACATGATTTCAAGTTCATTCCATTTTTACCACATATTATACAAATCGGTTTAAACTTTATTTCACCTAGTTCTATTATTTTTCTTTGATCATTTAAGAGTTCTCAAGTATATTTCTCACCTTATTCCTAAATATCACACGTTACATATATTGTTTGGACCTTTTATAACATTTCGACACATATTAATATATACCAATCGACATAAAATCAAATCCTACACTCACAAGCCTCTCTAAAGTCATAGAACTAGATTGCAAATCTCCTCAAATTCACCATTTCCCTGCCATACTACTGTTCAACACAAGTGGTGTCTCAAAAATCCAACATATACACTTATATGTGTATAAATATACACATATTTCCTTTGCCATAACTCCCATTCACACCATAGCATTTTACATACAATCTCTCAAGTATTTCACACCCTTTTTGAGCCTCAAGAAGACTAGAAGCTATTTTCCATTTCATTCGAGCCTCATTTGAATTGTTCAAGTCCCATTCGATTGTTTGTTTATAGTTCTAGCGAGTTACGTGCCTCATATTCGATTTCTAGTTCCATTCGAACGTTAACTCGCCATCTTTAGGGTGTGGTAAGCTCCATAAACTCATTTCATATTCTTTCCTTTGAGTTTTATCACCCCACGCATCGTTATGTATTTATTTCGAACGTATATTTATTTCTCAATGCATTTTACGTTTCTTGTAATCATTTCACGTAAAACATGGTTGCCTCCTATTGATGGAAGGCTAGAAACCATCGTTACACAATCACACGACATTTACATATTCATTTTAAAGCATATCGAGTACCATTTTTAATTTATGTAGCATCGTATAAATTATAACACCTATTATAAGTCATATTTATTTTTTTGAACACCTCACTGTGTCGCATAGAAAGGGCCTCGTAAAATCAATATCATACACAAGACATATCAATTTTGATACTTGACATGATTCTTCACAAGCTCACCTAACAAGTTGATGTTATAAGTTTTCCTTGATAAGCTCATATGAACCCTTTAAAAACACCAAAGCTTATGCTACTCGAACTGGGTTAAAAACCTTTATAATTATTCGGTTGGGCTAGTTAGCCCAATAAGCTGATTTTAAGCTTATTCGATAAGCTGTTCGTATAAGCCATTTGAATATGTTTTTATAACCTTAAAAGAAGCCTAAGACCAGGCCTAACTTCCCTTAAAACCCTTCGGATCTAAAAACGTTATTGGGCCTTTAAATTCAACTCGTTAGGTCCAATAAGCAATAAATAAGCTATTTTAGCAAATAAGCAGTTGGATTTAACTTAAATAAGCTTTATAAGGATAATACAATTTTCAGAATTCTTTTCACATTTTTTTTTGTGATTTTTGGACTAGTTTTGCAAAGTAAATTTACTATGCGGGTTAAAAGTGTAAGATTTATAAAATTATATCCCAAAACTGCCAAATCAGTAAATTAAGGGTAGAAAATGTTAAAACATTAAACAGTAAGCTTGAAATGTCATTTTGGAAGTTTTTGGACTAAAAATGCAATAAATATTTAACCAAGGACTAACGGTGCAACGCTAACTCCGTTAGGGTAGAAAATGTAAAAATTGTAAAAGTTCAAGGACCAACAGAAACTTTATACTCTTTTCATTTCTATTTCATATTTTACATTTTCAACACCATCATGTGCATTTTTACGTTTCGTTCATATATTTAATCACGTTACGTTATATTTACAATTTAACTTAACATTTCGTTTCACCACTTTCGAGGAAACGATATATTGGATTTAAAGACATAAAAACAAGATAATATTATATATAATATTATTTTTGAACTTTAAGCATTTTAAGCATATCACACTCACATCACCAAATCAAATCGTTATCCGTTACTCATTTTCACAATCACTATTCACATTTAGTCAAATTCTCAGACTTCACTGTTATCCAGGTCGTGTGTGTTGGTAAGTCATAGCCTCACTTTTACTCATTTTATCACTTTACACTCCGTGGGGGAGATACATGCTACAAATAGAACACAAGTATTTTTATGTATGCTACACCTGATTGATACTGCCTAAGTTCCCACTATTGCCAAAAGCCCCTTATATCATGAACCATTAATCACTGCGAGTGAACGCGAATATAGTGAATAGATCTATTGGAGGCTGACTGCCTATTCCACTAATGCCTTGATGGATAGCCTTAGTTGCTAGTCGGATTAGTCGCAATGCATTATATTTGAATTAAATAGGAAGATGTCAATCTCCTATCCCGAGGGCCATAACTCATGCCATTAATTTGGATTGTTTCCCCACCGAATTCCGGTACTCTGTTAACGTTTGCGTGTCATGAGACTTAGGGCAATATATATATAACTGCAATATCACCATTTCAAATGTTTGTATTTTACATGCAATCCTACTCTTGTGTTCGAATTGATTATAATTTCAAACTCTATGATTTCACTCAACAATTTTGTTGACTTTTATCATGTTTATCTCAAGTAATTAGCGGAACAGTCAAGGCACGGAGCGGGCAATAAACTTATAGTTTTTATGGTGTTTAAAATAAATTATGTCATTCAGTTCAAACTACTATCTCCTTTTAAGGATTTCACAACTCTGATATTTCACTTTTGTAACTGAATTATTATATGAATGACAAGTACTTTCAAAACGCCTCATTTGAGCCATTTTCTATGATTATGACTATGATCCTCCCCGTAATACCCCGATTAGTCTTCCGCTGTTAACTTATAATTTAGGGGGTGATACAGATTGGCATCAGAGACATGGTTTTAGAGAACCAAATGTTTTCAAACATTGGACTATAACTACACTTTCAAAATGAATGATTTTTACACCATACCACCTTACGCCCTTCGTGTCTGCATATCACCGTGTTCAATACATTACCTATTAAGATCATTTTACACTAATCTTCACATCTCACACTTACTCTCACACACTTGATTATTTCACCTTTATTTTCACACCCTTGATGTTATTGATTACTTACATTTACTATTTACAGGTTATTACAGTACCATGTCTACAGTCTCTCACATTAGCATCTCATCGGACACGGAGTCCGAGGACACTTTATCATTTATCAACTCACCCTTAGTTCCTAGCACTTCGGCTGCGACAGTACCAAACACCCCATCAGACGAAACGGAGCCCTTTGAGGAGGGTGAAGTTGCCGCTACACCACCCATGTCACCTATTATAATAGGAAACCCAGACTCACCATTATCTGAAGACTTGTATGTGTTAGCTACACGGGCACATATCTCACCACCACACTAGGAGACCCGTCCGTTTTCTCCTATCTACACCCCACCTACTGATGACCAGTACATGCAGAGTCGGCAATGGCTACCTGCAGAGGATTCAGATACACCATCACCTACTCCACCACCCCCGCTTTCACCGGTATTCCGGGGTAGAAAAGTCAGGATCTTAGCACCCTATGAGCCCGAACCATTTATGAAACTATTTCGGACCTATCCCAATGGCCCTATCAAGAAGCATACACCTCGCAAGAGGGTACGCCTACACCCAGTGCCGATTATACCACAGTTTCCACCCTACTCTCCTACTTCACCCCTAGACATGATCGGGATTACACCACCAACATCACCCAAGTATCAATATGCATCACCACCACTACGACCCGACCACCTATTCAACCAACTCACCCAGACTTACCCATTTACACCCCGCCAACGGGAGCCGACTCTAGAGGAGGATCTACCCTCTTAGAGTCGGGCTCTTATAGCAGGTCCTAGTCATCCATCTTCACCATCATTACTATTCCCACCTGGTTTCACTCCTCCAGCCCGAGTCTTCGAGTCTGGAGAGAGCTCCAGGGCAGCATTTGCCCACACACCTACCCCATCCACCATCGTGACGCGTCTGGAGCGTCATGAGGAGCAGATTAATGCACTTCGGAGCATTGTTGACAGAGTACAGCTCGACTGCCCCGAGACGGTCGACGGCACCCTACATACCCTCGTATCCAACAGGATGGATCTTCAGGACAGTCTGACGATGATTCAGTCAAAACTGTTCGTAACACGCTCCCACATGATAATGTTACAATGGGAGGGACAAAGAAGGAATGAGGAAGCCTTACGAGCGCACCACAAAGCTGATACATTAGAGACCCTCGTGGAAGACATGCAAGTCCAGCATCAGACTGACATACAGAGGCTTCTGGATCAGATTTCAGAACTCACAGGACCCATGGACGAGACTTCCAGCAGTTAGACATAGTTTACATCTGTATAGTTTTGAGGCATCTTAGCCTGGCGCGTGTGGCATAAATAAAGAATCTTGTATCGTTCTGTTATGTAACACAACTGATCAAGTTATTAATATACATTGTTGGTTTTGATTTACTATATATTGATGTCGATTTATGTTACTATGGTTGTTCATGTGTATTGTGATTGTATTCAGACATGTCGTGATGTTACTTGTGATTGCTATGGTTCTTTGAATATTACAACTAGAATGTAATCACAAACATAAAATAAAGAAAATTTCAAATAAACTTGATGAATGAAGAGAAAGTTGCTGAATTTAAGCTTTTTTAGATGATAAATCACTTTGTTCCTTAGCAATCCTATACCAAGAATTGATCACTTACTTACGATAGTACCTAAACATGTCGTGATTTTTGTGATTCTCAATTGGTTGTAATTTCACATTGTGACAATATTTATAGGAATTGTTTGCAATTACCCTATTACTCAATTTGTTCTAACATGGTAATTATGTGAATTCTAAATCTATATTTTTTTGTGGTATTAACAGAAAAATGCCTCGCACAAGAAAAGAAACTGCCACTCCCGCAACATCTATGACTCCTGCAGCTGTTCAGAAACTGATAGCCGATGGTATTGCTGCGGCTCTTGAAACTCTAGCAGCTACCCCAGCCCGCTCAAGCAACACCAACAGGGCAACAACTAAAGGCGAGGCATCTGCACCTCATAAGTGCACATATAAAGATTTCATAGGTTGCCAGCCAACTTCCTTCAAAGGTTCAGAAGGAGTGACCGAACTAGCTCAGTGGTTTGAGCGTACAGAGACGGTATTCATGAGAAGCAACTGTTCAGAGAACAACAAGGTTACCTTTGCTACGGGGACTCTTCTGGAAGATGCGTTGTCATGGTGGAATGCTACCGCCCAGACCATGGGTGTGGAGGAAGCATATCAAATTTCCTGGGCCGAACTGAAAACAAAAATGCTGAAGAAATACTGTCTGCGTACGAAAATAAAGAAACTAGAGGAGGAATTCTGTAACACCCCCGAAATCTATTGCGGAAGCATTAGAGTCATGGGGTGCTACTGAAATGGAAATCATAACACAAGGTAACGAAGAACCAATTATACACTTGATGAAAAATATATTAACTTTGTTTCAAGTTGGTTTACAAGTTTAATGGTCCCTCAAAAACAAGTCTTAAACATTTGTTAAAAACACTTGGTCACTAGTATCATCATGCCGCCTTGCCAAACCTTGCCACACTTGCATATATCCAGATACCTGAGAAAAACATGCTAAAAGTCAGCAAAAAGCTGGTGAGTTCATAGGTTTAGGTTATAACAAATTTGGACCAATAGTTTAGTTTGTGAACATAGAAATATCACATTTATATTTTATTTGCGCTAGCACTAAGTTCATGCAACCGAAGCTCGACAGTCCAATGTGCTATAACCTAGCACATTAATAATCACAAAGGGGCCCTTAGCGAGTGCTTAACCCAATTCACTCATAATCCGACTTAATATACGCTCGTTTGCCTATCCGGTCAAACCGAACGGGGGAGTCACCCCAATAGATCTATTCATATTAATCGCGCTTCCTAACCGGAATTAACAGTGCATGAAGGCGGGCATAATAATGGGTTCTAGAGTCTTAGGCTAACTGTAACACCCCAAATTTTGGGATACACAGCGGAATTCAAACTGGGTGTTACTAGACGGCACAACAGTTATAATAATAGAAACGAACTCTAATTAAATCGTTTTAAAATATTTTTCATTCAAATTTTATAAATATCAGAGTTTACAAAATGAGGTCCCAGTAGTTTTACAGTTTGTTAAATAAGTTTTGAATGATAATTAGATTTTAGCCTTCTATCGGTATCCGTGCCCCTCCGTGCCATCCTCATTCATTATGGACCTGAGATAAACATGCTAAAAGCGTCAACACGAGGTTGGTGAGTCCATAGAGTTTATAGTTTAAAGTACGAACGACAAGATTTTCGAAAACGTTATTTGAAAGTGCCAAGACAATGTTAATAGTACATAACTCAAGATAACAAGAACAATAGCACGTAGCTCAACGTATCAATAGTCAATTGATATAGCACATAACTCGACGTAGAACAATAGCACGCAATCAAGAACAGTAGTACAAAGTAAAAATAGTAGTACGATTCAAGAACAATAGCACGTAATCAAGAACAGTAGCACAAAACAAGAACAATAGTACAATTCAAGAACAATAGCACGTACTCAAGAACAATTTATATAGTACAGAATACGGTTTTGAAACAATTGTGACCATAATACAAGTTTAGAGTACTTGCGAAAGCAAAACAAGTAGTTGAGCATGTATCTCCCCCAAAGATAGTACGAAATAATTTAAAATAGGGGTCATGAACTCACCTTAGTAGCGTAGATTTCGATTAGTGCTTAAATAAAGAATAGTGAATAGCTCCGGACTTGTGACTTGAATTAATGTGATTTGTTTAGATTATTATTGGCTTTCAAGGCTGGATGGGAAATAATGCGTGTGGATAACCTCCGAATGTGAAAGTGTCGTATTATTTATTTATTACACGTTATTAATCGTTGAGAAAATATATTAGTGACACGATTATAAAATGTAATGAAATCCAAGTATAATACAAGTCTTTCCAAAATCACAATATAGTTACAATAATTTCCCTTTACTTTAAAAAAATTACATTTTTAACCCGAAAGTTAAATTATTTACAGTTTTAGTTCAAAAATATTATTTTACACTTTTTTTTTACCCCCATTTTCCGTTAATTACAGTTTTGGTCCTTCATTTTATTTTAAATTTCTACTTTTCAGTTTCGAACACTATTTTTCCAGAATTCACACTTGTAAACCCTTAGTCTCGCGAAATTTGCATTTTTAGTCCTAAGTAAATAAATGAAAATTTCCTTTTTCTCTTTGTTCAAAATAAATTTTAGTCTTCATATTTAGTTTCTATACCACCTTGTTTGCTTAGATCAGTATATGCCAAATGAATCAGTGGTCCTTAAGGCCCATCAAAGGTTACATATGGTTTGTAGTTAAAAAAAAAAAAAAGACACATGCATGGTTTTTAAAAAAAAACAAAGTTGGCTGTTGAAAAAAAGAAATATATATAGTTCTATATGTGACCACCTAGGTTGGAACATGGGTTGTATATATTGCCATGACACAGTATGCATGAAAAACACATTTGATGTTTGACTATAATTCATTTTCCAGTGGGTGCTTGGTTTCTTTTTATTGTAACTAGTTTATACATAGATATGCATGCATGGTTTCTCATTTAAGGGGTGTACATATTTGCTTTCTTTTTGACATAGACTACATGTATGGGGACACATATATTTAGGTTCTGACTATAATACATATTTCTTTGATCTAGTGCTACTGAGGTCGATATGCTCAAGTTAAAAATGAAGTAAATGGGTCTTATTGGGAATAAAATGTTCAAGTCAAAGAGCCTGCCAGACAAGCCAAGAGCCTGCTAGTTGATTTTGAAGAAGATGAAGATGTACTAACAGTACCTTCTGGGTAAGAAGGTACTGCTAGTTGAAGAAGGTCCTGCCCAGTTGAATGTCAAGTTGATAGATATTTATTTGTAGATATTTAGTTGTATTATTGGTCTTTGTACATTGTAACACGCTTAGTAGAAGTAGTTTAGTCTTCTGTGGTATGCAGAAGAATATACAGAGTTGTTACATTGGAAGTTGTAATAAATTGTAGGCTAGGAAAGTCCAAGTATCATATTATATTAAACCACTTGACAACTTGTAATAAGGGTACCTTATTCTATAAAAGGTTCCCTTAGTCACCACCTTCGTGCATGCATCTCTTCAACTAATAACCAAAACAGAAAAATCTCTCTAGTAACTTAGTTACTCATTTCACAAATCCTTTTACAATCAAAGATTCAAGGTTACTTTGTAATCCTGGTGATAGTTAGATCATCCGTATTATTTCATCAATAATATTGAATCGTTTTGTGTTAACTAAAGTTGTGTTCATTGTTCATTATAACTCACGTTTACATACTCATCACCTTTGTGTTCTTTTAAGTGTGTTATAGTAGATTCCGCATACTACATCACATTCACTCATAAATATCTCAAACACATTATTAAGATAAACATCCCAAGTGTTTGCATAATCCTTCCACAAGTGGTATCAGAGCTAGGCTGATATTTACGATTTAAAAGAACCATGGACGTTGAACACATTCAAACAAATGTTGCTGCAAAACTTCCATTACTCAAACAAAATGAGTTTGATATGTGGAGACTGAGGGTAGAACAATACTTTCAAGTGCAAGACTATGCACTTTGGGAGATTATTGAAGAAGGAAACTCATTTAAACCCTCAATCACCACCTCCACAGTAAACGATGCACTTGTAACACATGTGCAAGTAAACCCAACAAGCGCAGAAGAAAGAATTCAAAAGAGAAATGATCTAAAAGCCAGGAGTATGCTACTCATGACTATTCCAAATGATCAGCTTTTGATCTTCAACAAGTACAAATGTGCTAAAACCCTTTTTGAAGCTATTGTGGCTAGATTTGGTGGTAATGATGCCACCAAGAAAACTCAGAAAACACTCCTCAAACATCAGTTTGAAAACTTTACAGCCACAACAAATGAGTCTTTGGACAGTATGTTCAATAGACTTCAAAAGCTTTCAAGTCAGTTAGCCATCCATGAAGTGATGATAACTCAAGAAGACTTAAACTCCAAATTTCTTAGGAGTTTACCCTCTGAATGGTCCATGCATGTCATTGTCTGGAAAAACAAACCAGATATTGATCAGATGAGTCTTAATGATCTCTACAACATTTTCAAAATAGTAGAGCATGAAGTGAAGAAGACTACTGGTTCAAGCTCAGGAAATATGGCTTTTGTATCATCTTCAAGCACCTCAAAAGTTGTAGATGAAGAAAAAGATGGTAGAGAAGAAGGTACTGCCAACATAAATTTTAGTACTATCAGTACTTCTAGCAGTACCAAAACCATTCTAGATGAAACAATTGGGTGTGCCTTCCTGACATCACAACACAATGGGTCCATATTAACTTTTGAAGATCTTCAAGAGATCAATGCTGATGATCTTGAAGAAATGGACATAAAGTGGCAACTTTCACTTCTGAGCATAAGGGCTAAGAAGTTACTGATGAGGACTGGAAAGAAGATTATCATAAATGGTAATGAGCCTGCTGGGTATGACAAGTCCAAAGTGGAGTGTTACAACTGCCACATGAAGGGTCACTACTCAAGAGAGTGTAGAAGACCAAAGAAGCAGGATGATAAGGGAAGAGGGTATGAGAACAAGAACAAGGGAAGCTTTGAGAAGAAAGGAAGCTTTGAGAGCAAGAGTAAGGCTGTGGAAATCACTGAGCCTAAAGAAATGGTTGCTATTGATGGGATGGGTTTTGATTGGAGTTTTATGGGTGAAGAGGAGTCAACTTCAGATGAATTGGCTTTAATGGCTTTCTCCACTCCTGAGGTACAAACTACCAAATGTTCTAATAATTGTGAAGTTTTTAAAGAATTAGAAACTTTAAGAAAATTTTATGATGAACTGACATTAGAACAAAGAAAAACACATCAAGACCTAGTAAATCATAAGTGTGGTATGGCCAAACTTGAAAAACAAGTAATTCACTTTAGGGAAAATGAACTCACCTTTTCTGATGCAAAAGTTGTTCTTAATAGGGAAATATTTTTGAAAGATGCAGAAATAAAAACGTTAAGAACTGAGTGTACTAAAGTGACCTTGGCAAAGAATAATATTGAACTAACTGTTACCAAATTGGAAACTGCTTCTGACTGTACTAGAAGCATAGTTGAAAATCAGATGAACAAAAGAATCAAATCTGGGATAGGATACAAGACTTGTCCTCCTCCTTACAGAGGAATTCCTTGTCCCCAAGGTATTGATCTTGCAGAATCAGGTTTACATGAATTCATCAACAAACCATTAGCTAAACCTATAGAGAAAAGTGAACCTTCTGAGAGTGCTAAGAATGCTTCACTCTCTAACAAAAAGGTGCTCACTGATAAGAAATCAGATGTTCTAATTATTGAAGATTGGGTATCTGATGATGATGAAGAAGAGACTGTTTCTATCAAAGGAAACAAAGTAGGACCAATCAGTCCTAAAAGAGTAGAGATTAAGACTAAGGCTAAAGCTGTTCTGAAAACAGTTGAAAGTTGTGCTAGGTGTAATAGCAAACCTAGAGGTAGCCAAAGAAATTGGAATAATCTTAAGTCACACCAACTTGGTGATGATTTTGTTATGTACACTAAGGCTTGCTATTATTGTGGTAGTTTTAATCATACTCATGCTTATTGTAATAATTGGGTTTCTGGGAGTAAATCAAAGTCTAAAACAAATGACACACACCCCAGAAAAAGTTTTGTAAAGTCTAACACAACAAAAGTTAATCATACTGTTAGACCAAATAAGCCTGTTGTTACAAAACCAACTACTAAGGGTGCAAGAAACACTTTCAAACATGCACCAAAAGTTGTGAATAGTCCTATTGAAAAGAAATCTGTGGTCAAAACACAAATTTGGAGACCAAAACCAAAAGGTCCTGCTAGACCAAATGGTACTGCCAAAATTGGTACTGATAGACCAAAGACCACAAAATGGATCAAAAGGGAAAATGTTGTTAAGTCCTCAACATGTTGGATATGGAAACCACTCCAATCAAAAGGTGCATCAACAATCCTAAAAAGGTTTGATTTCATTGATGCAAGAGGCAAACCCAAGTCAGTCATGGCTTGGGTACCCCAAGGAAACTAACATGTTTATATATGTGCAGGAACATTCATATGATATTGGTGATCAAGGATATGTAGATAGTGGATGTTCAAGGCACATGACAGGCAACATGTCTTTCCTCTCAGACTTCAAAACAATTGATGGAGGATATGTTACCTTTGGGGGAGGAATCAAAGGAAAGATTACTGGTAAAGGTACTATCAAAACCAGTAAATTAGATTTTGAAAATGTGTACTTTGTGAAAGAACTTCAGTTTAATCTCCTTAGTGTCTCACAAATGTGTGACAAAAAGAACAATGTTCTCTTTACTGACAATGAATGTATGGTTCTTTCTTCTGATTTTAAAATGCCTGATGAAAATCAGATCCTTCTTAAAATCCCAAAAAGGAACAATATGTACAGTGTTGATTTAAAGAACATTGATCCTAAGGAGAGTTTAACTTGTTTAGTAGCAAAAGCCTCATTGGATGAATCTATGCTTTGGCATAGAAGGCTTGGTCATGTAAACTTTAAAACAATCAATACAATTGCTAAATATGATTTGGTTAGAGGTTTACCCAAAAAGATTTTTTAAAATGACCAAACCTGTGTTGATTGTCTTAAAGGCAAACAACATAGAGCTTCTTGTAAGCCCAATACCCATAACTCAATTTCTCAAGCTTTATACATGCTTCATATGGATCTTTTTGGTCCTACTAATGTGAGTAGCTTGAATGGAAAGAAATATTGTCTTGTTGTTACTGATGATTACAGCAGATTTTCCTGGGTTTTCTTTTTAAGATCTAAGCATGAAACTAGTGAGATTCTTAAATCTTATATAACTGAGGTAGAAAACCAATCTGATAAGAAAGTAAAAGTAATCAGATGTGACAATGGGACAGAGTTCAAGAATAGGGTTATGGATGACTTTTGCAAAGAAAAAGGAATAAAAAGAGAATTTAGTGTAGCTAGAACCCTACAGCAAAATGGAGTAGCAGAAAGAAAAAATAGAACACTTATAGAGGCTGCTAGAACTATGTTAGTAGACTCTAAGTTGCCTATTTCATTTTGGGCTGAAGCAGTAGGTACTGCTTGCTATGTGCAAAACAGGGTTCTTGTGATAAAACCACATAAAAAGACTCCTTATGAACTTTTCTTTGGTAGAACACCATCTTTAAGTTTTATGAGACCTTTTGGATGTCATGTCACTATTCTCAATACCAAAGATCATTTAGGCAAGTTTGAAGGAAAAGCTGATGAAGGCTATTTGATAGGGTATTCTTTGCAAAGTAAGGCCTATAGAGTGTATAATAGTTGCACTAGGCTAGTGGAAGAAAATCTTCACATAGAGTTTCAAGAGAAACTAACAAATGTGAAAGGCATTGGGCCAGATTGGATGTTTGATATTGATAGGCTTTCAGAATCTATGAATTATGTGCCTGTTACAGGTACAAATACTAATGATAATGCAGGTTTTGAAGACAATGTTGAAACACCTAAAGATCAAGATTACATCTGGATGCCAATTTGGAAAGGGTTGGATTTATCTTCAAGTCTTGAAGAACCTTCAAACACAACAAATGAAGGTACTGAAGATGATCATGGAACTCAAGGTCAAGAGAATCAAGAAAGTAGTGCAAATGACAATGGTACTGCTAGTTCACCAGATGGTACTGCCAGTTCACAAATTGGTACTGCTGAGCCATTAAATGTTCAAACAGATGATTCTTTACCCCAAGAAGTGGGGATTGGCAATCTTCCATTTACCTATGAAGTTCCTACAACACACAACACAAGAATACTCAAAGATCACTCCACTGATGATGTGATTGGTAGCATTGATTCTGGTGTTAGAACAAGATCTCAAGTCTTGACTTCAGATCAAGAAGGGTTTATCTCCTCTATTTATTAAGAAAAGAATCATGAAGTTGCCAACATATGCCTGTTTTCATGTTTTCTTTCTCAGGCTGAACCCAAAAACATTAACAAAGCCTTAGATGATGCAAGTTGGGTTGAAGCAATGCAAGAAGAACTTCTTCAATTCAAGCTTCAGAAGGTTTGGAAATTGGTTGATTTGCCAAAAGGTCACTGGGCAATTGGAACCAAATGGGTATTCAGAAACAAGAAAGATGAAAGAGGAATAGTGATCAGAAACAAAGCAAGATTGGTGGTCCAAGGGTATACTCAAGAAGAAGGGGTAGATTATGAAGAGGTTTTTGCTCCAGTTGCAAGACTTGAAGCAATTAGGCTATTCTTGGCCTATGCTTCTTTCATAGGCTTCACTGTCTATCAAATGGATGTTAAGAGTGCATTTTTATATGGTGAAATTGGAGAAGTGTATGTTTCTCAACCTCCAGGCTTCATTGATGCAGAGTATCCAGACAAGGTGTATAGGGTTACCAAGGCTCTTTATGGTCTACACCAAGCTCTTAGGGCATGGTATGAAACATTGGCTTGCTATTTATTAGAAAATGGATTCCGAAGAGGCAAGATTGATCCAAATTTGTTCATCAAAAGAACCAAGAAAGATATCTTGCTGGTGCAAATTTATGTTGATGACATTATCTTTGGATCCACAAACCAAGACTTGTGTGTAGAATTTGAAAAACTTATGCATAGTAAGTTTGAAATGAGTTCCATGGGGGAACTTACTTTCTTTCTGGGTCTCCAAGTGAAACAATCAAAAGAAGGCATATTTATCAGCCAAGATAAGTATGTAGCAGAGATCCTAAGGAAATTTCAGTTTGCTGATTCTAAGGTTGCAAGTACACCAATGGATTCAGAAAAGGGGTTACTAAAAGATGCTGAGGGTGAAGATGTAGATTTGCACAATTATAGATCAATGATTGGGTCCTTGATGTATCTAACATCATCAAGACCAGATATCATGTTCTTAGTATGTGTATGTGCAAGGTTTCAAGTACATCCCAAAGTTTCTCATCTCACAGCAGTCAAAAGAATCTTTAGATATCTTAAGGGTCAACCTAGGTTGGGTCTATGGTATCCAAGGGAATCATCTTTTGATTTGGTGGCTTATTCTGATAGTGACTTTGCTGGTGCAACTCTAGACAGAAAATCCACAACTGGTGGATGTCAATTTCTTGGTTGCAGACTCATATCTTGGCAATGCAAGAAACAAACAATGGTGGCCAACTCTACAACTGAAGCAGAATATGTTGCTGGTGCAAGTTGTTGTGGGCAAGTTCTTTGGATCCAAAATCAAATGCTTGACTATGGGTACAATTTTCTTAACACCATTATTTACATTGACAATAGCAGTACTATATGTATCATTAAAAATCCAGTTCAACATTCAAAAACAAAACACATTGAAATCAGACACCATTTCATAAGGGATTGCAATGAGAAAAGGTTAATACAAATTCTTAAAATTGATTCTGAAAAGAATTATGCAGACCTTCTCACCAAAGCTTTTGATTTAGGTAGATTCAAATACCTTGTAGGAGGTATTGGAATGATTAATCTTTGAAAAACATGTGTTTTTGTACATAAAATAACTGGTATTGACTTTTAAACATGGTACTGCTAGTTAGTCAAAAGGTACTGTCAGTTCATAATTGGTCCTGCTAGTATAAAGTTTGCTCTGTTTTGTTCATATTGATGCTTAAATGTTTACAATGCTATAAAACAAGTGCTTTGCACTTTGTTCTTTTGGTCTGCAACTAACAAATTTCAGGTTGATAACAAAACAAGAGATCTTCCAATCAAAAAGAGAAATATAGGTTATTTACATCTCAGGGGAGGTAACAATCTCAGGGGAGGAAATAATAGCCCAGAATGGAAGAAAAACCAATTTATGAAAGAAAAAGAAAAGAGCATACAAAATGATGCAGTGGTTGAAAATGATAAGAATAGATCAAATATTCAGAAGGGATGAAGCATTCCTAAAGGAGAAAGTTCTATCTAGATCAAACTAAGGAAAGTTTCAATGCAAGGCATGCTAATAGATGATTTCACTTGTTGAACCAAGCATCCAAGATACACAGCATCATTGTCTCTTATATTTCCTCCATCCAAGGAAATTGCACCATCTTTAGGTCATTATGGCTTTTGGTATTCAGTTCACCAAGTTTTTACAAACTTAAGAGCTGGCTAGTCCATAAGCAAACGGCTTTTGGTAAAGACAAATCAAATCCGTTGATGGTTGATAGTTTACCAAAAACTATATGGTATTTAACTAACCATACTTAACAGTAAATAGTTAACTAGTCCATAAGCAAACGGCTTTTGGTAAAGACAACTCAAATCCGTTGATAGCTGATAGTTTGCTAAAAACTATAAGGGATTTTTGCTAAACTTTCAAAGAGACTGCCAAGTAATATTTTCTTTCAAAGGTACTGGTAGTTCAAATTTTGGTACTGGTAGAGTAAAATGGTACTGCTAGATAACCGTTGAGCCTGTCAGAAAAAGTTATAGCCGTTGGGCCTGGTAGTTACATTTAGCCGTTGGGGTAGTTATGTAAATTACTGATGATTATATTATATTATATTTTACATATAAAAGATATTTTTAACCGCCTTTTCATTTACTTATTATACATTTTCTTATTGTCGGTTAAAAGAACAACTCTCATAATATCTTTCATCAGTCCTTATCACAATTAACTCTAATCTTTCATCTTCTACCCGTACCACCAACAAATCCCACCATCATAATCAAGATTTTCATTAACTTTCACCATGGCTGTTCTAACCTTTGTTAAACGTCACAATCAGTTAGCATTTTTGGAAAAGTCTGAGGATAATGCCTCTTTTCATCAAATAGTGGACTTTTTAAATGAGTCTTACATCAGGTTTGCTTTAATTGTAAATCCCACTATTTATGAATCTCAAATTTTACAATTTTGGCAAACAGCTAAAGTTAAAACTTCTAAAAATGGGGAACAAAGAATAAAAGCCAAAGTGGATGGCAAACCCTTGACTCTTACTGAGTCATCCATTCGAAGACATCTTCATTTGGATGATTCAGATGGTATTAGTCAATTGCCTGATACTGAAATTTTTGAACATTTGGAAAGAATGGGGTATAATGCTGATTCTAATAAACTCACCTTTCTTAAAAAGCATTTTACTCCACAATGGAGATTTTTGATCCATACAATCCTTCATTGTTTGAGCCAAAAGAAAACCTCTTGGGAGCAATTTAGTGGAAACATGGCTTCTGCTCTCATCTGCTTGGCAACAAACAGAAAATACAATTTTTCCAAACATATTTTTGAAGGATTGGCTAAAAATGTGGATAGTGAAACAAAGTTTTTGATGTATCCAAGATTTATTTCATGCATCATTGCAAAATCAAAACATTTGTTGCTTCCCCCACACTCACTTTATGAAACACCAAAACTTTCTCACAAAGTATTTTCAAACATGAGAATTGGTTTCAATGGGGAAGAAATACCACTTTTTGATGAAATGTTACCACAACATCCTGAAGAACCAACACCATCATCTGAATCACCATCATCAAGTTCTTCACCTGGTTACATCTCACCAACTCATCTTACACCATCACATCATGTATCACCACCAACACCATCACATCATGTATCACCATCCCAATCTCCTCAAACAGTGAAAGAACTAAAAGAGAAGGTCAAGCTCTTGGAAGATGCTCTTAAAAGTCAAAACACAAAATTTTCTGAGATCAACATCAAGTTAGTTAAGAGGGTAAAGAAATTGGAGAATGAAGTGAAGAAGCTAAAGGGTAAAAGATCTTCAAAGGTTGTTTTATCTAGTTCTTCAAGATCAGATGCTGAAGGTTTGGGTCACTCTTCCAAAAAGGGGAGGATGGGTAGTTCTGAAGAAGAAGAGAAGGCTCAATTTGATTTTCATGAAGGAACTCAGGTTTATGATGAAGAGCCTGCTGGTGCAGAGCAAGAGCCTGCTAGTTCAAAAGAGCCTGCTAGGATTGAGAGGCTTTTGGCTATGGACTACAAAGGTACTGCTGATCATGTGTACAAAAGAAAGAGGGACTTAGAGCCTCAAGGGGATTTGTTTGTTCAAGGGAGGTTATTTATTGCTGATGAGCAATCTACTGCTCCATCTCAAGAACCTACACCAAAAGATAAGGGCAAGAGCATTATGGTTGAAGATGAACCAAAGCCCAAGAAGTTGAAGAGAACAGAGCAAGTGCAAATGGCTATAGATGAAGAAGTCTCCAAAAGGCTTCATGAAGAAGAAGTGCAGAAAGCATTTGAAGCTTCAAGACTGCTTGCAGAAATGCAAGAGCAAAAAGATGCTGCTCAGACTCTTCTTGATACTCAAATTGCTCAGGAAACCTTTGATGCACAGATGCAATGGATTATTGCCAATGATCCAATTGTGAAAGGTCAAGCAGCAATAATAGTGAATGACAAGAATCTTAACTCTGATGAGAAAACAGCAGAGCTTGAATCTTTTATCAACAAAAAGTATAAAGAAGCAGCTCTGGCTGATATTTTTGAAAAGATGAAAGAAAGTCAGAAAAGAGGTTTTAAGGTGGGCACATCTCAGAAAGATCAAGTGACTTTTATGAAGAGATTTCTAAAAGGTCAAGCAAATTGGACTGATTATCAACTGAAGAAGAAATCTGCTGATGAAATCTACTTCCTGTATCTAAATGCCTACAAGAGTCTTTACTACAAGATCCCATCTGATGCAAAGCCTTCAATGAAAAAGAAAGATGCTCAGAAGAAGAAAGAAGCAAAATTGGATTCAGAGCAAGTAAGTAAAATGTTAATTACTTTGCCAACAATTATACATGTTGATCCAATTAGGTCTAGACACCCTATTATTGATTGGGAAATTCACCATGATAGATCAGGAAAGTCATGGAAAATAGCTAGGGTTGGGGGTCAGACTGCTATCTTCAAAAACTTTGAAAATCTAGTAAGAGCATGTGACAGAGCAGACTTAGAAGAATTGTGGAATCTAGTTCAAATTAGGCTAGACACAAATTCTAGTACTGATGTTAAGGAACAGGAACTATGGGTAGAATTCAATAGGATGTATGATCCTAATCCAAAAGATGTTCATTGGAAGTTTCCATATCATGATCCTTCAACAACGTGGGAATTTCTAAGCCTTAGCAGTATTCATCATCTTTACACACAAAGTGGGATTGAACTTTTTATGTTGGCTGAGAAAGAGTATCCACTTAGTTATGAAGTTCTTACAACCATGATCTCCAAGAGATTAAGATGTGACAAAGATGAAGAAAAGTCAGAAATTGTTCAAAGTTTGCTGAGGAGCATATTTGAGCAATGTGAAAGAAAAAGGAAGAACAGAGAGTAAAGGTTTTTGGAAGAGTTCCCTCAAATCCTCAAGGTATGTATTTTATTCATCAGAAACTTGTGTATTTTAAAGGAAATAACAAGTTTAGGGGAGGATTGTTGGGAATAAAATGTTCAAGTCAAAGAGCCTGCCAGACAAGCTAAGAGCCTGCTAGTTGATTTTGAAGAAGATGAAGATGTATTAACAGTACCTTCTGGGTAAGAAGGTACTGCTAGTTGAAGAAGGTCCTGCCCATTTGAATGTCAAGTTGATAGATATTTATTTGTAGATATTTAGTTGTATTATTGGTCTTTGTACATTGTAACACGCTTAGTAGAAGTAGTTTAGTCTTCTGTGGTATGCAGAAGAATATACAGAGTTGTTACATTGGAAGTTGTAATAAATTGTAGGCTAGGAAAGTCCAAGTATCATATTATATTAAACCACTTGACAACTTGTAATAAGGGTACCTTATTCTATAAAAGGTTCCCTTAGTCACCACCTTCGTGCATGCATCTCTTCAACTAATAACCAAAACAGAACAATCTCTCTAGTAACTTAGTTACTCATTTCACAAATCCTTTTACAATCAAAGATTCAAGGTTACTTTGTAATCCTGGTGATAGTTAGATCATCCGTATTATTTCATCAATAATATTGAATCGTTTTGTGTTAACTAAAGTTGTGTTCATTGTTCATTATAACTCACGTTTACATACTCATCACCTTTGTGTTCTTTTAAGTGTGTTATAGTAGATTCCGCATACTACATCACTTTACTCATAAATATCTCAAACACATTATTAAGATAAACATCCCAAGTGTTTGCATAATCCTTCCACAGGTCTCGAATGGGTCGAGTAATGAACATCCATTTCGTCACAGTGGGTGTGCATGTGTTTTCATGTTTACTAGTTTACAGTAAATGGGTTGATGTATATGTTATCTTTCTCGTGTATATATATATATATATATATATATATATATATATATATATATATATATATATATATATATATATATATATATATATATATATATATAATATATATATATAACAATATGACCATGACGTCATTAATTGTCAGAATGTCCAGTATTGCCATGTCATAATTCCACCTAAGCACAATTTGTTTAAAATTTTCGATTTTCTTGCCACATAAGCATTATTTATTTTCTTTAAATCGAATTTCTTGCCACATAATCATTATTAAATTTTTTTAAATTTCCAATTTGCCACACAAGCATTATTGATTTTAGTAGAAAATTCGGATTTGCCACATAAGCATCGTTGATTTTGCTAGAAATTTCGCATTTAAAAACTTAATTAAAATTGGCCTTTGCAAGAATTGAACCCTGGCCATTTGATCCACATACGTATACTTCAACCAATGGACCAAGCATTTTTTTGTGATCTACATAAGAAAATATTTATGTCATGCTTAAAAAAATGATGTTGCTAAGCTATAATTATGGAATATATTAGTATATGCTTTCTTATGCATATATATACCCGAAAATATTGTTATTTTATAGAAGATATACGTTTTTTTTTAGTGTATATTTAAAACATATAAGATTTATTTTGTAGAAGATATACTACATCTTTTATGCCTATAATTAAGTTGTGTATATATCAAAAACTTTTAAATGTTATTGCCTTAGGTTGGGACTATATATATAATTCGTAATGTGCACCTAATCTTCCACCAAAAATCAAAAACCCGTATCTAGGAAACTGGATTCCAATATGCAACCTCAAAGACACTCTAAACGACTTGTAAAAGTATCGACGAATAAAACCACACGTGCCCCTTCAGAACGTATGTTGTTAATGAGCCATTTGTTTGTTATGCTGTTATTTCTTACTAATATTGCATTTATAATTAACCTAATCGTGTCTACATGACTGTTTCTTAATTGGTTAATTCATTCTACTACTTGGTATTGATTATACTGCTCTAAGATTTTCATTATGCTGCTAAGGCTATATTAATGTTGTATGTGGCTTTAATGTATTGTTTGTGTATCTGATGTTCTTATTAATTTTATGTGCACAATATTGGTTAATTCATTCTACTGCTTGGTATTGATTCTACTGCTCCAAGATTTTCATTCTGCTGCTAAGGCTATATTAATGTTGTATGTGGCTTTAATGTATTGTTTGTGTATCTTATTGTTTTTACATAATTAGATTTTAATTGGTCGTAGCAACAACAATTTTATGTTCTTATTAATTTTATGTGCACATTTAATCTAATATTATTTTGCATGATTGTTATTTACATTGTTGTAACATTAAGTTATTTGTAATGCTTCTGTTATTTACACAATTGTTTTCAAATTAGTTGTAGCAGAAGCAAGAAATATAACGTGTGTCTATGTATTTGGTTGTTGGTTGGTTATAGAAGATGCAACAATCAAGGATACTGATATGCACACTAATATTCTTCTGCATGATTGTCATTTAAATTGTTGTAACAGTAGTTTTTGATATACTTGTGTTATTTACACAATTGTTTTCAGATTAGTTGTAGCAGTAGCAATTTGTTTTTACTTTTATTATCTGCTTAAAAGTGTTGAATGTGCTAGAAATCTAATGTTTGTTTGCGTATTTGGTTTTTGGTTGGTTATAGAAGATGCAACAATCAACGATACTGATATGCATATTGGAAACTCTAAGAGCACTTCACAAGGTACTTTGCTATTGTATAAGTTTACATTAATTGTCTATTAACAAATATGCATTATGTTTATTGTATGCACTATATACATTTTTTGAAAAGTGTGTTCGTGTATGTGTTTACATATGTTGTGTATTAACACGTGTTCATTGTCTTGACAACATTGCACTATATCTTTGTGTTTTTGTTACAGGCAAACATCCACAGAGGCTGACAATGGTTGAAAGCAAAGAAACAGGCAAATCGGCAACTTTGGTTACACAATCTTCATGTTCTATGTTGGATAATTCCGTGTTCCAGAGTGACACACCTAGCAGCCTATCCAGGGCAGCTGTTTCTAATGTTATTTCACAATCCAGAGGTAGTATATTCAACAAAATTTTGATTGAATTGATGGTACGTTTATGCTCATGTATTGTCAGCAGGTAAGCGTTCACAGACGGTGACAATTGTTGGGAGCAAGAGAACGGGCAAATCAGCACATTTAGTTCAACAGTCTTCATCTTCTGAGTTGGATACTACTTTGATTGAGAGTGATACACCCGATGTTGTTTCACAATCTACAGGTATTATAATAAGTCAAAATATGTTTCTATCAAAAATATATTGTATTTATATATTTTAAGTTGTTTCAGCATCTAAGCCGCCTCCAAAGAGAAAAATTAGCAACACTTCATCATCTTCTGAGCTGCAGTTACTTCGTGAGAGTGGTATGTGTGTAAACTATTTGTTACTGTATAATGAATTTTGCTTTTGTGTGTCTAAACTATCTTTTACTGTATATCCAATTAAACAACAGGCCCTAGAGAATCATTGAAAAGAAGAAACAAGACTCAGACCGAGACATTAGAGACCCATCACACCTTTGAATCTCCTTTAGGTATTAATTTGAAACCCCCGAGAATGCATACAATATATATAACAATAATCTGTTTTACACTTCTTTGCAGGGGCAGCAAACTCAAGTGCTGAGACTAATAGATTTTCATATGTTAAAAATAAACAACGTGATTTGAGGTATCAATCAACCTCTTCGGCCGTACCTTCAAAAAAAAGCAAAAAAAATGTGATGCACACATCGTCACATGGAAAACTTCCGACAGGTTTTGTACCCATATTCTTAGTAGTGCTTACTTTAATATAATTGGTTTATGTACATTACATGGTCGTAGTATATTTGTGTGATTATAGGTGGAAATTCTCAGCAAATGAAAACCAATAGAGATCGAAAAATTACTCTCATTAAAGACATCAATCCAAAGAATTTGAACATGGCTATTAGAGGTAGGTGCGTGTCCGTGTGGCATTCACACAAACTTGGTGAGGAGCATGATCCTTACAGTCTAGACTGTGTTCTACAGGACGAGGAGGTAACATGGATTAGGTTGCCAACTATTTATGTTTGTATGTATTTTCATTACATATAATATTAATATTTGAATTGTATATACAGTCAAACCGTGTTCAGATTTATATCAAGAAGGAATTCATGTACAAATTTGAACCTCTTTTACAAGAGGGACAGTGTTACATAATATCTAATTTTGGAGTAGCAGAAAACGGTGGCAGATTTCCTTTGTTACCAAATCAATGGAAAATATGTTTTTATAAAGGGACTGAGGTCACGCGGGTAGATCAAATTGATGACAATTTTGTTGGCTTCATTAATGAGCCATTATCAAGTATTCTGGATACAGATAATCAGTACCACGAACTCGACTGTGTTGGTATGTGTTTTTTGAAAAAATGTTTGCATAATTTGACATTATTGAAACGATTTCTAGCATTACTTTATAAGATGTTTTTTCAGATATTGTTGGTACAGTTGTAGCTATTGGAAAAATAGTTACTATCAACGGTGCTGGTACTCCTATGATACGAAGGACAATAGTTGTTGAGGATGCCGAGTAAGTATATTGTGCGCGTTTACATTTTTTTTGAAATTATGTGTGTAGAATAATGTTCAATTGTCATCATGGATTGATTATACACTATACTCTGCAGATCTTTAAGAATCGACTGTACTTTTTGGAACAATTGGGCATTGTTGTGGAATGACTATGAAAACAAACGTGATGAACTTGGGCATATAGACATACTGTTAATGTTAGCAAAAGTGAAGTATTGGAATAGTAAGTTTTACAAATGCATAGTGAATTTTGGACATGATGTTTATTTTTTTTGTTCCCAGTATTAATTTTAAAATTTACATTCCTCTTTTACCCAACACAGACAAACCGTCCATACATAATGCTTTGTTTGGCACAAGAATATTCATAAATAGAGATGTGCCACAGTTGTTGGCTTTCCGGGAGAGGTGATTACTTTGATGTTGTGCCATATATGTTTTGCTTTTGAATTAACTATATGTTGCGTTTATTTGAAAACTTATTTATGCACATTACAGGTACGAAGAACAGGACGGATATAGTGCAGGGGAGTTTAAAATTGAAGAGTATTCAATTGAGAAGCCTGTTGTGAGGCCTGCAAAGTTCATGCACGGATGCGTGAAGAGAAGGGTTGGATCCATTAGGACAATTGAACCTGTAAGATACAAGTAGTTGATTGAAATATAATATAAATATTGTTTTTCACTCGATTTAATCACATTAGTATTGATGACAAACTATTTTTTTTAAATACAGGAATCACATTGCGTCGTTTATGCAAGAGTGCATAGTATACAATATGAAAATGGATGGGTCTATACAGGCTGTAAGACATGTAGTGCCAGAGTGATGCCCATTGTTTCGAAAGTCAATCACGCTTGAAGAATCCAAAACAGCTGTGGTATTGCAAGAACCACGGGGAGACATATGCAGTTGTTTCTAAGTATTTGCACCAGCGTATCTACATGGATATAAGTATTTGAAACCATATATAACTGTATAATAAATAATGTAACTGTTTACATGTTTTATACTTTACGATGTATATTTTATATTCGTAGGTTCAAAATCATTGTGCGCATATTTGATGATAGTGGAACCGCGCAAGTGGTAATCTTTGATAAGAACGTACATGAAATGACAAATGTGACCGCATGGGAGATCATGGAAAGGGAAGGAATAAACACAGACGAATACTTTCCGGAAGATCTTAATGAGATTGTTGGGAGGATGTATCTTTTCAAGATTTTATTTTCTGACTTTAACAACAAGAATAACAGTCACATATATCGAGCTGAAAAGGTTACCGAAGATATTGAGACAATCAACTATTTCAAGCGTGGCTTCCTAGAAGATGAGGTTTGGTCCATTTGTTACTTTAATATACGTGACAATGAGGTATGCTTACAATTACGTATATACTAAACGTTTTACATTGTTTAAAATAGGTCGGCGATGATGATGGGCAGAGTTTGGACTATGACTCTATGTGCTCGGACGATGAAACGGATGCACATTCTCCTGAAAAGAATGCGGTACTGTTTAATGATTTATTTAGTATCAACAAACACCATTGAATTTTAACGAACAATACATTCTAAACTTTTAATTCGTCCCACAAAATATATCAGGAACAAAGCAACGAACCTATAACTCCGTACACGGAGACATTAGATGATATGGCAACATTGTCTGATGATGCCACGGCCGATGTTATACCTCCATTGGAAAATGCAGATGATGGAATGCCAAATGACAATATCAGTATTCCAGCAACATGTGAGGATAAATTACCAACAAATGGACTCGATGGACAGGCCAAGCATAACGATGATTGATGTTTAATTCATTTTCTAGAGATGTGTGAACGCTTTAGTTATGGTTTACAAGTAATTATTGTTATGAATATTCGTATTGTTTTTCCCCGCCAAAACCTTTACATTTTATGATTGTTATGGATACATTTTATGATTGTTATGGATGTTTATATTATTTTTTACAACACAATGTTTGCAATTTATAATTGTTTTGAATATTCTTATCAATGTCCTTTATGTTTACTTTTAGTACATATGTACACATTGAAATGATAAAGCAACTAATGTCATTATTAGTGTAGTGAACCCTCTATACTTGTCATTATTTATTTTTTTATAGTTGTGGATACACATAATAAACTAAAAATTAATCAACTTAAACCGAAAATAAATTGTAAACAGTTGCAAAATTAAATCAAATGTGATAAGGCCTAGGAAAAGATATGTATCCACTTTGTAAAATCTGTAATGTAACTAAATATTTAAAAAATTTTGTTAGCTGTAAAACGTTTAAAGAAAATATCTTTTCCATAGTCAAAATATAAGCAAAAATATATCCATATATTTTTTAAAAATATGTGTTTGTTCCAAGATAAAATGCAAATTAATTATAGACTTTTTACCATCCCAAACTTTGTGGTTAAATGCATTTAGATAATCACCCATTCTAACTTCCATAAATGTTTTCAAAGTAAAAAAAAAAAAAAAAAAAAAAAAAAAAAAAACTCTTGCTCTTTGCACGCCTCATCTTTTTTGGAATCATCTGAGAATGGCTTCCATTGCTAAGAAAGAAAATGCTAACGAGATGGCAGAGGTAACAGCTGTAAATAATCCAAGGTAAACCTACTAACTGTATAACTAATATATGTTAAGATTTCATGTATTTGACAAAAAAATTGATGCTAACATCATGTTTGCACCAGGTTGGATGATGTTGCAGCAAGTAAAGGGAAAGAAGTGCATGAAAACAAAGGTAAATAAACAGATGTTAGTTTTCCTAAACTGCAATTTTTAGATGTAATGTGCATGTTTTAAAAAGGGGTTTAACATCCATGTAGGTGAGGAAGAAAGCATAGAATCTGTTTATGATTGGATGGTTTCAGAAAAACAGGCGATTAAATGGAGGAAGTGGGAGCAAGTCAAGGATGAAGAGGCAAGATTAAGAGAAGAAAGAAAAAAGTATAAGCAGTTTGTAAGAGAGTTTGGTCCTTTTAGGAAACAGAGGAGGAAGAAATACAAGTTGGAAGTCTATTCTTACGATCAAGTTCGTCTTGCTTTCTCATCAGAGGATTTGTAATTTCGTCCTGACTTTATTTGTTTAAGAATTTAAATTAATGGAATGAACATGTTATTTTACACATTTATACGCCTTTTGATAGTTCCTTTTTTGACCCGTCTGAAGTAAAATTTAACACGAACCGACATGTTTGCCTATGCACGACATATGAAATGTTCTTATCAGTTGCTTCTTTATTTAAGTATTTTCTTACAATTGTACATTTTCGCTTGCTTCATCAATGGCTAACGGACAATGGGTAATCAAACCAAAAAACACTCATTTGTTAGATTAATATATTTAAAGTACATTGTATAACAAATTAGGCAACTTATGATGATTCGAGTTTTCTTATGTACAGTTTAAGTTGTAGATTATAAAATATAAAAGCATGTTTTTGTACAATATAATGGCAATCTTTAACTATAGTAAAAACCATATTCATTTAGAAAAGTAACCAAACTATACTTATGAAAATATAGGCATGAAACCCTAGATTCATACTGCTGTTACTAACCACTTAGTACTGCTCGGCTGTTTTTAGTACTGCCAGTTGGGAGGTAAAGATCAATTGTACTGCTGCGTTTGTGTTTGTACTGCTTATTGATTTTTGATTGTGATGCTCATTCATTGTTCAGTTTGTACCCCTAATATAATTAGGATATATAAACACATGAAATAGAAAATATAAAAAAACGTCCCAACCCAAAACCATAGAGTTATTATACTTACTAAAATAAAATGAGTTGCTCTTATTAAGAGTTCATAATAAAATCGTATGTATATATTTAGGATAAGCACCCAAAATAAGATTTTTAAAAAAAGAAAACGTGTATATTTAAAACATAATATATTTTAAATATATTCACATACTTTATCTATATTAAAACTTTAGAAGTTAATATTCATCTTCAAACTCTATAAATTAAACCACATGTTAGCTGCTGAGCTTATAATTTCATTTATTGGTGACGAGAAGTAAACACAATGTCATATAAAAGATCAAACAAGGTATATACTTATAAGTTACGTATGGTTTATCTGTTACTATGTAAGTTTACATCATTTTAAGTAATAGAACTTTAACAGGTTACTAAAAGAAAGGACTATGATTCGCCATATCCAAGTAATACTTCGCTGAATAAAGATGTACCATTCATTATTTTATCAGATGATGATGAGGTATAATATCTAGCTCAAGCATTCATTCAAGTTATACACAAAATAAAAATATCTGATTACGTTCCTCATAATTATAGCCTAGCCATGCTGATATGGTTAAAAAACATGAGGTTCCATCTCCAACCAAGGACATGCCAATTATAAATATATCAGACGATGAAGAGGTATCTTTAATACTATGTCCGAGTAGTTTTATTATCAGCTTGATATGTTCTTGCTTAGCATGTGTTTTTCATGGAATGACTCACTTAAACATTTGTTTTATTTTGTTGTTGTTTTTTCTTCCCAGCCTGTTTTACAATCACTTAAACGGCGTAAATTGGTAAAATCAAGCACATCTGTAGACGCCACTTTTGTTAAGGTTATATCTTAGATTGTTTATTTGTATTGTTATATTATGCAAAATAACATGTTCTGACATTGTCTAACACATAAATATATTGAAACTTACAACATATTTTTTTATGACGTGTGCCTTAAACCCACAAGTCTGATGGTGATGGCAATGTTATAAGAGAAGGATCTAAAGAAGCGCACCCAACACACAGTACAGGTCGTAAAAAATATATGTTGATTGATGAGGATACGGATGACGATTTTGAAAAAAATAAAGCAGATTCTGAGGATGGTGTTTGGGTGAACATCGATGATCTTCCTGATCCAATTTACCCTCTAAAAGAATATAAACCTAGATATACTATCCCTGATGAGCTAATCATTGAAGACTCCTCTACAGGTTGTTGCTTGCAAACCAATTGTTTAGTTTTTTAAATTTGTATATTACTAAATATGTGTTAAATTAAAATTTATATTTTACTTATGAATTTTTTATCTCAAATTCTCAATAGGTGATTCAAAGTATACATCCGTCGATGAATATTATACTGATGTTAATGGTAAAACACCCAACATACATATTTATAACCGCAACACAGATTTAGAAGTATATAGTTTTTTGGTATTTGTTTATTTATGTTTTATTTGTACTTGAACATGCGATTTCAAATGCACAGCACTGGATGAGGCTGACATAGTTGATTATGACATGTGGAACGATATGCCTGATATCGACGGAATTGTGAATGGTCAAAATATTTGCAGCAGAAATCTCGATGAAGAAGCATGGGAAGTTGGCTCAAACTCGTATACTGTCAGCTATGATTCCAATACCGATGATATGAGTAGCTTTATTAACGACAGCTCGACTGATTATGAAACAAGTGACGATGATGATAGTGAGGATGAAATATAATGACACATACCTAGATTTTCCATAGATTATGTTTTTAAGAATTTTATCCTATATTGTTTGTCCATCTTTATTGTCATCCAGCAAATAATACCTTATTACTATGAATAATTGTTGCGTTTTTTAAGTTGGTGAATTATAAATTCAATTACATCTAAAGTTTTCATTATGTTAGACGTATATACATTGTATTGTTCCATTAAATACAAATATAACAAATATTGACCCAAAATAAAAGGCCCAATGATATCAAACTTTTAATAACTATATATATATATGATTGTTTACCCACCCATTTGTATAGTAAACCATCAACATATACTCTTCCCATGGCATCATCAAACCCTAAAACCTTTCATGGTTCAGCCTCACCCAACCCACACACTGATTCACGGTGCGAGGATCAACCTATTCCTCCACAAATCCCTGTGACAGAACCAAAGTTTGCTAATGCACGAAAGCCTGTTGCAAATCTTAAGACAAAAGGTGAGGTGCATGATCAAGACAATAGAGATCCAAGTACTAAGGTCGACGATGCATTGAGATTTCTTGCATCAGTCTTTGAAGAAGGTGGACCTTCTCAAAGTAGTAGAGGTAAAGTGTATAAGGTTTGTAATTCTTTTGAAATTAATTTAATAATTCGTGTTAACTTTAAAAGCCCGTTTATCTTTGACTTAATAGAAGAGCTAGACGAATCTGTTTTCCTCAATTGGCTAAAGTTAAATGTTGGAGATCCTCAGGAGTCTCAACAGGTTCTCAATGGCGTCCAAGCGAGACTTATGAAAACAGAAGCCTTAATTGACGAAATGCGCAAGATGGGACATGAGGTGACCGATGACTACCTTGTGGATCTGAACTTTTTCAGTGATGACGATTGAGATTTCAACATCATCTTACAAGGCGTTGCTCACAGGCTGTTTTTCTTTCAGTTTAAATAGTTGACGACCTATTCTGATTTGAATTTATGTTGTCATTTGATTCTGGTTTTGATGTGTTTCGACTATTTTATTACTTATTATACATTAATATTTCATACGGTTTATAAAAATGCGTATATTGAATCCACGACGTTTTAAAACATTCAAGTTAAACAAAGAAACAAAATATTTATTGAAAAAATATAGTATACACTTGTGTATTTTCTGTAAATTAACATTATCTTCTAATTTTATGGATGCTAATCAACTCAATGGTATGTACTTACTTCTTCAACACAGCGAGCATTAGAAGAAGCCAAGCCTTTATTTGAAATCTCTTAGCATCAATTTATTTGAAACTCAACTTATAAGATTGGTACAATATGTACATTCTATACTTATCATCCCAATTATATTTTCTATAAATTAAATATATCTATTAGCATATTCGGTAAAAATATACATCCTATGTTTATCATTGGAATTATATATTCTATAAATTGAATATATCTCTTAACAAATAAGAAATCAATATCGCAAACTATATAACATCTACAAGGTTTTCTCCCTTTCATTTAGTAACGAGCTCAAATCAACCATGGGGCGTTTGTTTATTCCCCCATCAAAGTCACCAGGAAAACGCTCAAGAAGTAATTCCCCACCAAAACAGCTGTCATCTAATTCAAGAGGTGACCAGGGGCCTGTAAGGTATTTTCTACCTATACGTTATGTTGATTAGCTTAGACGACATGTAGCATGGTTGGAAGCAGAAATCAGAATTGACGAACAAACAATGCTAAAGTGTAAAGATGATATTGATCACCGACGTCGAAAAATATTGGAGTGCCAAGAAAAGATCAACAATATCATGAAACAAATGGAACTTTCGTAGTGACTTTTTTTATTGTGTCTATACTATTTTCAGATAGGTTTGAATTGATTGTTTGTTTTTTTTTTCTTTTTTTTTTCCCTTTAAGATTCATGATGTTATTTGTGACGTTCATTTGCTTATTTGAATAATAAAGTTTGCAATTACTATTTAAAAAAGTTTTCATGAAACAATAACTACTAATTGTAATTGTATGCCCACACAGTTTGTTATGCTTGAAGGATTTGCCCTTTGTAGTTATGTAAGTTATGACTTTGTACTGAATGTGATGGCAGTTAGATGAATAGAAGCACACAAGGTACAAGTTTTGGATTGCGGTTTGTACTTCTCATATGTCGTTGTTGTTGAATTTGATAATTAGGTCAACAAAAAATAACAAGGAGGCAAAGACAACACTACAGATAACTAATAAATTAACTTATTGATGTGGTTGTTATGTATATTTTAAACAATTCATCAAACAGATTAACCAAATGAAGATCCTGTTGAACATTGTATACAAAAACACTAATAAAACAACTTAATTAAAAAGATTCATCTTTATTGCGTTGGATTCTTCCTCGCGCACTGCATCTTTTGTTTGGGCAAGCAATGCTCCCATCAATTCTAGCAGTACCCGGCGTCTCTCTTGAGTTTTCTTCAATGCGTCAAGTAAATCCAATGCGACACCACGAGGACCTAATGTTTCCAAGTCAACTATCATTGATTGGTTCTTTGCTATAACTCTCCTCAGATGCTCGCAACAAGTGTGAATCAATTCTGCAGAAATGGCTTCTTCACATGCCTGTTGGACAAACCAAACACGCATGCAATCATGTAGCTTGGACGATCCAGAGAGGTTGCTTAGCTCCTCTAAAACCTGGAATGGCGCCATTGAAAACGTTTTTCCAAAAAATGGTTATCCTTTCCCTTTTGGTATGCTATTTATAGACGAAATCATGTTTAAAAAAAATTAAAATTCAGTAATTATCTTATTTTCAAGTATGTGATAGGAGCAATATTTAAATAAAGATGTTACAATTCCTAATGATAATATTTTGTTAACAAATATAAGCAAATATTAAAATTAAAATACCACAATTCGGGTGTTAGATGTAAAATACAAATATTTTGTTAACATATATGCTTCTATATAGTAGTAGATAAGTATGGTTATGCAATATGTTACTTTTCAACCATTAATAAACACTAATTTCAATTAAAAAACAAGTAAACATCTACAAACCTTTTCAACACCATTTTGATATACTATACAACACTGCCAGGTTTACAATATACAGTTTGTGTTATAAACATGCTCGCTGTATCAGAAGATTTGGCAATACGACCAAGAGGAAGACCACAAAAAACACATAGAATAACAGGCAGCACGTCCTATATACAGAGTGTAAGGCCCATTCAACCGACGGGTCATCTCCAAACAGGTAATTACATTGTTTGAAACTACACACCCTTACATTGTTTGAAACTACACACCATCATATTTACAGTATGCCAACATTGTATTGAACATCGGTGATTACAACAGAATATATCCATTTTGTCTATAAAAGAATGTATTAACGGTATGCCAACGTTGCAATGAACATGGGTCGTTCCAAAAAAATTCAAAAACTTACCCATGGGTAGATTCTATTATAGTGTTTAATATTGGCCAGGTCAAGGGGGGTGCATTAGATTGAATAAAGGAGAGTAATGTCAAACGGGATTGAAAGTAGACCAAAGTATAATTTTAACAAGTACAAATACAAATTCTAAGGTTATTACGGTCAACCTATATTAGATGTATTCCTTAATGAAAGCATTAGTTATTTGTAAAGAAGAATATAACAAATAAGTATTTAAATTGTAGTGTTCAGGTATATATTATATATATATATATATATATATATATATATATATATATATATATATATATATATATATATATATATATATATATATATATATATATATATATATATATATATATATATAATATATAGTTTTTTCTTATGTTTAACCCATAAAGGGTGACTTAAAACCAGTTCATTGGTTTACTTATACTATGATTGTCATGGCAGCTATATCAGATGATTTAGCAATACGGCCACGTGGAAGACCACAACAGAAAGATGAACTTACAGGTAACACATTGTATATGCAAGTTGTGAAACCAATACGACCTGGGGGACGACCACCAATATACCCAATCCAATCATGTTATATCATTTATAGAAACTGCATATCATGATAATTACATTCTATGTTTGCCTACAACAACGAGCAATCAGTTATATTAACGTGTCTTTGTTTTGCAACAGATGTCGAAAGGTTTAGTATCCGGCCAACGCGCACACCTTCTCAGACCAAAACAAACACGGGAAAACGAATCAACCAACAAACAGGCTGTGAACATCCAACACCAATAAAGAGACCAAGAGGGCGTCCTTTCAAAGACCCAACCAAAACACGTAATACATTTTCAATTTTTTGAACAAGTAGCTAATAAATATTATAATCATAAACTGTTATTCATTCACTTTTGTTGCAGCAATCGATAAAGAGCCCGTGTACCTTGGAACCATCCACTCTGGTGTGCACACTTCGAAACGCAAATCACAAAGACTGCAGGACAAAATAATACCACCTACGAAGAAAATCCATAGGCGCGAAGGTTTAAACAATGGCACCTCAGCACACAATCACGATGGTCAGATAAACATGTTTAAAGGAATATCTAATGGTACATTCGTTAGACAGTTCCCTGATAAAGACAACATTTGTGCCAAAAACAAAATTAATGGTTTTTCTTTTTTCCTTTGAAATTTAATTAATTACTTGGCTATTCTCAGATTATCTTGACCATGGAGATCCCATTTACACGTGCGAATCCTGCGACGCACTGTTGTGGCATGCTGAATCTACGATGGGGGCGACAGCTTCAGGCACTGGATCATACTCTATATGTTGTGGTAAGGGAAAGGTGAAATTAGGAACGGAAGTTAAGAATCCACCACAATTGTTAGCACAACTTATGAATGGTGAACATCCAAAGAGTAAGGATTTTGTTGATAACATTAGGCGATACAATTCAATGTTTTCATTTACGTCCATGGGTGCAAAACAAGATACGTCTGTTAACCAGGGATATGGACCGTATTGTTACAGGATTCACGGAGAAAATTACCACATGATGGGGAGCCTCTTGCCTGAGGGCGATAGACCCCCTGTTTTTGCGCAACTATATATTTATGACCCACAGAACGAAATACAAAATAGGGTTAATTCGGTCAGGTATTCCACCAATAATTATTACATGAATACATGTACGTTGTTCATTCATTTTTAGATAAGCAACACTATATTAGTATAATTATATTTCTTTTATACAGCCCAAACGATGGCGCAACAACATCAAGTACCTATATCGTCGACCATCAACTGACTGTTGACTTACGCGACATGTTGGATACCATTAATCCATTGGTTGCTCAGTTCAGAATGGCTGGAGAACAGCTGGTTAGGAAACATGATGAAACGAGGTTCAGACTACGCCTTATCGGTACAAGAGAACGAGATGGTCGAAACTATAACCTACCCACAGCTGATGAAATTGGAGGTTTAATAGTTGGTGATTTTGACACAACAGCTAATAAAAGGGACATCATTTTACACCCACAGGAAGGTGGTCTTAAAAGAATAAGTGAATTGCACCCATCGTATCTAGCATTGCACTACCCACTGCTATTCCCTTACGCAGAAGATGGTTACTGGACAGATATATACTACGTGGGTGTTACTGATCATACACCAACAAACAAGAAAACAAGGGTAACAATGAGGGAGTATTTTGCGTATCGCCTGCAGGAAAGGACGGGTGTTTTCTCGATGATACTCAACGCAAGGAGACTATGCCAACAATTTATTGTTGACGCATACACTATGGTAGAATCAGAAAGAATGTCGTTTATTAAAAATCAGCAGAAGGATTTGAGAAGTGAAACATATTCTAAACTTGCAAAATTGGCAGAGCAGGAAGACTCCGGGGTCATGTTACGAGGGAAAAAGGTTATTTTACCGTCGTCATTCACTGGAAGTCCAAGATACATGATGCAAAATTATTTGGATGCCATGACAATATGCAAGGTTTACGGATATCCTGACCTATTTATAACATTCACGTGCAACCCAAACTGGCCGGAAATTGCACGTTTTGTCGCAAAAAGGGGGCTAAAGCCTGAAGACAGACCGGACGCCATAACAAGAGTCTTTAAACACAAACTGGACTCTTTAATGAGGGATTTTAAAGACCGGCATTATTTTGGACATTTGAAAGCAGGTACAATCATTATACATTTATTAACAAATACAAAGTAATTGAATCCGTTATTAGTTAATTGTATGTCATGCTTAACACTATCAACCTATTACAGCTGTTTATACTGTCGAGTTTCAAAAAAGAGGGCTGCCACATGCTCATATTCTGCTTTTTCTGGAAGAACGTGATAAAATCAAGATAACTCGCCAAATCGATCGTTTTATTTCGGCGAAAATACCTGATAAAAAGGAAGATCCTGAACTATACCAGATCGTTACCGATCATATGATGCATGGACCATGTGTCCCACAGCGCCCTACTTGTCCATGCACGGTTAAAAACAAATGTACAAAGAAATTCCCCAAAGAGTTTAACGATTCAACAATCATAGACGAGAACGGTTATGCACTTTATAAGAGGAGGAACGACGGTTGTACAGTGACTAAAAGTGGTTCAGAATTACACAACGGATACGTGGTCCCTTACAACCCGGGGTTGTTGAGGCGGTACCAATCACATATTAACGTGGAGTGGTGCAACCAAATGGGTTCTATAAAATACCTTTTCAAATACATAAACAAGGGTCCAGATAGGGCTACAGCGGCGGTAGAAGACCAGGAGATAGACGAAGTCAGTGATTACTACGACTGTCGATATCTTTCGGCTTGTGAAGCAGCATGGAGGATTTACAAATTTGACATACATTACAGATTCCCTCCGGTTGAACGATTGCCGTTTCATTTAGAAGGCGAACATTCGGTCGTATTTGATGCTTCGGAAAGCATTGACTGTACGTTGGATAAGGCATCCATAAATGACACAAAATTCGTACAGTGGATGAAAACAAATGAGACTGATGTAGAAGCGAGGACTTTACTTTACCACGAATTTCCACAACACTATGTATGGAAACAAGAGGATAGAGTTTGGGTTAAAAGACAAAAAGGCACGTCAATTGGGCGTGTGCATCATGTATCACCATCAACCGGTGAACTGTTCTACCTGCGAGTCCTTATTAACAAGGTCCCGGGCGCACGAGATTGGATCGATTTTAAAAAATTTGAAGGTGTTACATACAACACATACAAAGAGGCATGCCAGGCACGAGGACTATTGGAAGACGATAAAGAATACATTGACGGGTTGTTAGAAGCCAGCCTATGGGGAACCGGAAACTACCTACGAAAATTTTATGTCATTCTTATCCTAACAGATTGCATGGCTCGACCAGAATTTGTTTACGAGAAGACGTGGGAGGTAATGGCTACTGACGTACTACACGCGGAACGAATAAAAAGAAATGATCCAGGTATGAAATTTTCACTGTAATACAATCTCTTAATACCTACTCGGTTGCCTAACTGATATCATTATAATTCTTTATAAATGCATCACAAATCGCTAATTAACCATCCAAATGTGTGTGTGTGTTGGGCTGTTATTACAAAGATACAGGCATGTGAAAAATAATATATGTCTATCAGTTTGTTTTTTACAATTAAACTAACAAATGCGCATTTAATTTTTTCAGATTTGGAACTTTCAGACGAGCAAAGAAAGAACATATGTCTTACATATATCGAACACATGCTGCTTTGTAACAATAAAAGTTTGCGGAACATCCCTAACATGCCTTTCCCAAACGAAATGTTGGTTATGGCACATTACAATAGACTCGTATCGGATGAGTTAAAATACAACAAAGATGAGTTACGTGAACAACATACCAAGCTCTTTGGTACGCTAACAAACGAACAGAGAGATATATATATAATACTTTAATGGACGCTGTCAACGAAAAAAAAGGAGGCATGTTCTTCGTATACGGATACGGGGGCACAGGTAAAACGTATCTTTACAAGACCTTGTCCGCAGCAATTAGATCGAAAGGAGGTATAGTTTTAAATGTCGCATCAAGCGGTATAGCCGCCCTTTTGTTGGAGGGGGGAAGAACGGCGCATTCTCGATTTGCAATTCCCATCAATGTGGTCGATGATTCTATGTGCTACATCACAGCAGAGAGTGAACTTGCTGAGCTTATAAGGGCATGAAAACTAATCATATGGGATGAAGCTCCAATGACACATAGACATTGTTACGAAGCATTCGATAGGACACTAAGAGACATATGTAGGCCGGACCTATCAACACCATCTGGACAAGTGTTTGGAGGAAAAGTGGTTTTATTTGGAGGTGACTTTCGCCAAATCCTTCCAGTCATCACAAATGGTTCAAGACAACAAATCGTACATGCATCAATAAACTCTTCATACCTGTGGGAGCATTGTACGGTACTACGACTGAACATCAACATGAGGCTCGGAACAAGTAAAAATAATTCCGAGCGTAAAGAAATCCAAGACTTTGCAGACTGGATACTGTCAATTGGAAATGGAACAATCGGAGGTAAAGAAAACAAAGAATCCACAGTTGAATTCACGGATGATATGCTCATCCCGGATTCAGAAGATCATGTTGGTACTATAATACAAGAAACTTACCCAGATTTGCTCAAGAACCTTTACAGTCCGGCCTATTTTCAAGAAAGGGCCATCCTCGCCCCAACTCATGAACTTGTGGATATGATCAACGACAGGATGCTTAAACTTCTCGATGGAGATCCAACAACCTATCTAAGTTCCGACTCAATTGGTATTGCTGATGAAGACACGACTTTCAATCCAGAATTATACACGTGTGAATTTCTTAACAGCATTAAGATAGCCGGACTCCCACGTCATTCATTGACTCTGAAAATAGGCACCCCTGTTATGTGCATGAGAAACATTGATCAAACAGCTAGATTATGCAATGGAACAAGGCTACAAGTTCGCAGACTCGGTACTAATATAATTGAGGCTAAAATTATATCAGGCGGAAGTGTTGGTACTGTTTGTGCTATACCACATATGGTATTAAGTCCATCAGAAACCAAAATCCCTTTTAAATTTAATCGAAGGCAATTCCCAGTATCACCGTGCTTCGCTATGACCATTAATAAAAGTCAAGGCCAAACATTGACGCAAGTTGGGCTGTTTCTCCAACGACCAGTGTTCTCACACGGCCAGCTTTATGTGGCAGTATCTCGCGTCAAGAACAAAAAAGGTTTGAAGATCCTTTGTTGTGATGACGATGGGCAATACTCAAAATCAACGACGAACGTGGTGTATAAAGAAGCATTGTTTCGCATCTAAAGATTGTTGTTAAATTATACAGTTTTCCGTTAAACAGGTACGTTACTAACCTCTCATTAACAATGCCTATCTGTTTGTTGTCGCATCTTAGCAGTTACACATATACATTCTAAGCGATTAAACTAACTTGCTCCATGTAAAGTATCAGACAAATTAAAGAAAACAACATCTGTTGATAAAACGAGCATTTTTACCATTTACAAAATTACAGCATATTGAGTTGATGCTGTCAGAAATGTTACTGCAGTTACCATACATAGTGTATTCAGCACATATAAACATAGAACAAAATAACCACACACCAGTGATTACGTGTGTTGTGTTTGGAGTTACAGCGCTACTGCCATAGTCACCCAAACACGTACGTGTTTGTCTATTCAAATGTCACAAACCAGATATGAATCAACATCAAATGTACTTACGCCCACCACAACCAACTGCAAAGTTAACACACATGAAATACCGGAATCTCATTGTTTTCATCCACTACAGCGTCCACAATGGTGTTCACCAACTTAAAACGAAGTAACCTCCCATGCCTTAAACCACAAATGTCTGCAAACGCCTTGAAATTCCCGTTCAACTTGACTGCAAGTTGCCTGTTCGGCCTTTGCGAGTCGTTGACCGTGGCAACCTTCACAATGAACCTCTCATCAGCGTGCATAAGAATCGCCGCCCTATATCTGTGCATTTCATGATCGGCGGAGAAATTCTTTGGTACAGACTGTTGAAAATATATAATTTGTTCAGACATTGTGGATTAACAAGATTTGACAAATTATAATCAATCAAAATTAGATTTATACAAATTTCATTATTACTGTATCCCTCAATTACTTACCACGTGGTAAAACTCCAGCACCGTCCCATCAAGCATAACATAAAACACATGGTTCTCATCGTTATGATGCGTGTGTCCTCGCCAGCTACATCTGTGGTGAGCTCTCTCATCTAAGATTACATTTACAAACACCAGGTTAATTGTTATAATACGTATGGTGGTCTATTTCCTCTAAAAATATGTTTACCAAGGCAATATTAGTCAATGTATTTCTAAAAAAGATTCACGGGTGAAAGTGTTCAAACCTTCCATTGTATAGCCTGGTATCTCACGCCCGAGCACCCTCAGCAATGTTGGCCGGACAGTCTCCGGATACACACAAGTACCATTGTGTCGGAAAAGTGCGAGATTCAACTGATAATCACCTAAATTAGTGAACACCATCGGCTGACCAATTTCGATTGCAAAATCAGCAACAAGCTTATCCCAAGCCCCACCAAACAACCGGTTATGCCTCACTACACTGTTTACGTCCAGCTGCACCCTTTCATTGTTCACCACAGCACTAACACCATTGGCATGAACTGTCAATGTGTCGTTCCATAAGTTTTGTAAAAAATCTCCTGGAAGAACCTGCACTTTCAGCATGAAAAAAGAGTGCATGAACAGAATACATGGAAATTACATTCAAAATGTGTGGAAACATTTTTCCGTACACATATCTACTTGATTTCAATTTTCATTTAGATGCATAAATCCCAGATGTGATACAATTATTTTATAACATTTACTTGGATAATTTTAAAATCCCACGCATCAACAACAGCCACAAAGTGTACCAACGTTGTACGGATATCTACTTACTAACAGGCTTAATTTATATTCATTATATCAGATTTTCGATGTGGTAGTTTTATACCATTTATTTTGCCTTTTTTAACTGCATATCAAACTCAAACATATAGCCACAAACGAATACTTTACCACTGTCAAGCACCTATTAAAATCTTATGAAATACAAATACCATTTATTCAGAACAGCCACACATAAAAGTCCAACCATTCACAGGATCCACCCACCTTTTCTCTGTTTAAGCATTGTATCCTTTTTTTATTACAAACACATACAGACACACTTCGCAAATATAGATTCCATGTATTCACATTAAACACCTTTGCATATTAACCATCGTTCGCTCTAAAATAAACTTAATGCCAACTATCAAAATAGACATAATTAAACACGGCTGTAACTCGATTTACTTTATAACAAACATGCATATTCTCCTCTGCTTACGTATTATAACGTTTTTAAAATATCTTCCTCTGTTTACGCGTTATAACACTATTTTTACCGTGATCGTTTCACGTCGACAGTTGCTTGCATATTAACCATAATCTAAACTAAATATATTACAAACAATGTAAAATTTCGTCGATATTTCATAATATGTTTACATCTATGTAAACTAAAAACCATGTATATAGGGCGGTAAATCCGGGAAACGTACCTGTCCTCCATCACGGAATATAGACAAGCACCTCACATCTCTATTCCTCACAGCAAGACCTTCATAACCAGGACCTTCGGTACCGTCCACGTTGTATCCAGTAACGTAGAAAGTACCCAATGCCTCCTTCACAAAATGTAGCGTTTTGATTGAGGGCGGGATGTTATCCTCTACAAACTTTCTCCACTCATCTCCGTGAACTTGCAAATCACCATCCATAAGCCTTATCAAACATATATACCTGGATCTATTGTTCCCGATAAGAAATATGTACTCTTCGTCTTCATAAAATCTCTCACCAAATACCGTAGGCAACCTCTATAAATGCAAAACTTAAGTCACTTATAATGCTAATAACACATGTTACAATTAAAAAGTTATACATTCAGGGAATAACAAAATCACTTGCAATTCCATAGTTACAAGTAGTCCAGCATACAAACCTGGTATTCCGGATTTGTTTCTTGATTGAGGCGAACCATAAATTGTTGATCCATTTCCCTGCTTTCAACCATAGAGTATCAATACAATGATTGGAAAGCATTGACATTCATTATTAAAGGTAACACACACGGCCCTTAGAACAATTACTAATTCAGACAACGAGATAGACTATCTTCAATGACTACTAAAACATACGCATCAAACATCGTAATGTGCACAGCCCATAACATCTATATATCTCAGGCCTTAGACTACCCTATTTGGCGACACTGTACGACAATGTGGAGGTATGACAAGAAACACACGTAGTATCAACGATAACAACACCGGAAACCGTAAGACACGGCAACGTTTTTAACCAATACGGACCCAAATACACCCATTCCGGAAAAAAACATATTCACAAAATGATTAGTTTGATATCGACAAAAATAACATCAAACATGAAATCCCAACAACTTACAACCCCCATAATCAACGACCCAAACAATCTATAACAAACATATTTCATGAAGATTTACCAAAAACCCATTTGCCTGGCAACAGTATTTTCCTTACCATCTATGTTCTATAGCCACAACACCCTATAACAGACAGGTTTCATGAAGATCTACCCGAAAACATGATCCTACCAGCAATTTTTTTTTTCTACATTCTTAATATAGGTAATCAACAGGTCCTACATTAAATACTTAATCAAGTTAGTTAGATCATAAAGCAAACAGCAAAGATCCACACATGCACCTACAGATTATTAACTTAAATATAAACATAAATAAAATACAAATAGACAATCAAACGAGTTGGGTTTTATTCTTTCAGTAAGTAAATCGATTAACAAAGGTTACCAACATGTGAATGCATATATGAGATCAAGATAGTATCATTCACCTTTTTTTTTCTCGATCACAGATATTTTGGAAGATGGAAGTTTGTTCTTGTGGTTCTTGTGTTATCGATAATCCAGTTATGATTGTTCTGGACAGGATGCAATCAATTACATTTGAGAAAATTAAAAGATGCCACACCAAGACTATAGGCATAGCTTAGTAATTAGTATGCTATAGAACTTGCATGCATTTCTAAATGTTACACAATCAAAATGTTGTAATGTCAATAAATTGGATTTAACAAAAAAAAAAAGTAAATGCAATAAAAGACCTTAACAAATAGTAATTACTATCATAAACTGTACACTATATTAATCTATACACTATATTAACTATACACCAAATACAAAACATGACCCCCCATCTTCCCAACGTCGGTTACCCCTACAAAATATTTCTTACAAAATAATTTCATAATAAATAAATTCATCGAAATTTGCAAAAAAATCATTACAACATAATTCCATAATAAATAAAGTCATCGAAACTAAGCTTACAAATCATGCCCACACGTCGAGCTTCCTAAAAATGATTTCATAATAAGTACAACTTACAAAATAAAATTACAAGTCATGCCCGCCCAACGGGCGGGCCTTGACGTCTAGTATATATATATATATATAATATATATATATATATATATATATATATATATATATATATATATATTATATATATATATACATGCATGAGTTTGTGTTTATATTGAAGCACTTTGGACTCAAATGGTTCGACATCTATATACTCTCTTTTTGTCACAGTAAGTGTTGCATGAAAAAAATAAAAATAAAAATAAATATATATATATATATATATATATATATATATATATATATATATATACACATACATATATATATATATATATATATATATATATATATATATATATATATATATACATACATATACGTATATATATATATATATATATACATACATATACGTATATATATATATATATATATATATATATATATATATATATATATATATATATATATATATATATATATATATATATATATATATATATATATATATATATATATATATATATATACATATATATATGGTGTTCGACCATTTTGTTCAAGTGGGTTATTAGAGTTGCAATGGTTTTTTTTTTCTTACTACATGTAGTATATATATATATTCAGTACTTGCATGCACGTTCTAGATTTTAAAGCATGTACGTGATTCTTGTTTTGTTAGTTAGCTCGGCTTTTAAACAAATTCGAAAAAAAACATGTCGAGTGTGTGTATGCATGGTTCACATGAAGTGGAGATGTGAAAAAAAAAGAAGTTGAAATGGAAGTAGTACTTGCAATAACCAAGAAGGTGCTGAAAACACGAAGAAAAGGAACGAACGAATGAAAAAGGGAACACGATCTTGCTTATCTCCTTTCACGATGCAAAACCCATTCGGATGCAACTTGACCCCAAAGGCAACTTAGAAACTTGCACAGTGACTTGAATATCTTGCTTTTTATATCTTTAGTTCGACAGTGAACTAATGGAAGGAAAAAGGAAAACTTTGAAGTGTTTTGATTTAGTGTTGTGTAGTTTGGATGTGTGATGAGAGGTGAGGGATCGAGGATTTTTATAGAGGCAACAAGGTACCCTCTTTGATTATTTTTAATGTATTTAATAAGCATGCAATGTTGTGTCTAGTCGAATGGAGCAAAAAGGGTCCAAGCTTGTTGTGTCCTATCAAATAGGGTGGTGGTAGAAGCTATGATGGTTTGCTTGTATGGTTACACGATGGGACGAAGGAGAAAAGAAAGAAGAAAAAAAAATAAGTTCTTGTACTGGTCGAACATTGTATGGAAAAAGAAAGAAAAGTAGGGTGTAGCATGTTATAATATTATGAGACACAATATCCATTGGGTATCCATAATTATATTTGTTTATGCTTTAGGAAACATTAGGGTGGCTTTGGTCTTGTTTTGGGTAGTGTTGTACGCAAGAGGAACATAGGAAAAGAGAGGGTGTGTGTCGACTATGTTGGAGCCAAGAGAGAAAAAGAAATTTTGTATGTGAACTGTGTTTTATCCAAAAGTAAGAAGGAAAACATTGTTGGGCTTGGGGCTTGTTTGTAGCTCAATCCAAAGGAGAAAAAGAAAGAAAGAAATGCAACATTGGGCTTGTGATGGTGATGTAGTGTTCGGCCCAAGTGAAGAAAGAAAGGAAGGAAGAAAATAATGAAATAATAATTTTTATTTGTAATATATATTTTTATTGATTAGATTGGTTCAATATATCTTGGAGTTCATTTAACTTTTAGCGTCGGTGCGCAAGTGAGAGCTATTCGAGTCATGACTCATTATATGATCAAAGAGCGACTGGTAATGTGTTGTTTGATATATTGAAAAAAAAAATAGCTCGTAAAAATGGGTTAATCACTTTTGATTAGAATTACTTGGTAATTAACATTAATAAATGACTGGGAAATTACAGGGTATTACACTAACTGCACAATATCATTGGTAAACAAAGTATAAATGGTCCATAAAATTGGTTTTGCATGTTTCTCACCCCATTCATATAAAACAAGTATAAGTAAAAAGGGGCTATAAACTCACCTTTAATGGCCTGAACAGTGAATGCTGTGAAATTAAGGAGTGCACGACACCAACACGCAACCTAGATTAAATAACCATGTCTTAGTTTCAAGTATTAAGTTGAAGTCCCTTCATATTTTAATTTCAACGTTCTAGAGTATTTATGTTGTTGTCACTTGTGTGGCGGCAAGTGTGGTTACTAAGGTCTCTCCTAAGGAATGGTGGGGTGTAACACTACAAATGACCTAAAGATACGGTAATGAGGGATTTGGGGTTATTGAACTATCTAGAGCCTAAATGGGTTCAGTCGGGATGTATTACATATATACATATATATTATAGTGGTGTGATTTGTTCGTCGTGTCTGATTATGTTGATTTTTGAAGTAAGGCCTAACGTACGTGACATTTACTACCTACTAGTTTCATGATTTGAGAAGATTTAATATAACTAAAGTTTTAGTAACCTTGGTAAATTTTAGCGAAGTTTGCTTTGTTATTAATAATCTATTATGACTCATTTTTACACCTTATTAGCTTAAACTAAATATATCGTCAGATTTGTCTAAGTACGGTTCAGGTTTGATATACTATTCCTAGTTTCTTTATTAGTGACGATTCTATTTACTTAGTCTCAATATAACAAATGTAAGTGTCAATTCATATATATCCTACAACGTAAGGTATAGTCGAGACTTAACGTGGAGTTGGTTTGTTATTTATTTCACTTGTGTTTAACATTTTTAATTACTTATGTGTTTGTATAAAGTTTCTATTACTCATTCATGTTCTACTATTTATGTCCTTGCGAGTTAAGTATAATCTAATGATTTTTATGATGGTTGTTGAGTGTTTAAGTCATTTCTATACAAACTTTTTTTTTTTTTTTTTTTTTTTTTATTTTTTTATTTTTTTTTATTTTTTACCTATTGGCTAGTTATGTGTGGAGAGTGATTGTATATTCGGTTATGCACTTTTCATGTGTATATATTGGTGTTTGCCACAATTGTTTTTATGAACGGCTATGTAAGTTTTAACTTGACGATAAAAATTCTTATATGTGTTAATTAACTTTTATATCTCTATTTTCCGAATATATGTTATATCACTTATGGAACAATGTATATATATATATAGTCTAAATGTTTCCATCATCTTTGTTACGTTTCACATTTTGGCTATCAAATTTTCATTTACATGTACGCTATTACAAGATGAGATTTTATTGTGTGTTTGGTTACAAGTTTTACATACGAGTATATGTTAATTACGAGGAAATATTTCGTGAACGGCTTATGTACATTATAACTTTTACGACAACTATTACTAAGTTTTTAACCGAACTTTGAATATCGAATACTAATTGGGCTGCAGCCCACTGAGTTGGTGGAGGGGGAAAATAAGGTCACTAATTGGTTGGGCTTAATCTTTAGCATCTACATAAGTCCTAGTGGGCCGAATTGTGTTGTTCACTGGCCCATAACGTGGGCTGAATTTGGAAGGGTTATCTATTGGGCTTAAGTGTGGGCTCTTATGTGGGTTCTATCTGTTTTGGTTTGGTCTGGTACACGAACAACACCACACATCATAATACTTCAATTCTTCACAAGTCTGTGAAGGCTTAGTGTTTTTCTGGGAATACTTTGACCCTCAATTCGACATCACAAGGACCTAGGGTGCTCAAGTCTTGGTAGGGATTTAGGTTGAGTACTACTCATTCAAATTTTCTAGGGGTCTTGGCTTATCTTAACGAGGAGGAATTGGCAAGAATTTCCCTATGCAGGGGTGATTCTTCCCAGCCTAGAGTGACCACCAAAATGCCCCGTTTTGGGTGGTTCTAATTCGGTCAAGGGTGGAGATGGTATTTGTTCGGATTACTAACCCAAAAGAATACATTACCTCAAATGGTTCTATTACTCAAGTTTATCTTCTACAATCATCAAAACTAGTTCAATACTAAGGGGGTGCTTATTGGGGGGGTTAAGGGGGTGGGGAATGGGTAAGGTATTCAAAAGGGCCCACCTCACTCAAATAATGGTGCTTGGTTAGGGAGTGCAAATGTATTGATTACCCAGTAGTGTGTAATCAACCATTATAGAGTAAATGGGGGGGGGGGTAAGGTAATGATTACCCACCTCACCCATTCCTTTGCATTCCCTTACCCTTTCCTTTTCCCTTTCCCTTTCCCCTATACTTAGCAGGCACGCCCTAAGACTTATAACTCCTGGAGTCATTGACTCGAATCACATGTTTTTGCCACTTTGAGCAACAAGCTTTATTTCCCTAGTAACCAAGTTCTAGTCTTCCAGTGTCCTAGGTCACACGGACACAACAACGATAACATCTAACGATAATTTCTACAACAAAGTATCACCACGTCTGGACAATACTCATCATCCGCAACTTAAATAACAACCTAAATTAATTTATATTCAACCTAGAATTAACCCTGAGCAATCTATAATATATAGATTTGAGAAGGTTCGGATACAATTTCCTTTCTTATACTAGTTTCCAGAGGAGGTGGGCTTCGAATGAAACTCCAAATCCTAAGACCTGTCTGTTTTAAACCGAACCACAATGGTCCTAAGACTAGCAGCTTGAATCTCAAATTTCCTAAATCCTAAACCACAACAACAGCGACAACATCTGACGACCATTTCCAGGTTTTACTAGGTCCTACGCCACAATAACAATAACAACAACATTTAAATATCTTGACAACAATCCGACTTTCGAACAATGATTAAAATCGAAGCTGAATAAAATTCAGCGACTAAATCTTCTTTTATTCGGTCTAAACTTTAACAAGAATAACCTAAATTATTCCCTATTCGATCTAAAACAATCTAACATAAATGGAATTGAAAGGACAGGTTCATATTCTTACAACTATTTTGAGGGATGATGAACTCGAATCAAAACTCCAATCCGAAAAACCCAACTTGCTCCAAACCGAACCACAATCCCACTAATCCTTGTTCTCCCTTGAGTGATTCTCAGAACCCTTATGTGAGTGTGGTTCGACATCTTTTGGGACATGGGTTTAAAAAGATAAATATGGTGAATAACCCCATAGTTGCTTTCGGATCTGGAGAAATGGGGTTTCCAACTTGGTGTTCTTTCTACCTCAATTGTAGTATTCTAGGTTTGACTTAGGAGTATTTCTAGGTCTCGTGATGGTGGCAGTGTTTCTAGGTCAAAAGGAAGGATGGCAGGGATAGTGATGGATCGATTGGGTTTTTGGGGATGAAGGTTAGGCAGACAAAAATGACGGAAGTTCCTAGGGTAGAAGATAAAGGGTGTTGGGATTAGTGTGAGTGGTGATGGTATCTTTATTTCAAATGTAGGTTATACACATTTTATTTTAAGTATAGAGTGAATAATTAGTTTAAGTGTGGTATTTTATATTCGCGTATCGTTAAACTGAGTCCAATTCGGATCCTTCCTGGAACCGTTACAATTATGAGATATTATTGTTTCTATAATTCTTGAATGTGTTTTTGAGTGTTTTTTTTTTTTTTTTTTTTTTTTTTTTTTTTTTTTTTTTTTGTTTTTTTTTTGTTTTTTTTTTTTTATTATTATTATTATCATTATTATTATTCACTAGAATTCCTGAATCTCAGGTTTATCTCTGGTTTGCGTGCGGTGTCAGTCTGAGTGAAACCGGGATAACCTCCCGTTTTTACTACAATTCAGTGGGTAAAATGCGAGATGTAATAAATTCACTGTTCTTGGTGAGATTTTCGGGTGACAAAATGTGCAGGTCTGTTTCCCGTATTAATCATATAAATGTCTAATACAGTGATTCAGTCTAACTAATGGGAATATCATTAATTAAATATTAGGGCAAATTTACCGTTTGTCACATCCTCCCCGTCTTAGGAACGAAAATCGTCCTCGGTTTTCACTTAGAAATACCCGAAGGGGTTGGGGTTCTGAAGGTTTCAGTGTTCTTGGTTCTACTTGTCACATTTCTACGTGAATTCAGGGCTTGGTGAGTGCCGGGTGAAACTCAATGGTCGGGATATGTATTGAAAGTTCTAGAGTGCGGATGCCTCTCACGATGACTATTCCCATCAAGGCATGATCCTCCCTGAACTAAACATAGGTGATCAGGTGATGCGCGTGATGTGTCGTTGCGGTTTAGCAGTATTAATGCCTACTCAAATTTTAAATTTATATTTAGCCGACTTATCAATAACACACACACTTAACGAACAGTGTACCCGGTCAGTATGAATATAATGGTAAGCAGAGTGTCGATCACTAAGAGTGGAACGTATTATCTAGTTATTCTAATCAGTATTTTAATATCCTAAGTTAGTTATACAACCTAATCTAACGCAAGGGGGTTCAGCCTGAGAGACTGGCATAGTTTGGTTATAATTAAATAGAAAACTAAACTAATGAGCACGAATCAGCGATTAGCACACACGTACACAGATAGATACTCGAGACAATAAGAAGACCTGTCCTGATAATTAAATAGGTTGTCACTTGTTTTATTGCTAGTTTTATATGAAGTGTATATAATTAAACCTTTCTCGTTGGCTCTAATCTTATCGGCAAGTAAACCCTTAATGATTACTTATGTCTATCCTACTTTTCTAGAGACGCTAGAATAAATAGGCGAGGAAGGGGCATGGCGACCCAAGCAAGACTCAGCTAGACACAGAGGTTATCAATGCACTAATAAAAGTCACCAAAGACATCAACATATAAACTTTAATTAATGGGAAAGCAATATTAAGGGGAGTGCATGATCTTCCGTAGTCACATGACACAAGCCCATCAATCCTGATGAATTAAAGCGTACTAAAGCAATAAAACAAAACTACTTAATGAATTGAATACATGCAGGACCTTCTTACAGCTCTTGTATCTTTGTTTGAGGTGTGTCTTGTGCTGCTTGGTCGTCTGAATTCGGCTCTAAAGTTATACAAAAGGTCTCTTAAATTCGTCTGACCTTGGGGTATTTATAGTTTCTGTCTGAGGGATCGATGCGGCGCATTGAGTTGATAGATGCGGCGCATTGACTTAACTTCGCGTGGGGTCCAAGATTAATATATTCTGGAATATTCGTACACCGTCTTCAGATGCGGCGTAACTTGATCTTTGTATGCGGCGCATGTACTTTAACTGTCTTGGATTGTAACTGGTGAAATCTTGATAGTGATACGCCGTATGTTAGAAGCATATTTCGGCGTATCTGGAGTAGAACGAGCTTGATCTTCTTCTTTGACCAAAGTTTCATATGCGGCGCATGATAGAATTGCATGCGGCGCATTCTTCAAAGTCAGGCAATGGTCTTCGAATTCATCTAAGTATGATATTGCATCGTATCTGTTGAGTGAGATATGGCGCATCATCTGGATTTCAGTAGACTTTTGACATCTCGCTTGTTTTTCTCCATAATTAGTCCAAAATCGTCAAGTTTCACATAATGCTTGTTTTTACCTGAGAATTACTAAAGTAAACCATAATGTATCAATTATCATATATAATATAATAAAATAAGTCAAATAAATAGGATAAATGATGATAATAAAATGTACTTATTTGAGTTTATCAAATATCCCCCCACTTGAACTTTACTTGTCCCCAAGTAAACCTTAGAATTAATCATATGAAAATGTATCCTAAAAGATATTAGGATTTATTTTTATATTTAAGCACGTATTTGTTTTGTCATAATCACACAACCAAACACTTAACGAAGTAGAAACCAAAATAATTTTTAATGTAAAACAATTCTAAATCGTTTAGTTGCTTAGTCGTGACGAATATTCTATCATAGGCTTGGCAAGTATACGCATCTCCCCCACTAAAGCCAAGGAGTAACAAGTCTAAAGCGGTAAAAAGGGTTTGTTGGTTAAGGGTTGATCATCCTTTTTAATCTCTATTGATCTCATATTCCAGAAAAGGCGACAAAATTACAAATACATGATCGAATCCACGACCACGATACTTGCAATTGCTCAATTCCTTAACTCGAATGGGCTAAAGATAGGACCAAGTAATCTTCACCAATAATATTATATCAAAAAGGGCGACAAAATCATAAATACATAGCCGAATCCACGACTACGATACTTAAGATTGCTCAAATCCCTAATCTCAATAAATCAAAGGTTTGGATGAAGAATGATATAGGGTATGGATAATATTTGAGATACAAATTGGTGTAAAATGAAAAATAAACAAAACAGATAAATTAAAATCCTAAGTGTGGTTAATCACTTTCCCAACCATCCCATGAATAAGACTCATATCATTGAATAACTCATGCTTTAACACTTGAAACACACGCTTTAGGTAGACACGAATTATACTCAACAAAATCTCAATAAAAGAATAACCTTAGTTGGCGTTCCCATAACGGCCAACTCTCATTCAATCCATAAATATAATATACAATAACAAATAGTGGTGATATCTCCCACTTAATACAAAACTTTACATAAGTTGGTTAAAACAAACTTCCAACTTTTTTTTTTTTTTTTTTTTTTTTTTTTTTTTTTTTTTTTTTTTTTTTTTTTTTTTGGTGACATCAACATATATGTGTAAAATTTCACAACTTTTCTATCACTATTTTTCCGGATAATTTTTCCATACTCTTCATACTTTCAGAAATAACTGTAATAGTGAAAGTAGCAAACACACGAAAAATAAACTAAAAGTTATACAATATTTACTTTCATACCAATTGCATTGTGCAATTTCCCGACCTAACCAAAGATAATGAATTACGCACGCGAACACAGGTAATGTAAGGAAACACACTTTGCCTAAAGCAATTAACCACGGATTTTAATCTACAGGGTATGCTAAGGTGTAAGGGTGTATCGAAACATTATAACAAAGGTGTAAGAAACGAAAGGAATGGCTCTGAGGGTTTTTCTAAGGGTATCTTACTCTAAAAGTGAGAGTAAACAAAGGGTTTATACGGGGGTTAACTAACCAGTGTAGTTAGTTAATATCACATAACATATAAAGGCTATTTTGGTGTAATCCTAGAAATTTACCAATTTAGACAAGTCACTCCAATTATATAGATAATACTCATTATGGTGGTCTCGAATAGTATACAAGCCAAGTTCTAAAGTTTACAAGTCACCGGCACACTAAAGTTTTAATATTTTTGAAAGAATAGAGTTATGTGCGCGGTTATGTAATTTAGACTTTAAACAAAAACATGCTAAAAAAAAATTTTTAATTTTGATATATTAAGCGCATTTTAAGCATATTGTAATACCCAAAAATCTAAAACATGCAAAAGACCAAATTGCCCTGGTAACTTTAAAATTTGATTAATAAGTATATAAAGCACCAAATTAATTCCAAACCTTTGGTAATGAGCTACATATGAAGTGAAATAATTCTGAGGCAACATTGTAACATTTTTTTTACATGTCCAAAAATTATTGTTACACCTCAAGAATATTATATGTACCGAAAATTTCATTTAATTATTTAATTTATATTTAAAAGCCTATTTAAATCAAGATAATATCATTTAATTAAGGAAAATTGTACCAAAAATCAAATTTGATTTTTATCTTCTAATAGAACCGAAATTTGAGCACCCCTCCCCCTATTCACATGGCTCATCTATGAAATAGTCACCCCATTTATTTTGTTTCCTATCCGAAAACCCTAAAAATAAGATCGACAACTACAAAAATCCCTCCCACCTTCATTCGATTTTCTGGAAACTCTTGGGCATTTTTCTGGTGTTCTTCATCATCCAAAGAAGCTAGGAAAAATAGGATTTGGGTCGTGGATAGCTTGGTTCGAACGTAGGGATTTATTTTGTGTCGAATTATTCATCCGAGAGGTACATAATTCTTGCGCCTAATTCACACGTTCTAAAATTGATTTGGTTCTTTTCTCATGTTAATTACATCATATATAACTCATATAAAATACCTGAATCGAATCATGCATGGTTATTTGATCGTACGAATTATAAAGAGCAAAAACACACATAAAATCCAAATATGTTTATACGATTTTTCTAGGGCTTGTACATAATTATTTTGGACTCTATTATGATCATATAACTCTGGAAAAATAGCCATTTGATTTTTTGAAGCTTAAATCACTTGTGTTGGAATTATTTTAGTTATCGGATTTTAAGAAAAATAAAGGAAAAAAAAATAGAAAACCCTAATGTACGATTAAGGTTAGGGTTTTTGTGATTGAATCTGATTATTAGTTGTGTTTTAATGATTGGGTAATGATTGTTTGATGATTGGAAGGATTAGGGTTAGGGTTTGGTAAATTAAAAGTAATACCGAATGGTTTTTGAAAACTAAAGGGGGTGTTTTGTAAATCTTTAAACTTGTGGGATATTTTTGTAAGTCATTTTGGAACAGGGGTGAAACGTAAAAAACATATAATATGGGGGTGCTATGTGTAAAATTTGAAGGTAAAAGGATTAATTTGTAATTTACATGTCGAATTTGAAATTAATTAAAATAGAGGGGCTAATCTTGTAAATTCTGGAAACTTATGGTGATTTTGTATAAATAATGATATGAAGGGTGTAATGTGTAATTTTGAATATTTAAAGGGCTTAATGTTTAATTATTAATAAATATGATTCGAATTATAGTTTTTGGAAACTAAAGGGACTAGTTTTGTAATTTATGAAATTTGAAGGGGTCTTCGTACCACATATTAATTTAAAGGGTATATTATGTAATCTGGTAAAATAAAGTGCTTGATGTGTAAATATATATATGGTAAGGGTTAAATTGTGATTTATGTAATTATAGGGTTTATTTTGTAATTTAACTAACTAAAGGGGTATAATCTGTAAATTGTTAAACTTAAAGGTTAAAAGTGTAATTCTGGAAAACTTATGTATTTAAATGGATAATTTGTGATACTTTTGTTTTAAACCTTTAACTTTGGTATATTTACATTTAAAACCCTAAAATATGGAAACTTGTTATAATTAACCCTAAACTTTTATAACTTGCTAAAATGTACCCTATTTCCATAATGAGGCTTAATTAATGACTTAACCAAATTACTTTGTGGAATTTATCTAATTATGGAAATTTGCTATTTTTGGAAACTTGCTAAATAAGGAAACTTTCTAAAAATGGAAACTTGCTAATTTTGGAAACCTGCTATAAAGGGAAAGTTACTAAAAATGGAAAGCCGACTAAAATGAGAAATCTGATTTGAAGAAGATATTAATAATAAGACGACCATGTATTCGTGTAGATTCGCTGAAGATAGAGTTGTCTCCGATCCTTATATTCTAGATATGTTTGCACTTGCAGTATAAGGTACAGATATTCTACCATTTTTTTCAGTAAGGGTGTCTTCGTTCTCATGACTCATTGATCTTGATTCGTTTTAAGGTTCCCTAAGCCATTGCTATGTTCCCCTACACTTTGGTTCGTTTGTTTGATTCATTTTGACTTTGATGTTCGATATGACCCTTTTGCTTTGAGTCTCTATAATGATCCATTTGATATTCGTTCATCACTTTGGGATATTAGTATTCGAATCACTTGATACTTAGAAGGTTCATTTGATTTTGGTAACTAGATATGAAAACCTTTTCAATTATAACATGGAAATGTTTTGAGGAAAACTTATTTTAAAATGATGTTTATGAAATATGCGATACCACTTTTATTTGGAATATTACTAAACTTTATGAAAACTACTTTTAAAGACTACTTTTGTAAAAACAGTTATTTAAGATCATTTTAATGAAAACCATTTGATAAAGATTTCTAAAAATGAACCAGTTGATTATGAACCTTTGATCAGTTCATTTGGATTCATTTGACTTTGATATTGGATATGACCTTTGCCATGAACCTTTGATATTTGGACTTTGACTATGATTCGATGACTTTGACTATTTGAACCTTTGCTATGATTTGGACCTTTGACATTTGACCTTTTAGTTTGATGCCCGAGCCAAATTTGTTTCCTAGCCATGAAGGTAACATGGCCATGTCATTGATGCACCAATGGCATGACTCTAATGTGGTTGAGTGATGTTCCACACCGTCCCCATTTGCTACTACATGCGCGCTTTATTATTTATTATGGCCAGTATTATTGTTTGGGGGGCGTATGGATGCATCCTAGATTTGTTTTGTATTCAAGGGATATATCATGATTTGATTTGATTTGATTTGGTGACTGATGCATGGGTGCAATCCACGTCTTTCACATGTTCGGGAGCTAGCTACTCCATTTGAAGAATGAGGACACCCCTCATATTATCTGGTTATCTGAAAGGTCTCCCCTTTATATGATTATGAGGATATGGTTACTGTGTTTGATTTGTTTGGGCTCGTGGTGGATTACTGACCCCTTTCCCTTTCTTACTTTGTACTCTTTGACTATACCTTTGTAAAACCAATGCACCAAATTATACATGTTCGTTATCTTTTGCTTTCGTTTTCGTTTATATATATCTGTTCACTGGGCTTTTTAAGCTCAGCCGCATTTCTTTTCCTGCGGCAGGTTTTAGTAGGAAGCTGGGAATGAGTGGAGAGTACCTTGGACTTAGAAGACTTGATAGTTATTCTGGATTAGGGTTGATTAGAAGTTATTATATTTTAGAATTTTTATTCGCATTTGTAACCTTGTAATTTCAGTATTTCATTTGTAACCTTTGAGAATTCTCGTATTATTGTAAATGTATGCTTTGTTTTGATCTGATATGAAACCATTTTTGTGATATCTTTACCCTCGTCGGGTTGGGGTGTTACAATTATGGTATCAGAGACAGGCTGCGATTTGTAATACATTTACCCTTGGCCTGTGTAAGTTAGGACCACTAAGTTTTCCCTGTAGGTGCTCGTAAGACAACCTTTGAAAATTTGCTTTAAGATTTCCCTATAGGAACGTAAGTTTTGACCAGTGAGGAATGGGTAGACTATAAGGCATTTGTTTAGGTATCATTGCTTCCGCATCACTCTGATTCGTGCCTTGCTTTTGGTTAGATCCTGTTGATACCACTTTTGGAAAGTGAAAGCTTATGCTTTGCACCACCTAAGATTTGAACCTGATTAAATCTTGAAGGCATTGAGAATTTCATTATAATTGCCTGACACTATTTGATCCTCATCTTCATATTTTGAATCTGATCTCTGATCCTTTCGTTAATCATTTTGACGCCTCTTCGGGCACTCTGAGAACCTCCGTGGCAATGACTTACTGAATATGTTTTGTTATTCGTCTTTTTCTTTTGATAAGTACCTATGAATCTTCCGACACTATTTGATTTCGGTTCACCCATCTCTGTCCCTATGAGAAGTCTTGTGGCGTTTGACCACGAGTATAAGAATGTTTTTCCCTCTCACTTTTGAACGATAAGTTTTGCTATGCTGATCTGTTAATCTTTGGATAGTTAACTTCGGTTTTATTCTGATAAGGAATTGATTGATCACTCAAATACTGACAACTACCTTTCTATGTCTCACCTTTGACGTTTGCAACAATTTTGAACTCCCTACCATGATTACCGATTGTTAAACCCTTTGCTATCACTATTACTCTGGAGACTCGTGTGTTACTTTCGCGGTTATGAAGTTTTCCTAGGACCCAGTTCGTACACCAATGAATGAATCTTATTTTGAGAGTTATTTGGCACCCTGAGTTTTCTGAATATGATTCGTGACTGAACCACCAAGTTTTCCACCGGAATGTGAAGTAAGATTTGACATGATACCGAGTGATTGTCTAGTCACCAAGCGAAGGTGTCTTTCAGATGTGTCCGGAATCATACCTGTTGAATTGAGCGACCGGGAAGAGCAGCAACCGAAGACCAGGAAGTAAGTTTGTTTAAGTGTATCTTCTGGGCGTGTTTTAGTTTCGATCACGATAGAGAAGGATGGTGACTGGAAATAGCTGAACCATATTACTGTTAGGAGCCAATATTCATCCACCCTGAAACGACTATGTATTTGTTTAATTTTCGGAGCGCAAAGTTTCCTTCTGATGAATTGAAGTTATTCTTGAAATCACTTCCGTATTCGTAACGACGGCTATGACGGTTAGTGACGCTAATAGTATTAGCTAAGGCGGTGACTGTTTCGTGAATTTGATAAATGGTGTTTTCTCGTGAGTACTTGGGCAAATGGTCATTGTATGACTTAATAGTATGTTCGGAAACGAGGAAGAGCATGAAAATCATCTTTGCACTTTGCTAGGAAATTCGTCGATCGTTTGTGCATTCTGAGAGATTGATATTTGTAAAGACAACGATGTTCTTATTTGAGGATACCTCTTTAAATCCCGCAAGTTTTGAAAACTATCACCAATTGGTCAAGACCGATAGCAGAACGGAGAACTGGAACCTTTTGAACTTTGCAGAAGAATTCTAGAAGATGTTTGCAACTTATGATACCATTGAGAAATTTCGTGAACAGAGAGAAACAACTTAGTTTGATTGAGAATGGAGTTTTGGAAAAGCTGAGATAGAAATTAGCTTCCATACCCTCGGGCGGAACAATTTTGGGATATTTCAGAAAGAGACTCGGTGATACTCCCTTGCTGCACAGAAAGTTTTTCGTATACATCAAGACAACTAGAATCATATCAGAAGAATTATTTCAATACCTGACCTGGAGATGACAACAACGGTGGCTACCCTGAAGAGTTACCCTGAAGAGTGAAGACATTCCTTATAAGGTAGAAGTGTTGGCGATGCAGAAGAAGAAATTCCAGTCAAGATGGCGAACCTGGAGCTGATGAAGACATGCAGTCTCACTTCCCTAGTCATCTTGGTTGTACTAAGTTGAATTGAGAGCGGAAGCAGACTGGATGATGAAGAGATTTAAAGAGCATGCTAGAAATTCACATTACTCCATCACATTCCAAGAAGAACTGCAGGAAGCTCGACGAACCAAACACAAGTTTCCGATTATGGTTTCACTTCCTGATCGATGGACAGACGAAGACAGATTAACTGGACTTGAGGAGATTGGATGTGTTGGATGAACGGATTTTTTTGAAGCAGACCCTTTATGTTTGGAAGAATTGATTCTATGAAGGCCGAAGTTCTTGGCGACTAACTTTCATTTCCGTTGACCCTCTTAAGCTTCGTTATATAAGTAATAAATCCTCTAATGACTCAAGTTCCCTAGTAGCATTTCAGTCCCGTGTTCATTTTTCGTATGTTCGGTGATGGCTTTGTTTTGAGAGATTTTGGCGAATTGTGGAAGATATGATGCTTGTGACGGCGTATCTCACTTCTGCTAAGCAATATGGGGTTTTGATACTCTTGCGAATAGTTTTGTTTTCCCTCTTGACTAAGGCATTCGATTTTAGTTGACCTCTGAGACTGTAGAAGTACTAGGTGGGTTAAGATAGGTGGTTTTGATTACGACTTGAGATAAAGTATGACCATCATGAGGGCATATTTATATGATGCCAGTATTATGACGTCTGGCCAATGTGATAATACTTACATCATATAACGTGCACTTGTTGTGGGCATAGGATATCTTGGGGAGTACCTAAGAAGTTTCGAATTTGAATCTCCGTTGGATTATCCGTGATTAGTGAGACTTTAAGTTCATCCTATCTATGCGTATACTCTGCTTTCGTTCATTAGTTATCTGGATGAGTTTGGACTCTCGTTTTGCATGCTAGTGACCTCAGTCATATATCTTGAAAACTCCTTGTAGAGCTCTTCGCTGTTGACACAGTCAATTTGATTTGAAATCTTGTTCGTATTCCATATGAGCTTTCCGGAAGATTCACCTATCCTCCATTTTTGTTGCATGGTCTTTTGATCGGAATCAACCTAATTTTGTCTTCTTCTGAGGAATTTGAACCCACCTTGTTTTGATTGAGTCATGAGAAACTTTTGGTCTGAAGATCTTTTGGAAGAACCTCCTCGGGAGTGAGAATGTTTGTGATGAACTTTTGCGACTTGCTACGATTTCGTTTAACCTTGCGACTTCAAATTTCGAGGACGAAAATTTTCTTTTAGAGGGGAAGAAGTTGTAATACCCAAAAATCTAAAACATGCAAAAGACCGAATTGCCCTTGTAACTTTAAAATTTGATTAATAAGTATATAAAGCACCAAATTAATTCCAAACCTTTGGTAATGAGCTACATAAGAAGTGAAATAATTCTGAGGCAACATTGTAACATTTTTTTTACATGTCCAAAAATTATTGTTGCACCTCAAGAATATTATATGTACCGAAAATTTCATTTAATTATTTTATTTATATTTAAAAGCCTATTTAAATCAAGATAATATCATTTAATTAAGGAAAATTGTACCAAAAATCAAATTTGATTTTTATCTTCTAATAGAACCGAAATTTGAGCACCCCTCCCCCTATTCACACGGCTCATCTATGAAATAGTCACCCCATTTATTTTGTTTCCTATTCGAAAACCCTAAAAATAAGATTGACAACTACAAAAATCCCTCCCACCTTCATTCAATTTTTTGGAAACTCTTGGGCATTTTTCTGGTGTTCTTCATCATCCAAAGAAGCTAGGAAAAATAGGATTTGGGTCGTGGATAGCTTGGTTCGAACGTAGGGATTTATTTTGTGTCGAATTATTCATCCGAGAGGTACATAATTCTTGCGCCTAATTCACACATTCTAAAATTGATTTGGTATTTTTCTCATGTTAATTATATCATATATAACTCATATAAAGTACCTGAATCGAATCATGCATGGTTATTTGATCGTACGAATCATGCATGGTTATTTGATCGTACGAATTATAAAGAGCAAAAAAACACATAAAATCCAAATATGTTTATACGATTTTTCTAGGGCTTGTACATAATTTTTCTGGACTCTATTATGATCATATAACTCTGGAAAAATAGCCATTTGATTTTTTGAAGCTTAAATCACTTGTGTTGGAATTATTTTAGTTATCGGATTTTAAGAAAAATAAAGGAAAAAAAATAGAAAACCCTAATGTACAATTAAGGTTAGGGTTTTTATGATTGAATATGATTATTAGTTGTGTTTTAATGATTGGGTAATGATTGGTTGATGATTGGAAGGATTAGGGTTAGGGTTTGGTAAATTAAAAGTAATACTGAATGGTTTTTGAAAACTAAAGGGGGTGTTTTGTAAATCTTTAAACTTGTGGGATATTTTTGTAAGTCATTTTGGAACAGGGGTGAAACGTAAAAAACATATAATATGGGGGTGCTATGTGTAAAATTTGAAGGTAAAAGGATTAATTTGTAATTTACATGTCGAATTTGAAATTAATTAAAATAGAGGGGCTAATCTTGTAAATTCTGGAAACTTAAGGTGATTTCGTATAAATAATGATATGAAGGGTGTAATGTGTAATTTTGAATATTTAAAGGGCTTAATGTGTAATTATTAATAAATATGATTCGAATTATAGTTTTTGGAAACTAAAGGGACTAGTTTTGTAATTTATGAAATTTGAAGGGGTCTTCGTACCACATATTAATTTAAAGGGTATATTATGTAATCTGGTAAAATAAAGTGCTTGATGTGTAAATATATATATGGTAAGGGTTAAATTGTGATTTATGTAATTATAGGGTTTATTTTGTAATTTAACTAACTAAAAGGGTATAATCTGTAAATTGTTAAACTTAAAGGTTAAAAGTGTAATTCTGGAAAACTTATGTATTTAAATGGATAATTTGTGATACTTTTGTTTTAAACCTTTAACTTTGGAATATTTACATTTAAAACCCTAAAATATAGAAACTTGTTATAATTAACCCTAAACTTTTATAACTTGCTAAAATGTACCCTATTTCCATAATGAGGCTTAATTAATGACTTAACCAAATTACTTTGTGGAATTTATCTAATTATGGAAATTTGCTATTTTTGGAAACTTGCTAAATAAGGAAACTTTCTAAAAATGGAAACTTGCTAATTTTGGAAACCTGCTATAAAGGGAAAGTTACTAAAAATGGAAAGCCGACTAAAATGAGAAATCTGATTTGAAGAAGATATTAATAATAAGACGACCATGTATTCGTGTAGATTCGCTGAAGATAGAGTTGTCTCCGATCCTTATATTCTAGATATGTTTGCACTTGCGGTATAAGGTACAGATATTCTACCCTTTTTTTCAGTAAGGGTGTCTTCGTTCTCATGACTCATTGATCTTGATTCGTTTTAAGGTTCCCTAAGCCATTGCTAGGTTCCCCTACACTTTGGTTCGTTTGTTTGATTCATTTTGACTTTGATGTTCGATATGACCCTTTTGCTTTGAGTCTCTATAATGATCCATTTGATATTCGTTCATCACTTTGGGATATTAGTATTCGAATCACTTGATACTTAGAAGGTTCATTTGATTTTGGTAACTAGATATGAAAACCTTTTCAATTATAACATGGAAATGTTTTGAGGAAAACTTATTTTAAAATGATGTTTATGAAATATGCGATACCACTTTTATTTGGAATTTTACTAAACTTTATGAAAACTACTTTTAAAGACTACTTTTGTAAAAACAGTTATTAAAGATCATTTTAATGAAAACCATTTGATAAAGATTTCTTAAAATGAACCAGTTGATTATGAACCTTTGATCAGTTCATTTGGATTCATTTGACTTTGATATTGGATATGACCTTTGCCATGAACCTTTGATATTTGGACTTTGACTATGATTCGATGACTTTGACTATTTGAACCTTTGACCTTTGACCCTTCAGTTTGATACCCGAGCCAAATTTGTTTCCTAGCCATGAAGGTAACATGGCCATGTCATTGATGCACCAATGGCATGACTCTAGTGTGTTCGAGTGATGTTACACACCGTCCCCATTTGCTACTACATGCGCGCTTTATTATTTATTATGGCCAGTATTATTGTTCGGGGGGCGTATGGATGCATCCTAGATTTGTTTTGTATTCGAGGGATATATCATGATTTGATTTGATTTGATTTGGTGACTGATGCATGGGTGCAATCCACGTCTTTCACATGTTCGGGAGCTAGCTACTCCATTTGAAGAATGAGGACACCCCTCATATTATCTGAGAGGTCTCCCCTCTATATGATTATGAGGATATGGTTACTGTGTTTGATTTGTTTGGGCTCGTGGTGGATTACTGACCCCTTTCCCTTCCTTACTTTGTACTCTTTGACTATACCTTTGTAAAACCAATGCACCAAATTATACATGTTCGTTATCTTTTGCTTTCGTTTTCGTTTATATATATCTGTTCACTGGGCTTTTTAAGCTCAGCCGCATTTCTTTTCCTGCGGCAGGTTTTAGTAGGAAGCTGGGAATGAGTGGAGAGTACCTTGGACTTAGAAGACTTGATAGTTATTCTGGATTAGGGTTGATTAGAAGTTATTATATTTTAGAATTTGTATTCGCATTTGTAACCTTGTAATTTCCGTATTTCATTTGTAACCTTTGAGAATTCTCGTATTACTGTAAATGTATGCTTTGTTTTGATCTGATATGAAACCATTTTTGTGATATCTTTACCCTCGTCGGGTTGGGGTGTTACACATATTTTGAAAAAGTTTAGGACAAGTAAGTATTCTAGTTCTCCATCCCCCCACTTAAGTTAAACAACGTCCTCGTTGTTTGTGTCAAAGGTTAAAAACTGGAAAATAAAAGAATTAGAACAGAAAAACTCCCCTGAGATTTGCTCGGTATGATCCTCCATTATTCGTATAAGAGCAAAAATCAACTTTCTTGTGGATGAGAACGTTTAAGCTTCATAAATGATGTATCCACAAAAATGCAGGAATCTATAATACCATTTAGACTTTAACACACCTGAGTTAAGAAGGTTCAAACTTGCATAATACATTAGTAGTTAGTAAAAATAAAACCTAAAAAAAATTAAACTGTAAATCATCAGGTCAGTCGATACGCCGTATCTTATGGAAGAAGATACGCCGTATCGAGCCTGGAATAAATACGAATCAGAATAAAAGATGCGTCACATCCTAAACCAGGGATGCGCCACATTAAATAAACTGACAGAAAGTTTTAAAGTCAAAAATAAAAACGCAGAAAATGAAATAAGATATGACCAGTGCAGGTGATGCGTCGCATCTTATGATGGAGATGCGCCGCATCTTCTGCAGGTCTGACAGACTCGACACAGAACAGAAAAGTAAAATTTTTTCCTTCGGGTTGTCTCCCGGTCAGCACTTGTCTTTATTCCAGAGTCTTCAAGTTAGACTCACGGTCAGCTCCTTATTTTGTTCTTGTTACGTGCCATCCTTCTTCTTTCATCCGAAAGATGTTACCGTATAGCTCCGCAACATTTTCTTCCGTTCGACTTAATCTAATATATTCTTTGGTCTTCATCGCAACATATTCCTCATATGGTCCCAAAGAGTATTTGATGACTTCAAATTTTTCAGAAATTATCATGGGTGGGTTATTATAAGTGATCTCAAGTAGTCGACATTTTCTCTCGACGAATTCTTCTTCGTCTTTATCAACAAACTTGAAATAAGGATCCTTATTCAAATAGTCATCAAGTTCATCAATTAATTTTCCTCGTGAGTCATCGTTATTATCATAGGGATAATAATTAACCAAGTTAATGGATTGATAATAATCTTGATTCTCGTCCCACTTTCTTTTCAATTCCCATTGTAAGCGTCGATTAAGCCTTGTGTAATCATCACATTTTCTATGCACCCATTCCCAGAAAGTAGTATTCGATGCTCCCTTTAGTTCTTTTAAGTATTTGATTCTACCTTTTTCTTGCAAAGCCTCTGCTCTACGTGGGGAGTCTTCAACTTTTTCATACCAATCATAGTCTTCAAAGTATACATCGTTTCCAACTCGTTTCATTCCAATTATACTTCCCCCATTGCAGGTTCCATCATTCTTCCAATCACAGGTTGGCCATTCACTACTTCCATCCTTGAAACGGAAAGGTTTACAAGTGTGATTAATATGCCCAAATTCCCATGGTTTATCCCAAACCCATAGTATCTGGTCATTCCATTCGTAGTACCAGGTGCTTTTGAACTCATCATAAGTTTTGAATCCTGGTAGATCTCCAGTTAGCACATCAGCGTCGATTTGAAGAAGGTAATTAAATTCTTTGAATTGTTTGCACAAGGGTGTCTCATAATTGAACACATCAATGTCTATGCTGAACAATTCTTCAATGCCTTCCTCGATCGTTGAATCGTCATGTGATGATCCATTGTTGCTTTCTACTTCCTCATCTTCCCCTCTCATCCAATATACCCATAACACATCTTTAGTAGCTCGGTCCATGATCTTATGGTTATTGAACTTACTAGCTAACCAATCTGAAAAATCAACATTGTTAGGATCGTATTTAACGTCAAAGCTAGTATTACCAATCATTTTCCTCCTTATCTCCATGAACTCATTAAATTGTTCTTTAAAACTTCGTGTCAACCATGAGGTCACAATCCGTTTGACTTCATTCGTAGGAGCAAATTTGGGATCACCATATTTAAGTTCAAGCCATTCTTCTAAAGAGATATCCATCAACCTTACCAACTTTTTATGAAACAGTATCTCCGATTCAGCATAAATTCTTTCATCATCCAGATTGCTTTTATCTAATCCCCAATACTGTTCGGAATAAGGCATATAAGAAGTTTGTATAGGTTGGATATTTCCTCTACCATAGCTTTTGTTGCTCAATTTGTTGACTGCATTTGCTGAGTTCATGTATTCAATTTGGAATTTCCCATATTTTTCTTCGATAGTCGTCCAAGTTAATCCTTTAGATTCAATGATAGGCCATAAGAGTAACAATTCATCTTCAGTGTAGCTCATTAGTAAATCATAAGAGAATATCCCATCTTCAATATTGCATAAGCGTTTGAATTCCATATAAGTAGCTTCAAGAGGAGTTTCCCAAGAAAATAAATCGGCATCAATCGTGAGTACATTGAAGTAGACATCTTCATAAACTTCCACTGAGTAGAAGGGCATGTTGGTTTGAGATACGGATTTGAGTAAAGCATCGATCGTAGGTAAGTTGCAAGTAATAGCATCGAAATTTTCGAATCAATCTGAAAGCAAGAGTTCCTTTTCCAATTCTGAGCTTTTAGTAATGCTTAATGCTGGGAACTTGCTCAAGCTAACTTCATAGTTATCACACTCGTCATCACTTTCCAGAATTAACGGCTTTTTGGTGCGGGACTTTTCATTGTGCTTATCTTTCATAAGTTCCTTAGCAAGATATCCGTTCATTGACATATCTTCCATAGCAAAACCTGTCATCATAGGTAAAATTGTCAGTAGGATCTGTTCGCTAGAAGAGAAATTAATGAATTTAGAAACGAATATAAAGAATAAAAATGGCTGATATCTGCGGACGATGCGCTGTATCCAGAAAGTTGGATACGCCGTATCTTATTACGTTAAAATTTAATCAGACTTTTATTCAGAAAACAGATACACCGCTTATGAATTAGAATGCGTCGTATCAAGTTTAAATTATCAAAAATTGATTATATTTGTTAAAATTAAATGCGTCGTATTAACAAAAGCTAATGCGCCGTATTTTTGTTACGTTTCAAAATACAAGATTTTTGATTTAGTAGATGCGCCGTATTGATAAAGATCGATGCGTCGCTTCTGTTTAATAATTCGAAAAACTGTTTTTAATTTAAATAGAAAATACGCCGTATCTGTTAAAACAGATGCGTCGTATGGCGTTAGCGTTTAGAAAAATTTCTTATTAAAAACAGAATACGCCGTATCTTGGGGAAAGATGCGTCGTACTCAAATTTATTAAACGCGTTGTATTTTATAAAAATTAAACGCAATACGCCGTATCTGTGAAAACAGATCCGCCGTATCGTTTGTATCAGCACAATACAACGACAACAGAATGCAGAAAAATAGAAAGAAGAAAAACAAAAATAAAAATAAACAAAAAGAAGCAAAAATTACAGAAAACAAAAACACACAAAAACAGAAAATATGCAAATTATACAATGAATGCAATCAATCTAATATACAACAGAGTTAGTGGTTAGAATCTAAAAAAAAAACTAAAAAGAAAAACATAATTAAAATACTTAATCAAATTAACAGATAATAACAATTCACTCCTCGGCAACGGCGCCAAAAACTTGATGCGTGTGATGTGTCGTTGCAGTTTAGCAGTATTAATGCCTACTCAAGTTTTAAATTTATATTTAGCCGACTTATCAATAACACACACACTTAACAAGCAGTGTACCCGGTCAGTATGAATATAATGGTAAGCAGAGTGTCGATCACTAAGAGTGGAACGTATTATCTAGTTATTCTAATCAGTATTTTAATATCCTAAGTTAGTTATACAACCTAATCTAACGCAAGGGGGTTTAGCCTGAGAGACTGGTACAGTTTGGTTATAATTAAATAGAAAACTAAACTAATGAGCACGAATCAGCGATTAGCACACACGTACACAGATAGATACTCGAGACCATAAGAAGACCTGTCCTGATAATTAAATAGCTTGTCACTTGTTTTATTGCTAGTTTTATATGAAGTGTATATAATTAAACCTTTCTCGTTGGCTCTAATCTTATCGGTGAGTAAACCCTTAATGATTACTTATGTCTATCCTACTTTTCTAGAGACGCTAGAATAAATAGGCGAGGAAGGGGCATGGCGACCCAAGCAAGACTCAGCTAGACACAGAGGTTATCAATGCACTAATAAAAGTCACAAAAGACATCAACATATAAACTTTAATTAATGGGAAAGCAATATTAAGGGGAGTGCATGATCTTCCGTAGTCACATGACATAAGCCCATCAATCCTGATGAATTAAAGCGTACTAAAACAATAAAACAAAACTACTTAATGAATTGAATACATGCAGGACCTTCTTACAGCTCTTGTATCTTTGTTTGAGGTGTGTCTTGTGCTGCTTGGTCGTCTGAATTTGGCTCTAGGGTTATACAAAAGGTCTCTTAAATTCGTCTGACCTTGGGGTATTTATAGTTTCTGTCTGAGGGATCGATGCGGCGCATTGAGTTGATAGATGCGGCGCATTGACTTAACTTCATGTGGGGTCCAAGATTAATATATTCTGGAATATTCGTACACCGTCTTCAGATGCGGCGTAACTTGATCTTTGTATGCGGCGCATGTACTTTAGCTGTCTTGGATTGTAACTGGTGAAATCTTGATAGTGATACCCCGTATGTTAGAAGTATATTGCGGCGTATCTGGAGTAGAACGAGCTTGATCTTCTTCTTCGACCAAAGTTTCATATGCGGCGCATGATAGAATTGCATGTGGCGCATTCTTCAAAGTCAGGCAATGGTCTTCGAATTCATCTAAGTATGATATTGCGTCGTATCTGTTGAGTGAGATACGGCGCATCTTCTGGATTTCAGTAGACTTTTGACATCTCGCTTGTTTTGCTCCATAATTAGTCCAAAATCGCCAAGTTTCACATAATGCTTGTTTTTACCTGAGAATTACTAAAGTAAACATTAATGTATCGATTCTCATATATAATATAATAAAATAAGTCAAATAAATAGGATAAATGATGATAATAAAATGTACTTATTTGAGTTCATCATCAGGCTATGCTTAGTTGAGGATTGATGATGCGATACCGGGTTTAGTCATAATGACATAGGGTTTCTATGGGTTCGGAATCACAACAGGTTTTTAAAGGTGTACCACCTCATGTGCCAAGAATGTACTAATTAACTAACAACTTCAAATGTGATGGGGATAGGAGGAGGGTTATCATAATATCTTGATCTCAAAAGCTAAGAATTCGTCACGGAGGAATTCATACAAGGTACTGATACAACATATCCTTCAAGAAGGTACAAATACTCGGGAGAATTCGATATAAGGGGATCTAGGTGTAGGTCTTGTTTATGCGAAGTAGAGAACCCTCTCCTTAAGCATTGTTATTATCGGCGTCGTTGTTGAGGTTTTGGCGAGTTTCTCCCCTTTCTATCGCGTATGCGTTTTCACGAGTTTTTCCTTTATTCTAGTTCCTCCGCTCTGGGCATTCACTCCTGAAGTGCCCTATCGCTCTGCACTCATAGCAGGTTATTGTGACATTTGGGTCCATCCCGAGGGTGGGAGCCTTGCAATTCCTAGCTTTGGGTCCTATTTTCTGGCAGTTCCTATACTGAACGGGGCAAGGTCCATGGTGATGAAACGGACATATGCTGCACTTGGGTAACGCTCCAGCATACCCTATCTTTGTGCTGGTGCATGTAGTATGAACTTTGGTCTCTTCTTTCCGTTTGTTTGGACCAGTACTACTGTGGTTTTTTAAGTGATCTCTCCACTTCCTCTTATTGTCAGCCACCTTCTCGACGTTAATCCTGACTACTGGATCCTTCGGCCTATTGGCCGTATCTATAGGTTCCTGGGGATTAGAGGTCCTGGAGGTAATGTCATTTCTTCTGACATAAGGGGGATAATTCTCCTAGATATCTCTTCCGAAATTGAGCGTCTGCTCGAACCATCTCAAGGCTTATTGGTGTCATTCCTTGGCTAGATGCAGCAATGTTAGTACTATGCACCTTGGGATTCCAAGATTTTTCCTCTAACTTTCTTACTTCATTGTAGGAGCAGTACTTTCTAAACACTATTTCCTTGAAATGTTCCCATGGCATTGCATATGCAGCCTCCATGCCTGTGGACCTCAAATAGATGTTCCACCAGGTATGGGTAGTGTCTGTGAAGGTGAGTGATGCATACTTAACTTTATCCTTTTCCGCACATCTACGTGCTTGAAACACAGCCTCCAGTTGTTCAATCCCTCTAATCGCCGCAATAGTTTCCTCGATTCCCTTAAGAACTCCAGTTATGATCTTTCGGAACTCCGAATAAGTGCTATGGCGGATGCTACTGTCCTTAAGTTTTGAGCTTCCTATCTCAGTAGTCGTGTTGTTGACCCTTGCTGCGGCTAGTATTTCCGACGCACGATGATTTACTAATATGTCTAGTATGGCTGGATTTATGACGTGTAGATTTGCTTCATTCTTAGTTGGAATAGAGGCGGCAATAGGTTGACCATGAGTGGCCTTGGCTATCCTTCCTATAGGAGTCATCTATACCATAAAAGGTGTGGGTGAATGAGATCTTAAATGGAGGAGGAGGTATAAATGGGGTCTGTATCCCTACTAACATCCTAGGGTATACTTTGGTTGCTTAGCTGGGTAAAACTTGAAATCTAGTAGCAAGCGAAACTTATAGTCTTAAATATACTTTCTACTTCAAGTCTTGTTCGTGAGATATCCCGTCCTAAATTGTTTGGTCACTGGTTTGAAATGAATATGTCGGTCGGACACTATGCTGGGAGATATCTTTCTAGCGAGAACTGTGTATGAGTAATCCTTTAGTATCTTGTGGCTTCTAAATGGTTTTTGCTTAGGATTTAAGTCTTACAGTAAATGCAGCAGTCTTATAGTCTGAACTCCTCAGGTGTCCCTGGTGTCTTACGGGCTAAAGAAAATAAGTCGTATTTCGTTGAACTTTACCAAAGCATGTCATGCCAACATCTATAGCCTAGGTGATAGCGTTTGATTAGGCTTCCGAGTTTTATTTTTGGAGATCCATAATGTGTTGATAGAACCCTTTGTCCTAGGTTGGTCTGTAATTCTAAAGGGATTAGTGGAAGGGCTAGATAATTTATCCATACTATAATTGATTGGTTTATTCTGTGATGTCTTAGGGTTCCTATTAGGCTACCGGTTAATTCTAGTAAGTCTTCAAGTTCTTAAAGGTTTTATGATTCACCTATTGCTTATTCCTGCTAAGGAGTCCTTCATGTGTGTCTACGATCTTATGAGTCTTATGGACATATTTTTTCCTTCCGTGGAAGCGATATGACATCTAGTGTATTCCGGGAGTACTGCCAAAATTTCTGGGTTTTGTGGGAAATGTCTAGTTGTTCTAGATTTTAGTCTTGAAGGGACGGTGTTGACCGCTGCTATCAGTCAACTGGTTGGCTTAGTAGGACGTGGGTTATTTGACGCATAGAGTTTTGTTTTGGGTAGAACCATGTTGATTTCTACTATCAATCGGCCAGTCCATTTGTTCAAATATGCAATGTTTTGTACAGGAGAAAGGTTTAAAAGTCTGAATATAACCGTTGTTGTCACTTAACACTTTTTCTATAGAGTCATAATGTGTTCTAGTCGCCTACGAGGTTACAATATACCTAATAACCATAAATTTTAAGGTTTGGTCAGATTGATGATAAAATGGGTCAGAATTGGAAAGGCTTGGCAAGGCGGTGGAAGCACTATATTATGTTGATTGGTATCACACAGTAAGGCAAGCTTTCCCATTCTTGAGTAAAGCCGTCAAAAACCTTAGGTATCCTTTCGGTAGTTTAAGTTGAGCCTCAACTGAAATCTAGCTTAACCCCACAACTCATCAAACAAGAACTGTCATGAGATTAAACTAAACAACAGTTTAAGCCCAGTAACAACTTGATTTCAGATTAACCTCATAACTCATCAAACAAGAACTGTCATGAGATTAAACCTAACCTTAAACTATGTAACAACTTGAATCTAACTTAACTTCACAACTCATCAAACAAGAACTGTCATAAAATTAAGTTAAATGTCAAGTTGTAAGAAAGTAACTCAAAATTTTTGAAGGATTGTCTCAACTTTTGGATCGCTTTCAAATAAACAACTAGTAGATAACCAAGAAGGAGGTTCATCTAAGGGGGATGGGGTGTTACTTGGTGGGGTTGTCTGACTATGGTTAGGAGTTGTGGGTTTCCTATTGAACTAGGTCGTAATAGGGGCAAGGAAAACTTCTAGGTTAAATTGGTTCTTGTTGTTACTAGTACGATTGCCTAATTCTTATATTTCCATTATATGTAATCCTTTGGGTTTCTTGGGATGGAAGCTGATGATTTACTTTGCGGCAAGAATTTGGGGTCATTGTTCCTTGTGTATTTCTTAGGCTACAAATGAATGGTTTGACTACGTAGGATTTAGGCTTGGTGAAGGGGTGTTGAGTTTAGTTGACAGGGATTTATTTGCTGGTGAGGGTGGTAATGGGAAGAAATTTTTGAGGAATTTTATGGGCGTATAATATATGGTTTATTATTTGGGAACAGTAGGAAAATTTGTCGTTTGATTTGTGAGTAAGGAGTGGGGTAATTTGGTAGATAAAATGATTGGCAATTTCAAGTAAGGTCATATTTTGGGGATTTTGTGAAGTGGTGGTTATGTAAGTTTTAAGGTTTTGGGGATCTTGTGGCTAAAGGAAATGGACAAAACGATTTACAGATTATAGTCTATAATTTAATAGAGATGTCATTTGTCTAAGGAATATTGTGAGGTTTTTGGGAAGGTGAGGTAAAGTCATCATATAAAGGGATAATGTCACGGTAGGTTATGAGAGGAAAGGATTAAATCAATAATTGATACATATAACAAAATGAGTTTGTTGTAACTTAAGGGTTGATTACAGGGTTTGAAAACTACATTCCTTCTAATAAGATCCTACACTGACTAAGGACTACTCAGTTAAGTGAATCACTACTGATCATAACTAAGACTGGCTCCTGGTCCTATGCAGGTGTCGGAACCTAAAAGCGTACTCCTCAAGCTGTGCCTCGACCTTAACAAGGCGAGTCCTTAATGCTAAGTTTTCACTACGGTGTGCCTGATCAGCTTTTAACAATTCTGCACTTAAGCCTCAAGGATCAGCATCTTCCCATGCATCATATGGGTTGCCCCTTGAGCTACAACTTGTGTCTGCTCAAGTCTACCTAATCTGTCACTTAAGCCAGGGATGTTCCTATTGTTAGAGTGTGTCCTAGTATAGAGTCGGCTGAAGTCATCATCATACTGCTCGAAACGGGCTGGATGTAATTCGTCAAACGGATCGGAGTGGAGATCTAGTATGTCAGTCCGTAAAATCTAGTTGGGTCTGCATCTGTGAGATAGTATCGGTCTCTGTAGTTGCTGACGATGCTGCTAGATGTGAGAAATGTGATATCTCTGTTCTATCCTTTGTCTCATCTTGAGCTTTCCTTGAGCTCTCTCCAGTCTCAAAAGTACTTGGCACATTCTCCAGCATTATGCTAATCCGGGGCGCAACTGCTCTCTACTCTATCCCCGTATTCAAATTAGCATCAACCCTTGTACCCTCAGCAAGGGTACTCTCGGCTACTGTCTGTCCAACACTCTCTGTTGAACAAGAATCATTGTTTCTTTTGAGTCTCTGTCGTGGAGGTGAGTGGGTAAGTAGGTGTGGTGATGAGGTGGGTGGTGGTGGTGTAGGCTCAATAGTGTTAGGGTTTGATGCATGATGATCTCGGAGCATCTATATGCTGGAATCATTTGAGTCTGGGGAAGACATAGTCTGTGACAAAATGGTATAGTATTTGGGAGATCCTCATAATAACTCGTGTGGATCAAGTGTATACATACATATACATATAATACTCATAGTACCCTTAATCATGTAAATAAGTCACAAATCATAGCATGCCGTCAAATAAAATAAATATCAAGCAACATGGCAACACTTAGTATGTCACAAAGTATAACATGTAGTCAAGTCAAAATAAATCTCAGGCAACGTGGCAAGCAAGGCAACTGGCGGTCATAGGGACTTGTTTTTGAAAAAGTGGTTATAGTTTAGGGTTTATATGTACCTAGTTCTCTATAACCTAGGCTCTGATGCCAATCTGTAACACCCCCAAAATCTACTTTGCGAAAGCATTAGAGTCATGGGGTGCTACTGAAATGGAAATCATAACACAAGGTAACGAAGAACCAATTATACACTTGATGAAAAATATATTAACTTTGATTGATTTCAAATATAACTAACTTAATGTTTCAAGTTGGTTTACAAGTTTAATGGTCCCTCAAAAACAAGTCTTAAACATTTGTTAAAAACACTTGGTCAATAGTATCATCCTGCCGCCTTGCCAAACCTTGCCACACTTGCATATATCCAGATACCTGAGAAAAACATGCTAAAAGTCAGCAAAAAGCTGGTGAGTTCATAGGTTTAGGTTATAACAAATTTGGACCAATAGTTTAGTTTGTGAACATAGAAATGTCACATTTATATTTTATTTGCGCTAGCACTAAATTCATGCAACCGAAGCTTGACAGTCCAGTGTGCTATAACCTAGCACATTAATAATCACAAAGGGGCCCTTAGCGAGTGCTTAACCCAATTCACTCGTAATCCGACTTAATATACGCTCGTTTGCCTATCCGGTCAAACCGAACGGGGGAGTCACCCCAATAGATCTATTCATAATAATCGCGCTTCCTAACCGGAATTAACAGTGCATGAAGGCGGGCATAATAATGGGTTCTAGAGTCTTAGGCTAACTGCGCAATATCATTGGTAAACATAGTATAAATGGTCCATAAAATTGATTTTACATGTTTCTCACCCCATTCATATAAAACAAGTATAAGTAAAAAGGGGCTATAAACTCACCTTTACTGGCCTAACAGTGAATGCTGTGAAATTAAGGAGTGCATGACACCAACACGCAACCTAGATTAAATAACCATGTCTTAGTTTCAAGTATTAAGTTGAAGTCCCTTCATATTTTAATTTCAACGTTCTAGAGTATTTATGTTGTTGTCACTTGTGTGGCGGCAAGTGTGGTTACTAAGGTCTCTCCTAAGGAATGGTGGGGTGTAACTCTACAAATGACCTAAAGATACGGTAATGAGGGATTTGGGGTTATCGAACTATCTAGAGCCTAAATGGGTTCAGTCGGGATGTATTACATATATACACATATAATATAGTGGTGTGATTTGTTCGTCGTGTCTGATTATGTTAATTTTCGAAGTAAGGCCTAACGTACTTGACGTTTACTACCTACCAGTTTCATGATTTGAGAAGATTTAATATAACTTAAGTTTTAGTAATCTTGGTAAATTTTATCGAAGTTTGCTTTGTTATTAATAATCTATTATGACTCATTTTTACACCTTATTAGCTTAAACTAAATATATCGTCAGATTTGTCTAAGTACGGTTCAGGTTTGATATACTATTCCTAGTTTCTTTATTAGTGACGTTTCTATTTACTTAGTCTCAATATAACAAAGGTAAGTGTCAATTCATATACATCCTACAACGTGAGGTATAGTCGAGACTTAACGTGGAGTTGGTTTGTTATTTATTTCACTTGTGTTTCACATTTTTAATTACTTATGTGTTTGTATAAAGTTTCTATTACTCATTCATGTTCTACTATTTATGTCCTTGCGAGTTAAGTATAATCTAATGATTTTTATGATGGTTGTCGAGTGTTTAAGTCATTTCTATACAAGTTTTTTTATTTTTATTTACCTATTTGCTAGTTATGTGTGGAGAGTGATTGTATATTCGGTTATGCACTTTTCATGTGTATATATTGGTGTTTGCCAAAATTGTTTTTATGAACGGCTATGTAAGTTTTAACTTGACGATAAAAATTCTTATATGTGTTAATTAACTTTTATATCTCTATTTTCCAAATATATGTTATATAACTTATGGAACAATGTATATATATAAGCTCTAAATGTTTCCATCATCTTTGTTGCGTTTCACATTTCGGCTATCAAATTTTCATTTACATGTACGCTATTACAAGACGAGATTTTATTGTGTGTTTGGTTACAAGTTTTACATACGAGTATATGTTAATTACTAGGAAATATTTCGTGAACGGCTTATGTACATTTTAACTTTTACGACAACTATTACTAAGTTTTTAACCGAACTTTGAATATCTAATACTAATTGGGCTGCGGCCCACTGAGTTGGTGGAGGGGGAAAATAAGATCACTAATTGGTTGGGCTTAATCTTTAGCATCTACATAAGTCCTAGTGGGCCGATTTGTGTTGTTCACTGGCCCATAACGTGGGCTGAATTTGGAAGGGTTATCTATTGGGCTTAAGTGTGGGCTCTTATGTGGGTTCTATCTGTTTTGGTTTGGTCTGGTACACGAACAACACCACACATCATAATACTTCAATTCTTCACAAGTCTGTGAAGGCTTAGTGTGTAGGGATTTAGGTTGAGTACTACTCATTCAAATTTTCTAGGGGTCTTGGCTTATCTTAACGAGGAGGAATTGGCAAGAATTTCCCTACGCAGGGGTGATTCTTCCCAGCCTAGAGTGACCACCAAAACGGCCCGTTTTGGGTGGTTCTAATTCGGTCAAGGGTGGAGATGGTATTTGTTCGGATTACTAACCCAAAAGAATACATTACCTCAAATGGTGCTATTACTCAAGTCTATCTTCTACAATCATCAAAACTAGTTCAATACGAAGACTTATAACTCCTGGAGTCATTGACTCGAATCACATGTTTTCGCCACTTTGAGCAACAAGCTTTATTTCCCTAGTAACCAAGTTCTAGTCTTCCAGTGTCCTAGGTCACACGGACACAACAACGATAACATCTAACGATAATTTCTACAACAAAGTATCACCACGTCTAGACAATACTCATCATCCGCAACTTAAATAACAACCTAAATTAATTTATATTCAACCTAGAATTAACCCTGAACAATCTATAATATATAGATTTGAGAAGGTTCGGATACAATTTCCTTTCTTACACTGGTTTCTAGAGGAGATGGGCTTCGAATGAAACTCCAAATCCTAAGACCTGTCTATTTTAAACCGAACCACAATGGTCCTAAGACTAGCAGCTTGAATCTCAAATTTCCTAAATCCTAAACCACAACAACAGCGACAACATCTGACGACCATTTCCAGGTTTTACTAGGTCCTACGCCACAATAACAATAACAACAACATTTAAATATCTTGACAACAATCCGACTTTTGAACAATGATTAAAATCGAAGCTGAATAAAATTCAGCGACTAAATCTTCTTTTATTCGGTCTAAACTTTAACAAGAATAACCTAAATTATTCCCTATTCTATCTAAAACAATCTAACATAAATGGAATTGAAAGGACAGGTTCATATTCTTACAACTATTTTGAGGGATGATGAACTCGAATCAAAACTCCAATCCGAAAAACCCAACTTGCTCCAAACTAAACCACAATCCCACTAATCCTTGTTCTCCCTTGAGTGATTCTCAGAACCCTTATGTGAGTGTGGTTCGACATTTTTTGGGACATGGGTTTACAAAGATAAATATGGTGAATAACCCCATAGTTGCTTTCGGATCAAGAGAAATGGGGTTTCCAACTTGGTGTTCTTTCTACCTCAATTGTAGTATTCTAGGTTTGACTTAGGAGTATTTCTAGGTCTCGTGATGGTGGCAGTGTTTCTAGGTCAAAAGAAAGGATGGCAGGTGATGCGTGGGTTTTGCAACCTTACAACAGGTTTTACCTCTCGAGGGATCTCAAGAGGCTTACAACCCCACCAGGCAGTGTACCTGACCGATGTAGTATAGTGTAGTGGTAAGTACGGGGGATTGATCGTTCTCCACAGGGAATAGTGTTCGTTAGGTGTGAAAGGCTACTCTAATTAGGTCTAAGGGTTGAGGAAGATTCTTTTTATGTTTTTATAATTTTATGAAAGCAAGTAAAATCTCGGGTTTTGAAGGAGTGGGCGGAATTAGTTGCTAGTCAACTAACCCAAATTACTACAAATGCAAATAAAATAAAATAACAAAAATGAAAAGTGGTGAGAAACTTATGTGTAGAGAAATGTGTTTACTTAGATTTCCTTACTCCCTAACTATCTTTTACCGGTTAATTAGCGTGTATTAGTCGCGTGGATGACGGGTGTATTCCTTAATACCATTCGTGGGGTGGCGTACTTACTTCCCCAAACTCTACAAGCTCCTACTTCACTCCTATGTCGAGCCGGCTAGGAAGCTCCTAACATGGGATCACTAGAATTCGCTTGTGCATTAAATACAACCATAAAAACCTTTAGTACGCGTTTGGTTCATGTTTCTTAAGACGTTCAAGCAAGTTACCGAATAGGAAGTTAGCCAGTTTTCTTAAGCCTAACATAGATAAACAATCATCCAATACAACTAACAACACACTAACAACCAATAATCAATAGCTAGGTTTCATTAGATCTAAGCAAACACAAGATAAAATTAGCCTAACATGTTAAACAAAAGACAAGCATAAGATAGAATCAAACAACACATAGACATATTGAATGATTAATTGATAACTTATCTTTCAATGAAACATGGAAGATCTCAAGGCAAGAAGCCCTGAAAAAGTAGCTAAAATCGTCTTAGGGTTTTATCCCAAAATTCCACACACTAAGCTCTCCCTTAATGACAAAAAATTAGAAAACTATATATAGACTTTGACATCTGACGGCGTCACCTTATGCATTGTGACGCCGTCACCTCGCCGCTTTTAGGGTTCCCGGATGACCATCTTGACGCCGTCCCTCTTTAGCTCTTCAAAAATCCATTCTGGCTTATCAAGGCTTGACGCCGTCGGATCCTAAACGTGACGCCGTCCCCTTATGATTTAAGCCGTGACGCCCTTGATTTAGTTAAAGCGTGACGCCGTCAGAATTCTCATGCAAACTCACTGGCCCGTCATGAGTAAATTTCACATCCAACTTTTCTTGCCAAGGCATGACGCCGTCTGGAGTTAATGTTGACGCCGTCAAAGGTGACTTTCAGCACAATTTTGAGACTTTGCCGTTTTCTTCACTTTTATGCTCCAAAAACGTCCAAAATGCCTCCTTTTCCAGATTTCTCCTCAAAAGTACCTAAAATGACAAAAGGAACGATTTAGGGCAATATTTGATCAAATAAATACGATTTCGGGCTTAAATGACCCCTTAAAAGCGGTACACTTTTCGCCTCATCAAATACCCTTACACTTGAGATTTGCTTGTCCTCAAGCAAATGCGCTTTTATTCTAATCAAAATACAAGTTAGGGGTCATTTAATGCAAACATAAAAGTAATTACAACAAATAATCGTTCCACTTCAATCATAATAAGCACGGAGATTACATACTAGCACCTCACAAGTAGTGTTTAGATACTCACATCTCTCAAGTGTCATCAAAATAAATCTCATAAATGAAAACGGAAAATATCTCTCACTACCTGTCATAGCAAATAGATTACCATAGGCTTGGGAAAGGATCGAAAACCTCCTCCACTAGGCGTAAGCACCTAAGATAAACTATCAAAGAGGGCTTTTAAATGGGTTATAACGTTAGGTGTAGGGAAAAGGAAAACACGGTTTGGTTGGATAAAGGATATTTTACTGGTGGCGAGTTAAAAATCTTGATCAATTACATGTACTATACAACGTTGCTAAGCCAAGACTAGACTCGATCTTAAGCTAATGAAAGAAAATAACAAAACATAAACATAAAATAAACATAAAATGAAACGGGATGGTAGTCCGTATGTTTTTTCTACTTTTCTTTTTCTCATTTTTTTTTGTATTTTTCTTGATTTTTTTTTTTTTTTTTTTTTTTTTTTTTTTTTTTTTTTTTTTTTTTTTTTGTGTATACACTCTTGCCCTACCATCCAAAATAATACATCATAGGGGCATTGCATCCCCTTACACTTGAACTTTTACATAACTTTACAAATAACTATTCTAATGACTCGAATTAAGATAATTGAAAAACTTGGAGTACTTTTAAAACATTTAGCACATATGGGGGTAATAAATGATGTTCTTCCCCATTACTCCATTACACTAGTACTTTACCCACGAGTCCCAATCGTCCCAAAACAATATGTACAAGGATATGACTCGACTTAGCAACCATGTAATCAATTAGATAATTAACTTGGGTTTAAACAAATGTTGTAACAATAATGCACTAAAAATGAGTGCATACAAGGTAGGCTAAGGCGATTTGGGTGTACATTTTAGTGGGGTGTAACAAATTCTTCCTTTAAGTAAAATGCTTAAAGGTCGAAACGAAAAGATAGGCTCTGAGGGGTGTACTAGGGGTATCGTGTACTAAAAATGAGTACAACGCAAAGGGTGTGGGAGAATTACTTAACCAATGTAGCCAAAGTAATTATAACAAAAACACAGGTGTAAAACAATGGGTTAATCCTAATGCCTCTTATCATGTAGTAAATCTAACTACACGAATGTAGTCTCACTTGTGGCCTCGGAATGGTCCTAACGCAAGTTCTAGAATCTAAGTGCTACCGGTACAAACATCATAGCATAAATGCTTTTCCTACCAATTCTAGGGGTGAACCTCACATATTTGGGGGTGGAAAATTTTTTAGTGGTACGGTTTTTTGTGCTAGTCATATAACTCCTATCCGTGAGACGCTCATTAAGATCAAAGTTTCACTCCTATATGTTGTAAAAAATTTTAAATTTGGCACTAAAATTACCTTAACAAGTATTTCTCTCAGTTTTATTACACATCTACTATCAAACAAACAAAAATCAAGCGCAATTGTATTCTCAAAAATCGTACTTTTACCCTCCCCTTACACTTAAGATGAACATTGTCCCCAATGTTCAAATAACAAGATGTAAAAGAATAAAGTAAAAGAATGAAATCAAATACTCCCCTGATTCGCTCGTTGGATAATGAGATTACACGGTTAAATCTTCCTCCAAAGAGAATGTTGAAGCTCCATGACTAATGCATCGCCATAAGCTTGATTCAAAACATTTCCTTGTCCAAAATAACCTGTTGAACCTGAGAAAACAAACACGAAAACCTGCATAACATCGGCGGGATAAAATCTATATATAAGGATATAATGCTTGTGGAATGATAACTTTGCAGATTCCTGGAGATTATAAGTTGGAGATTTTAATAAAAACTTTTTATGAAAACAAAATTTTCAAAAATTTCTGGAAATTAAATCTGACGCCGTCAGGTTATAACCCCTGACGCCGTCAGAAATGACCTGACAAAAATTTTCATTTTAAGTTTCCGGAAAATTTCTTGAAAAACCTTTACCTTACTTCCTGGAAATCCTGCAAAACATCATTATGACTCGATACAAGCATTTGACTCAAACAAATACGAATATGTATGTTAATTTAATATTATTACGATTCATGTTAATTTGTGTTCTAATAAACCGATTTAGATTTCCCTTACACTTATCTTTTGCAAAATACCTTTATATGTAGTTAAGACGAAGTTAAAAACAAAATAAAGCATTTTCACAAATTACTTTTGAACATGAATCAATAAGAATAAAAATTAAACACACATACGGAAACAAATAAAAACAAACAAACAAACAAATAAACACACAAAGCAAATAAAGTAACAATCCAATGAGGCTAGCATGCGATAAAAGAAAAATCAATGTAACAAATGTTTTAAGGCAAACAGATGCCTTCCCTAAATTATTACAGACCATATTGTTTCAACACATACAACCAAATATCAAATTGTTCAAACATCAAAACATCAAATCACAACATCACTGGGGAGGGGGTCCTTGGCGATAGTCATAGCCAGGAGGAAGATGCCCGTAGTACCCGTATGGAGGGTAATCCTGCTCACGACCCGGGAAAGGGTCAATCTGCAGATGCGGGTCTATCTGATCACGTGTGGATAGATGCTGCATCTGACGAACCGTGTGATCATACATCCAGTCGAACCTCTCGTCCGCCCTGGTCCTCCAAGCATCAACCTGGCCCATCCAGGTCCCCTGGTGAGCCTGCCAGTCCCCCCTGCTCATATGCCGGTAGTAATCAGCTGTACCGGCCTCATACCCATCATGCTGCTGCTGCTGGGGCTCCTCCTCCTCATCGTCATCCTCATCACCATCATCCTCAGCTCCAACCGGGTGATACCACATAAAGGACCCGTCATGCATCTCCATGATCACCTCCATCTGCTTCAGGGACCTCTCCTTCACCGTCCTGCATTTATCACCACTCAAATACCTCATGACCTCGGGCCTGAGGACTCCATAAGACTGAGCCAGTCGGGTGATGAACATCCCACCATAAATCCTGTCACCTTCCCGCTCCCCAACTCCACCATGCATAAAGCTAGCAACCCAAAACGGGATGTTGCAGTAAACATCATTAGAGTAGATGGTGTACAGGTAGAAGAGATCAGAAGCTGTGACACGGTGGTGAGAGCTGTGACGCCCTGTCAAGCTGTAGGTGAGGCAACGATGAGTCAACCGAACCCTAGGATCCCTGATTTGGGATGCTACAGTGGTCGAGGTATACACCCCATCCCCAATAGTCTGCCAGAAAATAGAGCATCTAAAATCATTCTTCATCGACTCCCCATGCAACAACCTCTGCATGAACCCTGCCTGAATGGTATCATGCTGATCATATAACCCCAGTCTCCACCCAAACTCAGTAACAGAACACGTCCTTAGCTCACCCCCCAGCCTGAAATAGATCGTGGTACCGCCCACATCGGTCCTCGCTTCAGCCATGTCAAAATGAAAGGTGGCAAAGAACTCCCGTACCAACTCCTCATATACCGGCTCCTGAATCTTAAACAGTCTTTCCCACTGGGGGCCGGTAAACCCATCTGTCTGAAAACTTTGGAGAAAAGTCTGCTCAAGACCTACTCTCCTCAGAAAGCCCCAGTCAACCACTGCTCCATTCTCGACCTTGTGTAGTAGCAATTGTGCGTATTTGCTTGTAGCAGCATCGTTGTCAAAGATACCCCAACTGAGGACCGTATCCCCAAAGTTTTCTTGTTGAGATCGGGAAGAACTTCCTCGGCTGGGTCTTTGACGCTTACTCATTATCTGGAACAAAGCAGGAGGAATACAAGGGTTAATATGTGAATTAAAAGACTTGGTGGCGCATCAGACAGGTCTGACGCCGTCACGCTTTTATAGGTGACGCCGTCAGATTTGATCAGTGTTCAAATCCATAATTACGAGGGAAAAATCAATATTCAAACTTCAGGCTCAATAACCACACACCACTTTTTGCAGAAAAATGGGTGATTGGATCACAGGTTATGGTTCAAATTCGTGGCCTCCCTATTAGTGAATAGACCCAATTGATTGCCAATCATCAAATGCTTTAGTCTTTGTTAAATAACACTAATTAAAACACATTATGAGTTCTAAGCATGAATCAATCCTAGGGTTTCACAAGTTGGGGATTTTCGAAATTTACAAATCCTATGAGTAATTGAAGCGAAAAGAATGAGTAAAAATGACTTACCACGTGAAGATTGGAAGCGGGAATTGGCGAATTTGTCCTGGGAAAATCGGAGGTGGGGTTGGAGAGGATATGGTTTGTGGGGTTTGTGATGAAAGTGATGGAATTAAAGTTATTATTGCTGTGCAGACGGGGTGACGGCGTCAAGTGCAAATTCTGACGCCGTCAGATTAGCGTATTTTGCTACTTTGTGCCAGTTTACAAATGAGCCCCTCGTACTTTAAGAGAGCAGCTAGTCAGGGTCAATAATCCTAATAGCTAGTCTCGTTAACAAGTTCCTCCTGGGTCAAATGTTTTGTTACTGTCACGGGGTGTAGTAAAATGTTGAAAAGGGTCGGTTGACGTCTTATTCGGGTCCCAATTTCCATCAAGGCGAGTATTCAGGGAGTGAGAGGAACTTTCCCAGGGGGTTTTCAAAATGATGGTGCGCTTTAATTGAGTTCTTCTCACACCTGGCTTAAAGCCAAAAGACCGTTTCCTAGCTTCATAAAAGTTAGGGAGCGTGACAACCATGCTCCCCACGAAAATGCTGCGATCATGAGAGTTTTTCTCGCGAGAGGATCTAAATAAATAAGAGGGTTTTGACAGTGAAGGCTCGGGGAGGAGGGTTTTATCATCCCATTCGTTGTATGGTTCATTAGGGACCGGGAGTTCAAAGATCTTCTCGATCTTTTTGTGTGAGGCTTCTTCCCTAATTTTCTCTTTTATTCTCGAGATGAATTTTTCTGCTAGCTCCATGAACATATCTTGGGTGTTTTTCAAGTGAGTTTCTAATTCCTTGATACGTCTCTCTTGGTTGTTCACGAAAGTTAACATTATCCCTTCAAACTCATCTTGTCGTGAGAATTGGCGAAACGTATGTTTACCAATTGTGTTCACGCACTCATCGGGATTTTTATCAGCCGTAGGTATCTCAGCTTTCATTAAGCTCTCAACCTGCCTTTTTATGTTTGCGAACAGCTGTTCTTGGGTTGCATTTATGCAATTTAAAATCCCTCCTTCCGAGAATGTTGAGTCATCCCATTCTTCTTCTTCGTACTGTGCTAAGTCCTCAATGACTTCCCAGCACTTATCGACACTGAGCCTGCTCAATCTCCCATTGGCGGCGTAATCTATGGCTCTTCTAGTTTGATGATCGACACCATCATAGAAGATTTGGATTTGTAGCCAAGGATCCATGCCATGGTGAGGGACCTTTCGGAGTAAGTCCTTGAATCGAGTCCATGCCTCGTAGAGAGTTTCGCCTTGACGTTGTTGGAACATCAAGATATCATTCCTTAGCTTGGTAGTTCTTCCCGGTGGGAAAAACTGAGCAAGGAAACGAGTGGTGAGATCATCCCAAGAGGTAATGGATCCTGCGGGTTGACGTTCTAGCCACTGACTAGCTTGGTCCCGCAAAGAGAATTGGAAGAGACGCAATCGGGTCGTCTCTCGAGTGGCAACATCAAGGTCTATAGAATCAACGATTTTAAGAAAGTCCTTGAGATGTTGATTAGGATCTTCAGAACGAAGTCCATGGAATGCGCATCCGCTTTGCACCAACCGGATGGTGTCGGATCGCAAGGGTGTGATATTGGCTCCTTGAGTGAGCTCAATGGTGTTTCGATAGCCGTGGTGGCTAGGACGGGAATACTCTCCTAAAGTACGGGCTCTAGGAGGTGGTGGTGGTTGTTGTGGTGGTGGGTTGTGTGGGTTAAGGATATTACCATCTTCCATGATGTCGGACGGTAATGGTTACGAACAAAGACACGAAGAAAATAGATAGACTAAAGAAAACCTAGAAAAATAAAATAAAAATCTCACTAGAAAGGAATCTAGTGAGTAGACCTAATAGAAATAAAAATTCAACCTAAACAATAACTACTCCCCGGCAGCGGCGCCAAAAACTTGATGCGTGGGTTTTGCAACCTTACAACAGGTTTTACCTCTCGAGGGATCTCAAGAGGCTTACAACCCCACCAGGCAGTGTACCTGACCGATGTAGTATAGTGTAGTGGTAAGTACGGGGGATTGATCGTTCTCCACAGGGAATAGTGTTCGTTAGGTGTGAAAGGCTACTCTAATTAGGTCTAAGGGTTGAGGAAGATTCTTTTTATGTTTTTATAATTTTATGAAAGCAAGTAAAATCTCGGGTTTTGAAGGAGTGGGCGGAATTAGTTGCTAGTCAACTAACCCAAATTACTACAAATGCAAATAAAATAAAATAACAAAAATGAAAAGTGGTGAGAAACTTATGTGTAGAGAAATGTGTTTACTTAGATTTCCTTACTCCCTAACTATCTTTTACCGGTTAATTAGCGTGTATTAGTCGCGTGGATGACGGGTGTATTCCTTAATACCATTCGTGGGGTGGCGTACTTACTTCCCCAAACTCTACAAGCTCCTACTTCACTCCTATGTCGAGCCGGCTAGGAAGCTCCTAACATGGGATCACTAGAATTCGCTTGTGCATTAAATACAACCATAAAAACCTTTAGTACGCGTTTGGTTCATGTTTCTTAAGACGTTCAAGCAAGTTACCGAATAGGAAGTTAGCCAGTTTTCTTAAGCCTAACATAGATAAACAATCATCCAATACAACTAACAACACACTAACAACCAATAATCAATAGCTAGGTTTCATTAGATCTAAGCAAACACAAGATAAAATTAGCCTAACATGTTAAACAAAAGACAAGCATAAGATAGAATCAAACAACACATAGACATATTGAATGATTAATTGATAACTTATCTTTCAATGAAACATGGAAGATCTCAAGGCAAGAAGCCCTGAAAAAGTAGCTAAAATCGTCTTAGGGTTTTATCCCAAAATTCCACACACTAAGCTCTCCCTTAATGACAAAAAATTAGAAAACTATATATAGACTTTGACATCTGACGGCGTCACCTTATGCATTGTGACGCCGTCACCTCGCCGCTTTTAGGGTTCCCGGATGACCATCTTGACGCCGTCCCTCTTTAGCTCTTCAAAAATCCATTCTGGCTTATCAAGGCTTGACGCCGTCGGATCCTAAACGTGACGCCGTCCCCTTATGATTTAAGCCGTGACGCCCTTGATTTAGTTAAAGCGTGACGCCGTCAGAATTCTCATGCAAACTCACTGGCCCGTCATGAGTAAATTTCACATCCAACTTTTCTTGCCAAGGCATGACGCCGTCTGGAGTTAATGTTGACGCCGTCAAAGGTGACTTTCAGCACAATTTTGAGACTTTGCCGTTTTCTTCACTTTTATGCTCCAAAAACGTCCAAAATGCCTCCTTTTCCAGATTTCTCCTCAAAAGTACCTAAAATGACAAAAGGAACGATTTAGGGCAATATTTGATCAAATAAATACGATTTCGGGCTTAAATGACCCCTTAAAAGCGGTACACTTTTCGCCTCATCAGCAGGGATAGTGATGGATCGATTGGGTTTTTGGGGATGAAGGTTAGGCAGACAAAAATGATGGAAGTTCCTAGGGTAGAAGATAAAGGGTGTTGGGATTAGTGTGAGTGGGGATGGTATCTTTATTTCAAGTGTAGGTTATACACGTTTTATTTTAAGTATAGAGTGAATAATTAGTTTAAGTGTGGTATTTTATATTCGCGTATCGTTAAACTGAGTCCAATTTGGATCCTTCCTGGAACCGTTACAATTATGAGATATTATTGTTTCTATAATTCTTGAATGTGTTTTTGAGTGTTTTTTTTTTATTTTTAATTATTATTATTATTATTATTATTCACTAGAATTCCTGAATCTCAGGTTTATCTCTGGTTTGCGTGTGGTGTCAGTCTGAGTGAAACCGGGATAACCTCCCGTTTTTACTACAATTCAGTGGGTAAAATGCGAGATGTAATAAATTCACTGTTCTTGGTGAGATATCCGGGTGACAAAATGTGCAGGTCTGTTTCCCGTGTTAATCATATAAATGTCTAATACAGTGATTCAGTCTAACTAATGGGAATATCAAAAATTAAATATTAGGGCAAATTTACCATTTGTCACAAATTCCACTAGTTGATTGTAAAAGGGAATGATCTAAGAGCCTACGACAAGAGGTTCCAAGAACTGTCGGTACTATGTCCAGCTATGATGCCGGATATGGAAAAGACATTGGAAAGATACGTCGAGGGACTGCCTCAAAGCATCGAGGGAGATGTCACCTCGTCAAACCCAGCAACTCTGGAGGAAGCTATCGCATTAGCTCAACGATTATTGTAATGGGTAATCAAATGAAGTTCTACCTCCGCAAACAGTGATCACAAACGAAGTCTGAAAAATCGTGGAAACACCACCCACAACAACAGCAACAGAAACCCCAACAACAACAACAACAACAACTACAACAACAACAACAACAACAGGAACCCCAACAACAACCGTAACCAAAACTACCAACAGAATCGCAACAACAACCACCACCAACAGAATCGCAGACAGGAAGCTGCTAGAGCTTATGTTGCTGCACCCACAGAAGAAAAAGGTTATGCCGGGAAACGACCCCAGTGCAACCGATGTAAACTACATCACGCTGGGCCTTGTAGTGCAATTTGCGGCAATTGCCAAAAAGTGGGTCATAAAACTATTGACTGCAGAGCCACGGGTGCAAATACACAGCCGATAGCAGTAGTGTGCCATGTTTGTGGTAAGAAAGGGCATTACAAGAACAACTGCCCAAAGAACCCGAACAATGTTGCTCGTGGGAGAGCATACGTGCTTGGTGACGGGAATGCCCCACAAGACCACGACGTCGTCACGGGTACATTCTTACTAAACCAACAAAGTGCTAAAATATTATTTGATTCTGGAGCTGATAAGAGCTTTGTGTCTACTTCATTTGCTTCATTTCTTAATATTGCCCCAGTAGAACTAGACACTACCTACGAAATCGAAATAGCTAACGGAAACCTCATAAGCACCAACACAATGATCCAAGGTTGCACCCTAACACTTATAAACAAACCTTTTCCCATTGATCTCATGCCTATTCAAATCGGTAGCTTTGACGTCATTATTGGCATGGATTGGTTATCCAAGCACCACGCCCGAATCATTTGTGACGAAAAGGTCGTCCAAATTCCACTCAACGGTGAAAATCTTATCGTTTGTGGCGATCACAGTAAAACCTAACTCAAAATCATCTCGTATATCAAGACGATGAAGTAAATGAACAAAGGATGTCACGTGTTTTTGGTTCAGGTGACGGAGATTGAATCAAAAGAGAAACAACTAGAAGAAGTGCCAGTTGTCAAGGAATTCTCTGAAGTATTTCCGAAAGATTTTCCGGGTATTCCACCAGTTCGACAAGTAGAATTTCAAATTGATTTGGTGCCTGGAGCAGCGCCAGTTGCAAAAGCACCTTATCGATTGTCACCCTCTAAAATGAAAGAATTGTCTGAGCAGTTGAAAGAGCTGTCAGATAAAGGATTCATCCGACCAAGTTCATCACCTTGGGGAGCACCGGTCTTGTTTGTCAAGAAGAAAGACGAAACGTTCCGAATGTGTATTGATTACAGGGAGTTGAACAAACTCACGATGAAGAATCGATATCCATTGCCCAGGATTGATGATTTGTTTGACCAGTTGCAAGGATCGAGTGTCTACTCAAAAATTGATCTAAGATCGGGATACCATCAGCTAAGGGTCAGGGAAGAAGACATTCCCAAAACAGCCTTTAGAACGCGGTACGGGCATTATGAATTTCAAGTAATGCCATTTGGTCTCACCAATGCACCCACAGTGTTCATGGATTTGATGAACCGAGTATGCAAACCCTACTTGGACAAATTCGTAATCGTGTTCATCGATGACATCTTAATCTACTCACGCAGCAAGGAAGAACATGCTGAACACCTGAGAACCATTTTGAAGTTGCTCAAGAATGAAAAGTTGTACGCTAAATTCTCCAAATGTGATTTTTGGATCCCAACGGTACAATTTCTTGGTCATATCATCAACAGTCAAGGTATCCACGTAGACCCGGCCAAGATTGAAGCGGTTAAAGGTTGGGCATCTCCTACAACCCCAACCGAGATTCATCAATTTTTAGGTCTCGCTGGTTACTACAAAAGGTTCATCGAAGATTTTTCAAAGATTGCAAAGCCTTTGACGGAACTCACCCAGAAGAACAAGAAGTATATCTGGGAAGAAAAACAAGAGTCAGCTTTCCAACTCTTGAAGCACCCATCTTAGCACTACCTGAAGGAAGTGAAGACTTCGTAGTATATTGCGATGCATCACATCATGGTCTAGGTGCGGTGCTAATGCAAAGAAGAAAAGTGATAGCTTATGCTTCTAGACAACTCAAGAAGAACGAAGAAAGCTACACCACACATGATCTAGAATTAGGAGCAGTGGTCTTTGCTCTTAAGATATGAAGACATTACCTGTACGGTACCAAGTGCACAGTTTTCACCGATCACAAGAGTCTTCAAAACATACTGGATCAAAAGGAGCTGAACATGAGACAATGCCGATGGTTAGAATTGCTCAACGACTACGATTGTGAAATTCGCTATCACCTCGGTAAAGCGAATGTTGTGGCTGATGCCTTGAGCAGAAAAGAAATAATCAACCTCTCAGAGTCCGATATCTGGGAATGACCATTTGTTCACCACTTCCATCACAAATTCTCATAGCCCAAAAAGAAGCTCTCAAGGAAGAGAACAGACCCCATGAGAAAATTTATGGCATGCCAGAAAATGAAAACGGTTTCGTGAAAAGATATGACGGAATGTTGTGTTTCAAAGAAAGGAATTGGGTTCCTCTCTACGGAGGTATTCGAGATCTCATCATGCATGAATCCCACAAATCCAAGTACTTTATTCACCCAGGTTCTGACAAGATGTATCAGGATCTCAAGAAGATTTATTGGTGGCCAAACATGAAAGCCGACATCACTGAGTATGTTGGGAAATGTTTGAGTTGTTCACGAGTCAAGGCGGAAAGTCAAAAGCCGTCGGGATTACTTTTACAACCTGAACTACCAGTATGGAAATGGGAAAGAATTACCATGGATTTTATCACAAGGTTACCAAAGACGTCAACTGGATTGGACACTATCTGGGTCATCATTGATCGTCTCACCAAGTCCGTTCATTTCCTACCAATCAAGGAAACTGACGAGATGAGCACTCTCGCTCAGTTACATCTCAAGGAAATAGTGACTCGAGATGGAGTTCCAATCTCCATCATCTCAGATAGAGATAGCCGATTTACCTCAAGATTTTGGCAAACTCTACAAAAAGCTCTCGGTACACGTCTAGATATGAGCACCGCTTATCATCCTCAGACTGATGGGCAGAGTGAAAGAACGATCCAAACCTTAGAAGACATGCTCCGGGCATGTGCGATAGACTTCGGAAAAGGTTGGGATAAACACTTGCCATTGGCTGAATTTTCCTACAACAACAGTTACCACGCCAGCATCAAGGCAGCACCATTTGAAACACTTTATGGTCGAAAGTGCAGATCACCCATTTGTTGGGCAGAAGTTGGTGACGTACAACTCACAGGACCAGAACTGATACACGAAACATCGGAAAAGATTTTTAGGATCAGACAACGACTACAAGCCGCTCGTGACAAACAGAAAAGTTACGCTGATATAAGACAAAAACCCATCGAATTTCAAGTTGGTGACAGGGTTATGTTAAAAGTTTCCCCATGGAAGGGAATGGTACGCTTTGGAAAGCGTGGAAAGTTGAATCCAAGGTACATTGGACCCATCAAAATCCACGAAAGGATTGGTCCAGTTGCTTACAAACTTCAACTCCCAAAAGAACTCTGTAGAATGCACAACACATTTCACGTCTCACAACTGAAGAAATGTTTGTCAGATGAAATTCTCGTCATCCCAATGAAATAAATCAGACTCGATGACAAACTCGTATTCACAGAAGAACCAGTAGAAATAATTGTCAGGGAGGTGAAACAGCTTAAGCAAAACCGTATTTCCATTTTCAAAGTTCGATGGAACTCTAAGCGAGGACCAGAGTATACATGGGAATGCGAGGATCAAATTCGCGACAAATACCCACATTTATTTCCCTAGACAACTCTAACAACTATCTTAGACTTTAATTCCGGGACGAAATTCTGTATGACGGGTGGGTACTGTAGCAATCTGTAAAAATCTCAAACACGTTAATACATGATTCACCAAATATTAGAACGAGCTCACACGCGGACCACGAAAAACAAATACACTCAATATATACACCAAATGGATAACTTATTAATACTCGGCCTAATTCCTGGCCAGGTACTATTCACCAGCCCAACCCAACTATTCTAGTTTTATATATTTCCTTTATAGCACTCGACTAAACTCACCAAACTTGGCCTCATTTTTTTTGGATTTCGACACACGACACACCCAACTTTTTACACCATTCGACTCCTCACCCACTAAGGAATTAGTATGTCGAATCCCACATTTTATTTCAAACGTTTGATACACGAAGGAGAGCCAAAGTAAATCGTCCTTGACATGATTTCAAGTTCATTCCATTTTTACCACATATTATACAAATCGGTTTAAACTTTATTTCACCTAGGTCTATTATTTTTCTTTGATCATTTATGAGTTCTCAAGTATATTTCTCACTGTAATACCCAAAATTTCAAAATGTGCCAAATGACCAAATTACCTTTGTAACTTTAAAATTTGATTAATACGTTTATAAAGCACCAAATAAATCCCAAACCTTCGGGAATGAGCAAGATATGAAGTAAGAAATTTTTATCTCTACATTGTAACATTTTTCAATGTACAAAAACGTATGGTGACACACAAAATAATACATGGGCCGAATACATGATTTTTATGTATAATTATTATTATTATTTATTCTTTTAAATCAAATAAAATACAAGATAAATACAAATAATTTGGGAAATCTTCTAAATCAATAATTTGATCTTATACACATTACTTTGACTGAAATTCTTGCTTCCTATTCCCTTATTTTATTCGGTTCTTATTTCTTTTCCTTTTATCAAATACCGAAACCCTAAAACAAGAAAACAAAAATCCTCTACATCTCCATCCGATTTTTAGGAAGCTCTTGGGTATTTTCTGGAGTTCATCATCATCCAAGAAGGCTAGGAAATATAAGTGTTGGGTCGTAGGATTGCTCGTTCATTCGTAGAAGGATTTTCCTTGTCCAATTCTTGATACCGAGAGGTATAAATTTCTATTATCCCTTCCACACGTTCGATTCTTCATGTAACATTTTTCTTGTGTTCTTTGGATCATATAAGAACTAAATAAAATATATAACATGGATCATGCAAGCTAATTCGATGATAATAAATTTAGAGAGCTAAAACGTATAAAAATTCTAAATCGAGCCATGCGATTTTTATAGGGCTTGTAATTATTTATTTTGAACTCCATACAAATAATATAACCTGGGGAAAATGATAGTTTGAATTATGGAGGCTTACATTAGTCATGGTTAATTTATTTTGTAATCGGATATTAAAGAAAATAAAGAAAATAATAGAAAACCTAGCATGCGATTTAGGGTTAGGGTTTTGAGGATGAATCTGAATAATTAATGCAGTAATAATGATGTGGTGATGATTGATTGATGATTTGAGGAGCTAGGGTTTAGTTTTTGAAATTGTTAAAGGGTTAACGATTTGGGAAATAAATAAGAAGGGTGTGTTTTGTCATTCCTGAAACTTAAGGGTTATTTTTATAATGTTAATTAGGACAGTACAAATGTATAAAAAATTATAACATGAGGTCCTTATGTGTAAAATTTGCAAGATAATGATTTAATTGTTATTTTAGGGTTCGAATTGCAATTTAATTAAGTAAAGGGGCTAAAGGTGTAAATTCAGGAAACTTGTGATCATTTTGTGTAAATAATGTTATTAGGGAGGTAATATAATTTTGGGTAATTATGGGTTTCATGTGTAATTAGAATGAAGTTGTGATGTAAATTGTGATATTTGTAAACTAAAAGGACTAATTATGTAAATAGGTAAAACTTAGAGGTTCAATTCATGTCATGCATAACTTTGAGAGTATATTTTGTAATCTTGGATATTATAGTGCTTGATGTGTAAATATAAACACGATAGGGGTTAAATTGTAAATTATGTAAATATAAGGTTGTTTTGTAATTAATGTAACTAGAGGGGTATGAATGGTAATTTGTGAAGCTTAAGGGATTAAAGTGTCATTCTAAATAACATGGGTATTTAAATCAGTAACTTAAAGTATTTTCATGATTAGACCTTTGAATTTGGTGAATTTACAATTAAAACCCTAAACTATAAAAACTTGTTATACATAACCCTAGACTCTTGTAACTAGCTAAAATATACCTTAATCCCATAATAAGGCTTGATTAATGACTTAAGCTAAATTGGTGATATTATAATCTTTCTAATTATTGAAACTTGCTAATTCAGGAAAACCTGCTAATAAGGAAAGTTACCTAACAAGGAAAGTTACTTAAAATGGAAAGATAACTAAAAACCACTTGTCATTCTATCTTCTACTCCCTTAGGTTCGAGGAAGGAGTAAGTTGATCCTTGTCATTTGCTATCCTTGTGTTCTGCTAATAAGGTACAGATATTCTGCCCTTCTTGTAAGGTGCCTTCGTTTCTCTTGATTCTTATCTTGATTCGTTTAGGATTTCCCAAAGCCATTGCTATGTTCCCTTGTATTGTGAACCTTAGAGTTGAACCTTTGCCTTGATCTTTTGTCTTGAATTTTGTCTTGAACCCTGCTGCGAACTCTGATAGAAACTTTGACTTGAACCCAAATATGTTGGACATTGTAAAGGGGATGAGAAAACCTTTTTGATTATTTATGAAAACGTTTTTAGAAAACTATTTTTAAAGCTGTCTCTATGAGAAACTGTTTTGAAAGGACCATTTTTACGAAGACCGTTTTGTAAGATTATTTTTATAAGAAAATGTTTTAAAGGATTTCGAACCTTTTTCATTTACTTCTGAAATATCTTGACGTGAAACCTTTACCATGAACCTTTGATATTTGGACTTTGACCATGATTCGATGACTTAGACTAGTTGGACCTTTGCTGTGATTTAGACCTTTGACCTTTGACCTTTCAGTTGATACCCGAGCCAAGTTCGTTTCCTAGCCATGAAGGTAACATGGCCGTGTCATTGATGCACCAATGGCATGACTCCAGTGTGTTCGAGTGATGTTACACACCGTCCCTATATTGTTCGTAACGTGCACATTATATTTATTATTTATTATATTATTGTTCGAGGGGCGTATGGATGCATCCTAGGTTAGTGTTTGTATTAATGGATATTATATTATATTGTTCGGTGATTGATGTTGTGTGCAATACACGTCTCTCACAAAGTTCGGGAACTGATCATTCCAATTTGATACATGAGGTCACCCCTCATATTATTTAGTGACTTTAGAGGCATCCCCTCTAGATTGCTACAGGGTTACTATATTTGATTTGTTCGGGCTCGTGGAGGATTACTGACTCTTTTATTTCCTTTTCTTTTCATTTCTTTTTTTTTTCTTATAATCTTACCTATGACTTATATATTCCAATGCACTAAACTCTACATGTTAATTTTCTTTTGCTTTCGTTTTTGTTTCTATATATCTGTTCACTGGGCTTTTTAAGCTCAGCCACGTTTCTTTTCCCGCGGCAGGTTTTAGTTGGAAGCTGGGTATGAGTGGAAAGACTTTTGGACTTAGAAGACCTGGATAGTTATTCTGAAGTAGAGACTCTTAGAAGGATTTGCATTCGTAGACTTAGTATTTAGCTTTTGTTTCCTTGTTAGCCTTGTATTTCAGTATTTCATTTGTAACCTTTGAGAACTCTTGTATTACTAATGAATGTATGCTTTGTTTTGATCTGATATGAAACTATTAATGTGATACTTCTACCCTTGCCGGGTTGGGGTGTTACACTCACCTTATTCCTAAATATCACACGTTACATATATTGTTTAGACCTTTTATAACATGTCGACACCTATTAATATATACCAATCGATACAAAATCAAATCCTACACTCACAAGCCTTTCCAAAGTCATAGAACTAGATTTCAAATCTCCTCAAATTCACCATTTCCCTGCCATACTACTGTTCGACACAAGTGGTGTCTCAAAAATCCAACATATACACTTATACGTGTATAAATATACACATATTTCCTTTGCCATAACTCCCATTCACACCATAGCAATTTACATACAATCTCTCAAGTATTTCACACCCTTTTCGAGCCTCAAGAAGACTAGAAACTATTTTCCATTTCATTCAAGCCTCATTCGAATTGTTCAAGTCCCATTCGATTGTTTGTTTATAGTTCTAGCGAGTTACGTGCCTCATATTCGATTTCTAGTTCCATTCGAACGTTAACTCACCACCTTTAGGGTGTGGTAAGCTCCATAAACTCATTTCATATTCTTTCCTTTGAGTTTTATCACCCCATGCATCGTTATGTATTTATTTCGAACGTATATTTATTTCTCTATGCATTTTACGTTTCTTGTAATCATTTCACGTAAAACATGGTTGCCTCCTATTGATGGAAGGCTAGAAACCATCGTTACACCATCACACGACATTTACATATTCATTTTAAAGCATATCGAGTACCATTTTTAATTTATGTAGCATCGTATAAATTATAACACCTATAATAAGTCATATTTATTTTTTTGAACACCTCACTGTGTCGCATAGAAAGGGCCTTGTAAAATCAATATCATACACACGACATATCAATTTTGATACTTGACATGATTCTTCACAAGCTCGCCTAACAAGTTGATGTTATAAGTTTTCCTTGATAAGCTCATATGAACCCTTTAAAAACACCAAAGCTTATGCTACTCGAACTGGGTTAAAAACCTTTATAATTATTCGGTTGGGCTAGTCAGCCTAATAAGCTGATTTTAAGCTTATTCGATAAGCTGGTCGTATAAGCCATTTGGATATGTTTTTATAACCTTAAAACAAGCCCAAGACCAGGCCCAACTTCCCTTAAAACCCCTTGGATCTAAAAACGTTATTGGGCCTTTAAATTCAACTCATTAGGTCCAATAAGCAATAAATAAGCTATTTTAGCAAATAAGCAGTTGGATTTAACTTAAATAAGCTTTATAAGGATAATACAATTTTCGGAATTCTTTTCACATTTTTTTTTGTGATTTTTGGACTAGTTTTGCAAAGTAAATTTACTATGCGAGTTAAAAGTGTAAGATTTATAAAATTATATCCCAAAATTGCCAAATCAGTAAATTAAGGGTAGAAAATGTTAAAACATTAAACAGTAAGCTTGAAATGTCATTTTGGAAGTTTTTGGACTAAAAATGCAATAAATATTTAACCAAGGACTAACGGTGCAACGCTAACTCCGTTAGGGTAGAAAATGTGAAAATTGTAAAAGTTCAAGGACCAACAGAAACTTTATACTCTTTTCATTTCTATTTCATATTTTACATTTTCAACACCATCATGTGCATTTTTACGTTTCGTTCATATATTTAATCACGTTACGTTATATTTATATATAACGAGTTTTAACGATTTAACTTAACGTTTCGTTTCACCACTTTCGAGGAAACGATATTATTGGATTTAAAGACATAAAAACAAGATAATATTATATATAATATTATTTTTGAACTTTAAGCATTTTAAGCATATCACACTCACATCACCAAATCAAATCTTTATCCGTTACTCATTTTCACAATCACTATTCACATTTAGTCAAATTCTCAGACTTCACTGTTATCTAGGTCGTGTGTTGGAGCCGTTACCGTAATCTCACTTGAATTCACATTTCCCCTTGCCAGTTACGCTCAAGGTGAGTCATAGCCCCACTTTTACTCATTTTATCACTTTACACTCTGTGGGGGAGATACATGCTACAAATAGAACACAAGTATTTTTATGTATGCTACACCTGATTGATATTGCCTAAGTTCCCACTATTGCCAAAAGCCCCTTATATCATGAACCATTAATCACTGCGAGTGAACGCGAATATAATGAATAGATCTATTGGAGGCTGACTGCCTATTCCACTAATTCCTTGATGGATAGCCTTAGTTGCTAGTCGGATTAGTCACAATGCATTATATTTGAATTAAATAGGAAGATGGCAATCTCCTATCCCGAGGGCCATAACTCATGCCAATAATTTGGATTGTTTCCCCACCGAATTCCGGTACTCTGTTAACGTTTACGTGTCATGAGACTTAGGGCAATATATATATAACTGCAATACCACCATTTCAAATGATTGTATTTTACATGCAATCCTACTCTTGTGTTCGAACTGATTATAATTTCAAACTCTATGATTTCACTCAACAATTTTGTTGACTTTTAGCATGTTTATCTCAGGTAATTAGCGGAGCAGTCAAGGCACAGAGCGGGCAATAAACTTATAGTTTTTATGGTGTTTAAAATAAATTATGTCATTCAGTTCAAACTACTATCTCCTTTTAAGGATTTCACAACTCTGATATTTCACTTTTGTAACTGAATTATTATATGAATGACAAGTACTTTCAAAACGCCTCATTTGAGCCGTTTTCTATTATTATGACAATGATCCTCCCCGTAATACCCCGATTAGTCTTCCGCTGTTAACTCATAATTTAGGGGGTGTTACAACACGTAACTCAAACATCACGTTATTATTTTAAGACTCCTTTTATCCTTCCTACCGCAAAGCGTGAGCTTCTTTCTAGTCTTAGCACTCAAACTAATTTGACAAGTTGATTTTTATCCTAAACCTAACATATTGAAACCTTTTATAAGAAATTGAAGAAAATACAAATAAACTCTAACTCTCAATAGATCAAACGGTCAAATGCTTTTGACATTTTAAAAAATAATAAAGCGCATAAAAGAACAATAATGAAAATGATTATTGCGTGAGATGTTTCTTTTCCTTATGAACTGACCTCGCTTGCGAGGATTGATTTGTGTAGTTCTTAGTTTTGGTTATATAATTATTTATTCTAAAACAAAATCACTAATAAATAGAATGAGTCAAACTTCCAATGTTTGATTGTTCTCCATTCTTAGTAGGCCTTAACTAGCACTTCTTTATGTGTTCTGTAGAATATATTGGGCTTTCACAAAAGTTTAAATTTCTCAGGATTAATGGCTTAAGCCCAAATTAGATATTGACTAAAAACTTGACCCAACGTAACCTCGGTTCCTGAAAGTCGAAATGGGCTTGTTTTGTTGCAACTAAATGTCACATATGCTCATTAGTTTCCTTAACTAGCTTCACTTACTCAGGGCCCGTTTGGTTTGTGGGTTTACTTGGGGGGTTTGGGTTAAAAAATCAAAATCCAGTGTTTGGTTGTGTTTTATGAAACTCGTTTTGGATTGACACCCCAAATATATGGGGATGTGATAAAGATAAGGGCCCGTTTGGTTTATAGGTGGGTTTAGGATTATGATTTGGATTTGGAAAGAGAAAATGTATGATGGTAAAAGATGTTGTTTGTTTAATTAAATAAGATTGGAAATGGATTTGAGATTTCTAATATTAACATGATAAATATGAGGATTAAAGGAGTGAATTGATGACTACATTTTTTGAATTAAAAATATTAAAAGTACATTAGAAAAATGTGAGTGAAGTCTCATGGCCCACCACAAACCAATGCATTTCCAAAACCTACGTATCATGCCTAGATTTGTTAAATCCCACTTTTAAGGGTGTGAGGCCAATCTCAAATCCAGACTTCACTTACCAAACGATTGTATTATGGATTCATGCCATTCTTTCAAGTCAAAAGTCATATACCAAACGAACCCTAAGTAGTTAGGCTACTTTTATGACAGAAGTGGGGTCAAATTTTGTTTTCTTCCCCCCTTTCTTTGTCTCCTTCCCATTATTTATAATATAAAGTAACAAAAAATGTTTTAACATTTTTTTTTCTTCCTTTACTTTTAATTTAAATTCATATTTTAATATACAATATATTTTTAAATATTATTTTCTCTCTATTACATTAAATCCAAATCCAAATCATAAACCAAATTCAAATCCAAATACAAATCCAAATCCTAAACCTACCTATATACCAAACGGGCCCTCAGTTATTTAAAAGTTTTGTTTTTTTTTTTTTTTTTTTTTTTTTTTTTTTTTTTTTAAATTTTTTTTTTTTTTTTTTAATTTTTTATAATTGGAAGTGTAACAGGTGTTAAAAATAATTATCTATTTACGTTTATCTTGCCTTAGCTAGCTTCATTTATCTGATCACTCAATTGAGTGTATCTACAATTTAGCGAATTTGGATTGGATATTGGAATGCTATTGGTTCTATTAATCATGCATGGTGTCTTGCCATATCAAGACCTAAGCCTAATCAAGTATAACTTCGTAACCCAGCGAGGTGTTAACTTTTCAACTCTGGTAACTGGCGAACGTTTACATGAAGATCAAATCTCGTAAACTATTCAATAAAGGGTTTAGATCCGTATGTTTGCATGGATACTACTCGCTTGTGCTATATTCTTCCAAGACTAGATTTCGTTGAAAAGATGGGAAGTAAGCCACGAACAACTAGACCTTATACACCTAGAGTATGATAATGGTTGTGTTTGATATGCTTGGGATTGTTTTTTCATTATTTCATTTGGTGAGGCCAATGAGACATACTTATTACTCGTGATATTTTGTTTGTAATAGATTAGACCGAATTGATGAGTCATATCTGTTGGAATATTAATATCATGACAATCATAATTAAATACAATAAACATCAAAGAACACATGCGGAAGCGTAGGAACAATAACACATAATTAATTAACCGAATTTAAACGTATGCGTACCTTAATGATTCTAGCAAAACAAGAATCAATCCAAGCAACAATAGTGATGAACCCTAATTAGGGTTTATAAGGATTACACGAATTGCCCCTTACCGATTTTGCAATTCAATCCAAGAATCAAACAATAGTGTGGTTGATTCACGTTCTTGTACACATGTACTAATACCAAGTAAATGTTTATGCAAGTAAAGAACACAAAACGTTTTAGGTTTTCAAAACCAAAAAGTCAAAACCCTTAGGAGGGGGGTTCGGCCGATTAATTACAAGAGAAAGAAAACACACTTTTAGGGTTTAGTATTGTGTACAAGAGATACCAAAACTAAGAACCCTTAATGTGTTTATATAGTGTAGATTACTTGGAGCTCAAGTTAGATTTGGGTTGGGTTTCCCCTCCCCAAACCGATCGGCCAATACCCTCTAAGGGTATTCCGGAATCTTCTTGACTTACCAAATATTTACACATATTTCTTTCCTTTTATCGGTTAACGGTCGTTAGTCATTATCCGTTAAATACTAACGGTCGTTATGTGTTTTGTGTATTTATAAATAATTATTATTCATTTACTCTTCATACGTAAAGTGTGCAATCCCGTGATCTCGAGTTCGATCCTAACATATTACTACTAAAATAATGTCCATAAAACTAACAGCTCCCACTTGGACATATTTTAATAGTGTAATCACATCGGTTAGCGTCTTGCAACACGCCGATGCCTATAGTACAACTCGAGTAGGTCTTCTGGAAAAACCTTTAATGATTCATCATTATTATTATCCTTTTGTTACTAATACTACATTAAATAAATATATGGATCTAGGTCATTCTTTATCCAATTATTTCGTTTCTCGTTGTAAGTGATGGAGCAAGTGTGACAAATGGTAATTTTCACGTTGTTAATTAATATTAAATGAGTATTTATTATTTTTAAGCTGAGCATTTCTATGCGCGTTTGCATGTTTCTGAGTATTTTTGAGCATTTTTGGGAGCTGTCCCGCATACTGTAGCTTACAGTCACTGCAGAAAAAGTATATTTTTGTCAGTAAGCATAAATTATTCTATTTCTGATAGTTACTGACAAGTTTCGTAATTTACTGAGAGTTTTCTCACATTTTTCTGAAAAGCAACCGCACACGCGTACCGACAGCACAGTACACATAGTAACAGTCAAATAAATATATTTTTGAGTCAGTAATAATATTTTATTACATTTCTGACAAAAACATGGATAAAAACTTTATTTTACGTATACGTGTCCAAAAAAGGTCAAACCGGGACTTTACGGTCACGTTTAAGCTTAAACCGACACACGATACACCAACGAGGAGTGAAAATAAATTACCCCTCCCCTTGCTTGTCTATATCCGGCCTTAGATAATGCCTCCCCACTATGTGCCAAAAATTTACCCACTAACTAATATAATCTTATAAATATTAGCCTATTTACTCTAAATGACATCAAAACAAATTCACTTATCCATTTAAGCCTCACCAACATTCCTTGATCATTTCCTTCATCAATATACACGGCCAAATATAATTCTCCAAGATCCATCATTTTTCTTTGAAGTTCAAGTAAATTAGAGTGTATATTCAAGAGTTTCGGGTTATTTGGAACGTGGTTTGGGTAAATTTGGTGAAGTTTGGGTTGTTCTTGGTCTTTCTACCTCACGTTAACATCAAAGCTTTGTAAGGAATCATCACAACTTTTCAAATCTTGTTAAATTCATGTACATTTGATGTCTAATGATGTTAAAAATTGTTAAAAGTATATATTTTGTTAAAATGGAAAAATCTAGGGCTTGTTATGTGATGAATAGTGCTCGACCTAGATGAAGATTTTGAATAAATTAGAGTATTTCTTGCTTGTGTGGTAAATCTTGATGTATATGGTGCTAGTTTGATGATACAAACATGATTAATGTTAATTTCGCGAGATTAAGACAATATATACACTTTTGTTGCTATATGTATAAATCGGCTAGGATAAAAATTATAAAACTATTGGGGTTTTAAAAAACATAAAATTTTAGCTCAAATAGTGAAATGGTGGAATTAATGCTTAAAAGTTTATTTAGAATAGCTTATTGAATAAGCCATAACTAGATGAGTTTAGCTTGTAAAAATGTGAAAATGGGTCGAATGGAGTTTTATGGGTCGAACATAAAATAATTTGGTCATGTTTGACTTTTTGACTTAATAGCTTATTTGGAAGAGCTTAATTGATATAATTAAAATACGTTACGTAACTAATATTTACTAATTATAAAAAATGGGCTAAATATAATTTTAGGCTAAAAATGTTATACGAGGACAGTTGGGTCGAGCCCAACATGAAGATGACCTCCTTTGACTTTTTGACCAAACGGATTAACGAACGTGTTAAATGATTTTTAGAAACGTGACGATATATATAATTTAACTAAAAAGAGCTTTGGGCTAAAATCAATAAATTTGAACTTATGGGCTTTCGGTTGCAGTTGGGCCAAGCCCAACCCAACTAGTCACAGTTGACTTCTTTTGACCAAATGTGGTGGCAAATGTGTTAAAATTATTTTTAACAATATATACATCGTAAATTAAAAAGGCTAAATGGTTTTGGTGTAAATATGAACCATTGGGCTTATTTAATAAATTTCGGCCCAATGACTATGTCGGATGACAAAAATAACTTTTGAAATAATTTTTGACTCACTATGAATATTATTATTTAACGATACGACATATATACTTAAAACTAATTTAGACTTGTTTTGAGACGCGTTAGTCTCCAAAAGGGTGAAAAATGACATTTTAACCAAAATTTTATAAATATTGACTTTTGTTGACTTTTGAAAGCATAGTGACTAAATATTGACTTTGTGTCGAAATCTATTATTGATAATTAAACGTAACGATAACGATAATTATAACGATAAAAATACTTACCACAACCAATATATATACATTACGAACCAATGTTGCAAATATAGTTAAAAATACGAATTATTTGAGAAATTGCAACGCATGAGAAAATGGAAACGATTGAATAAACGAATGGGTCATGCCCAAATTTTTTAAAATTCTAACACTTAGAGTATTTTTGATAAAAATACTTAACTTGTTTAAATTTTATAAATACTTAACAATTTTTCTAAAAGTCTTATAATCAAAATTATATTATAAGTAATAAACAATATTTATAATATAATATTCCCCCACTAACACTATTATTTTATTTATTTATCAAAACATATTTAATTAATTATAACCCTAATTAATTAAATACATAATTATTCAACTTAACCTAATATATATATATATATATATATATATATATATATATAATATATATATATATATATATATATATATGTGTGTGTGTGTGTGTGTGTGTGTGTGTGTGTGTGTGTGTGTGTGATTATATATATATATATATATATATATATATATATATATATATATATATTATTTGCGCAATTTAACGACGAATACTAGCACGGATGTTCCGTCACGTGTTCCCACCGTACACATTCACCATGAGCCACCACCAAGAGTTACGTACGATAAATCATTTTGAAATATACTTTACCACACAGCAAGCAAGAAATACATGAGCACTGTTCACGCGTAAACTTTTCAGATAAAGTCAAGACATATAAGATATGAATATTTCGCTAAGACTTACCGTACTAATTTAGGTTGCGTGTCGGCGCGGTTGCACTATTTTGTTGATTAGCAGATTGCTGTTATTTTTAAGTTGAGTTTATAGCCCCATATTTTTATACGGTTTGTTTTATGAGCTTGGGGTGAGTAACATGCAAAACTGTTTTCATGGACCAAAAATGGATTTTGTTTTTATACACACTTGTATGCAGAAACCTAAGTTTAGCTGAATCCCATTGCGCCCACTATCATCAACCGTCAATTCCTGTTTAGGAAGCCGTTTGATATAAATAGATCTATTGAGGATGACACCCCCGTTCGGTTGGCTCGGCACAGTCAAGGCGAACGTATACCATATGAAAATAGGCCGAGTGTCTGGGGATTAACACTCTCGGGCACCCCTTTCTAACTAATGCCAGCTTGGCATGCTGCGATGTCATAGTTCCGTTAGATGAGGCTTAGTGTTTGCATAGAAGGATAGTGTGTTATTGCTGAATTGTTTGTTGAATATTGCTATGGTCCATATGTGTTATATATTTCTAAACCTATGAACTCACCAGCGTTAGCTGACTTTTAGCATGTTTTTCTCAGGAAACTGAGGTGTGTTAGCTGAAGGCAGGGCATGGCGATGGTCATAATAAATGTTGGAAATGTTTTTAGTATTGCGTTAACTCTGAAATTTGGACCGCTTTGTTTAATGGGCTTCATTTTTATTTGAAATGGGTTTTATGTAAGACAACATGACTTTTAACAAGTAATGTATTTTAAAACGGATTTTCAATCCGTTCTCTATATCTTGTGTTGTGATTATCGATTTAGTAGCACCCAAAGTGTATGCTTCCGCAATATTATGATTTTGGGGGTGTTACAGATTGGTATTCAGAGCCTAGGTTATAGAGAACTATGTTTATAAAAAACCTTAAACTATAACCGATTTTTGAAAAACTTTTCCTTATGACCGTTAGATGCCTGCCAGTTTACTCAAAACTTTTCCTTTTGACCGCCAGATGCTTGCCAGTTTAGCTTGCTATGATTTGAGCATTATTTGCTTTATTTGATAAAGTGTTATGATGTGCTATTTGAGTATTTTATTAAGCATATATGATATAAGTATTTTCTATATACTTACACATGTCGCACCATATTTGTCACAGACTATGTCTCTCCCTACCGGTACCTCATCAGGTGTACACTCCGAGGTAGCTGCTGCTGGACTTACTTCTCCGATGCGACAGCCAGTTCCATTTGCGGATGACCCGTTGATGGAGGTTGTCCGAGCTGCTGCTCAGCCACCCATTCCAGCTCAGCATGTACACACCACTCCAGTGTCTACCTCCCCATATTTACCCAGATACACCACAGCACACCGCTCATCCCCAGCCCAACTATACACTTTCACCCAGTATGTTCAGGATACCCCACCTATCAGCCGATGCACTGCTCGTATGTCGGTATATTCTGGACGCTGTCTGTGAGTCTCAAATTTTCCAGTTCTATCACCTAGGAGGAGGACCAGATCAGATTTTGAGGGTACCCCTACTGAATCACCATCTCAGTCACCCATATCATCTCCAGACCATTCCCCACCTAGCCAGAGACTTAGGAGATCGGTTGAGACTTATTCAGAGGAGGATGAGGATCCAGTGGAGGATCCAGAGCAGGTTAAGGATGAGCCTACTCTAGCTGTGACTGCACCTACTGAGCACACTCCTATTTGTGCAGATGATGACAGGAACAGAGATGCCCCTATGGATTTGGATCAGGTTATGATGCCGCGGGATGGTAAGGGCATCATGGAGGATGTTCAGGGTATATTTGAGGTTGGACAGAGTTCCAGGGATGCACAGATTCAGGATGTGAGTGACAGCCAGTGGATTGATATTGCTTGTGATGTTAGCACGGGTGTACGTGCAGATAGCCCAGAGTACACACCGTCATCTCCTTCGTTCATGCCTCCATCTCCGATGCCTACTCCACTTCCATCACCAGTGGTTTCTCCACTTGCAGAACTCGAGGAACCCACTGAGATGGAGCAGGTGTGGATTCAGCTGGCGAATCAGGCCAGTTTACTTGATGTGCACTCAGACCAGATCAGGATGTTAGAGTAGTCCGACCGTATTCAGAGTGTAGAGAGGAGGATTGGGACTGTTGATAGGGTAGCTTGTGTGTTATTTGAGGAGATGTACTCTGATCGGCGGGTGATGATTGGATTGAGAGCTAGATTGGATGCTTTGGATAGATTGCATGGTAGAGAGCTTAGGAATTTGGATTTCAGGGCTATTGGCTTAGGCAGAGGCCAGAGCAGGATGCAGGGAATGTTGAGAAGGGCAAGAGGTGTTGATCGTACTCAGTGGCAGAGGATTATGACTGTAGAGTACACTATTAGAGCAGTGATGAGAGAGAATCAGGAGTTGAGAGATCGTATAGACCAGTTGGAGACTACCATTGGAGGGATGACCCTAGCATTTGAGCAGTTACGCCTAGATAGTGACCGAGCTTAGAGTAGTTGTAGTGGATGATGTATTCATTAGGATGACTAGTGTTTCTGTAGTATTCTAGAACTAACTATTAACCAAGCTTGTAATTTTGTGAACCTTCATCTTTTCGATATATATACAACAAGCTTAGTTTTTCTATCCGATTGTTCGTTTTTCCTCTGTGGTTGACTTTATTCTTACATTCTGTTTGCACTACCCATATATTCATATGATTATTTCCTTCCATAACCAAAAATCTCATTTATTGCCATCTTTTTGTGATGCAGATAAATGGCACCTAAATGAAAGTCAACCAGAGTAACACGAGGACAAACCGCCAACACACCCACCCCAACAAGGTCAGTAAGAGGAAGGACTGCTGAGAATGTCGCCCGGCAAGAGCCACACAGGGCCAAGTTGCTGAGAACGCCACCCTAACCAGGGCCGCGGTAAATACACCAGTGGTGAATTAAGCAACTCTGGATCAGCTTGTTGCTGATCGTGTGGCTGCCGCTCTCGCAACTGCAAATAATTCGACCACCAACACCGGAACGTCTAGGCCAGTGACCAACAGCCGTGGTTGTACTTACTCTGAGTTCCGAAAGATCATGGTTGGAGGAACAGAGGGAGCCGTAGGCTTGACTAGATGGATTGAGAAGCTAGAAACCATATTTCGCATCAGTGGTTGTAACGATGACGACAGGGTCAAGTACGCATCTTTCACTTTTATGGATGCCGCTTTGACCTGGTGGAACAACTACATGAAATTTGCTAGCATGGATGTTGCTTATGCCATGCCGTGGGAAGACTTTAAGGAACTAGTGATTAGGAAATATTGCCCACGAAATGAGGTCACGAAGTTGGAGATAGAGTTTGGGAATTTGAAGGTGCAAAACAACAATATGGCTGCTTACACCAGAGATTTCAGGAGTTGGCTTTGCTATGTCCTGAAATGGTTCAGACTGAGGCAAGATTGATTGAGAGGTATATCGGTGGTTTATCGAAGTCCATAAGAGGTGATGTGACTACCTCTAGAGCTGCAGATCTTCATGAGACTATGGAGATAGCAAACAAGTTGATGGATCAGGAACTGGAGGATGTTCCAGAAAAGAGTACTGACCACAAAAGGAAGTGGGAAGATCACTCTAAGGGTATTAACAGCAGCTCTCAGAACAAAAAGCAGAATGTAGCCAAGGCTTATGCAGCTGGTTCAAGTGATAAGAAGGGTTATGACAAGAACGCACCTTTTTGTAACCACTGCAAGCTACATCACAAGGGATAGTGCACAGTTGATGAACTCAAATAAGTACATTTTATTACCATCATTTATCCTATTTATTTGACTTGTTTTATTATATTATCTGTAAGAATTGATACGTTAATGTTTACTTTTGTAATTCTCAGGTAAAAACAAGTATTATGTGAAACTTGGCGATTTTGAACTAATTATGGAGCAAAACAAGCAAGAAGTTAAGAGTCTACTGAAATGTACAAGATCAAGATCATTCTGCTCCAGATACGCCGCATCCTACTTATTATATACGGCGCATCACTATCAAGATTTCACAAGCTACGATCCAAGACAGCAAGGACATGCGCCGCATCTAAGAATGGAGTTACGCCGCATCTTCTGGCGGTGTACGAATATTCCTGAATATATTAATCTTGGACCCCACGCAAAGTTAAGTCAATGCGCCGCATCTACTTATTCTATGCGCCGCATCTAGCCCTCAGACAGAAACTATAAATACCCCAAAGTCAGACGAATTTCGGAGTTCGACAATTTAGCTAAGTACGAGACAGAAGAAACCCTAAGCCGAATTCAGATGAAGTAGCAGCACAAGACACACCTTGAACGAAGATACAAGAGCTGTAAGAAGGTCCTGCATGTATTCAATTCATTAAGTAGTTTTGTTTTATTGTATTAGTACACTTTAATTGGTCAGGATTGATGGGCTTGTGTCATTGATTTAATCATGCACTTCAACTCCCCTTAAAATTGCTTTCCCATTAATTAAAGTTTATATGTTGATGTCTTTGGTGACTTTTATTAGTGCATTGATAACCTCTATGTCTAGCTGAGAATTGCTTGGGTCGCCATGCCCCTTCCTCGCCTATTTATTAGATCGCCTATGCATTCTATCGTCTGTAGAAAAGTAGGAAGAAAGATAAATAGGATAGTCATAAGTAATCATTAAGGGTTTACTCGCCGATAAGATTAGAGCCAACGAGAAAGGAATTAATCTCGGTGCGTTGCATCGAACTATACACTTCATATAAAACTAGCAATAAAACAAGTGACAAGCTACTTAACTATCAGGACAGGTCTTCTTATTGTCTCAAGTATTTATCTGTGTACGTGTGTGCTAATCGCTGATTCGTGCTTATTAGTTTAGTTTATATTTAATCATAATCAAACCGTTCCAGTCTCTCAGGCTGAAACCCCCTTGCGTTAGATTAGGTTGTATAGCTAACTTAAGATATTAAAATACTGATTAGAATAACTAGATAATACGTTCCACTCTTAGTGATCGACACTCTACTTACCATTATATTCATACTGACCGGGTACACTGCTCGTTAAAGTGTGTGTGTTATTGATAAGTCGGCTAAATATAAATTTAAAACTTGAATACTGCTAAAACCACAACGACATACCGCGGGTATAAATTAGAGCATACGCACATGCGCATCAAGTTTTTGGCGCCGTTGCCGGGGAGTGAATTGTTATTATCTATTAATTTGATTAGTATTTTAATTAGGTGTTTCTTTTTAATTTTTATTCTAACCGCTAACTCTGTTGTATATTAGTTAAATTGCATTCATTGTATTATTTTGCATATTTTCTGTTTTTGTGTGTTTTTATTTTTGTTTATTTTCGTTTGTTTTTATTTTTGTTTTTCTTTTTCTATTTCTTGTATTCTACTATCGTTGTACTGAGCTAATATAAACGATACGGCGCATCTATTTTCATAGATACGGCGTATTGCGTTTAATTTTTATAAAATACAACGCGTTTAATAAATTCGATACGACGCATCTTTTCCCAAGATACGGCGTATTCTGTTTTTAATAAGAAATTTTTCTAAACGATAACGCCATACGACGCATCTGTTTTAACAGATACGGCGTATCTATTATTTTAATTAAAAACAGTTTTCGAATTATTAAACAGATACGACGCATCGATTTCTATCGATACGGCGCATCTTCTGAATCAAAAATCTTGTATTTTGAAACGTAACGAAAATACGGCGCATTAACTTTTGTTAATACGACGCATTTAATTTTAATTTAGATACGTTGATTTTTTATAACTTAATACTGATACGGCGCATTCTAATTTCTAAGCGGCGTATCTATTTTCTGAATAAAGTCTGATTAAATTTTAACGATTATAAGATACGGCATATCCAACTTTTTGGATACGGCGCATCATCTGCTGATATCAGTTATTTTTATTCTTATATCCGTTTCTAAATTCATTAATTTCTCTTCTAGCGAACAAATCCTACTTACGATTTTACCTATGATGACAGGTTTTGCTATGGAAGACATGTCAGTGAACGGATATCTTGCCAAGGAACTCTTGCTTTCGAATTCATTCGAAGTGGAAGTTTTAGAAGATGTCAACTTTAATGTGCTCATGATTAATGCCGATTTATTCTCTTGGGAGACCCCTCTTGAAGCTACTTATAAGGAATTCAAGCGCTTATGCAATATTCAAGATGGGATATTCTCTTATGATTTACTAATGAGCTACACTGAAGATGAATTGTTACTCATATGGCCCATCATTGAATCTAAGGGATTAACTTGGACTACTATCGAAGAAAAAGATGGGAAATTCCGAATTAAATACATGAACTCAGCAAATGTAGTCAACAAATCGAGCAACAAAAGCTATGAAGTCCAACCTTTACAAACTTCTTATATGCCTTATTCCGAACAGTATTGGGGCTTTGATGAAAACTATCTGGATAACGAAAGAATGTATGCTGAATCGGAGATACTATTTCATGGAAAGTTGGTAAGGTTGATGGATATCTCTTTGGAAGAGTGGCTTGAACTTAAATACGGTGATCCGAAATTTGCTCCTAGGAATGAAGTCAGACGGATTGTGACCTCATGGTTGACACGAAGTTTTAAAGGACAATTTAATGAGTTCATGGAGATAAGAAGGAACATGATTGGTAACACTAGCTTTGACGTTAACCACGATCCTAACAATGTTGATTTTTCAAATTGGTTAGCTAGTAAGTTCAATAACCATAAGAGCATGGACCGTGCTACTAAAGATGTGTTATAGGTATATTGGACGAGAGGAGAAGATGAGGAAGTAGAGAGCAACAATGGAACGCCAGATGACAATTCAATAATCGAGGAAGGGATTGAAGAATTATTCAGGATAGACATTGATGTGTTCAATTATGAGACACCTTTGTGCAAACAGTTCAAAGAATTTAATTACCTTCTTCAAATCGACGCTGATGTGCTTACTGGAGATCTACCAGGATTCAAAACTTATGATGATTTCAAAAACACCTGGTACTACGAATGGAATGACCAAATACCATGGGTTTGGGATAAACCATGGGAATTTGAGCATATTAATCACACTTGTACACCTTTTTGTTTCAAGGATGGAAGTAGTGTATGGCCAACCTGTGATTATAAGAATGATGGAACCTGTAATGGGGGAAGTATTATTGGAATGAAACGGGTTGGAAACGATGTGTACTTTGAAGACGACGATTGGTATGAAAAAGTTGAAGACTGCCCACGTAAAGCAGAGGCTTTGCAAGAAAAAGGTAGAATCAACTACTTAAAAGAACTTAAGGGAGCATCGGACACTACTTTCTGGGAATGGGTGCATGGACAATTTGATGATTACACAAAGCTTAGTCGATGCTTACAATGGGAATTGATAAAAGAGTGGGATGAGATTCAAGATTATTATCAATCCTTTAACGTGGTTAATTATGATCCCTCTGCCAATAACGATGAGTCGCGAGAAGAATTGATTGATGAACTTGATGACTATTTGAATAAGGATCCTTATTTCGAGTTTGTTGATAAAGACGGAGAAGAATTCACCAAGAGAAAATGTCAACTACTTGGGATCCCTTATAATAAGCCACCCATGATTATTTTTGAAAAATTTAAAATCATCAAATATTCTTTGGGAACTGATGAAGAATATGTTGCGATAAAGACCAAAAAATTTATTAGATTAAGTCGTACGGAAGAAAATGTTGCGGAGCTATACGGGAACATCTTTCGGATGAAAGAAGAAGGATGGCACGTAACAAGAACAAAATGAGGAGCTGAACGTGAGTCTAACTTGAAGACTCTGGAATAAAGACAAGTGCTGACCGGGAGACAACCCGGAAATTTTTTACTATTCTGTTCTGTGTCGAGTCAGTCAGGCCCGCAGAAGATACGGCGCATCTCAATCCTGAGATGCGACGCATCTCCTGCACTGGTCATATCTTACTTTATTTTCTGCATTTTTATTTTTGACTTTAAAACTTTTTGTCAGTTTATTTTAATGCGGCGCATCCCTGGTTAAGGATGCGACGCATCTTCTATTCTGATTCGTATTTATTCCAGGCTCGATACGGCGCATCTTCTTCCATAAGATACGGCGTATCGACTAACCTGATGATTTTCAATTTAATTTTTAAGTTTTATTTTTACTAACTACTAATGTATTATGCAAGTTTGAACCTTCTTAACTCAGGTGTGTTAAAGTCTTGATGGTATTATAGATTCCTGCATTTCCTGTGGATACATCAATTATGAAGCTTAAACGTTTTCATCCACAAGAAAGATGATTTTTGCTCTTACACAAATAATGGAGGATCATACCGAGCAAATCTCAGGGGAGTTTTTCTGTTCTAATTCTTTTATTTTCCAGTTTTTAACCTTTAATACAAACAACGAGGACGTTGTTTAACTTAAGTGGGGGGATTGGAGAATTAGAACACTTACTTGTCCTAAACTTTTTCAAAATATGCTTAAAATGTGCTTAATATATCAAAATTTAAAATTTTTAGCATGTTTTTGTTTAAAGTCTAAATTACATAGCTGCACACATGACGTTATTTCAAAAATTGTGAACTTTTCAAAATTCACAAATCTATGAGTGTGCCGGTGACTTGTAAACTTTAGAACTTGGCTTGCATACTATTCGAGACCACCATAATAAGTATTATTTATATAATTGGAATGACTTGTAATTTCTAGAATTACACCCAAATAGCCTTTATATGTTATGTGATATTAGCTAACTACACTGGTTAGTTAACCCCCGTATAAACCCTTTTGTTACTCTCACTTTTAGAGTAAGATACCCCTAGAAAAACACTCAGAGCCATTCCTTTCGTTTCTTACACCTTTGTTATAATGTTTCGTTACACCCTTACACCTTAGCCTACCCTGTAGATTAAAATCCGTTGTTGGTTAATTGCTTTAGGCAAAGTGTGTTTCCTTACATTACCTGTGTTCGCGTGCGTAATTCATTATCTTTGGTTGAGTCAGGAAATTGCACAATGCAATTGGAGTGAAAGTAAATATTGTATATCTTTGAGTTTATTTTTCGTGTGTTTACTACTCTCACTATTACTGTTATTTCTGAAGCATGAAAAGTATGGAAAAATTTTCCAGAGTTATCGTTATAGTGATGTGCTGAAATTTTACACATCTATGTTTATGTTTCAAGCAAAAAAAAAAAAAAAAAAAAAAAAAAAAAAAAAAAAAAAAAAATCGAAAAAATAGAAAAAAAAAAGAGAAAGAAAAAGTTGGATGTTTGTTTTAACCAACTTATGTAAAGTTTTGTATTAAGTGGTCGATATCACCACTAGTTGTATATTATTTATGGATTGAATGGGAGTTGGACGTTATGGGAACGCCAATTAAGGTTATTCTTTGATTAAGATCTTGTTGAGTATAATTCGTGTCTACCTAAAGCGTGTGTTTCAAGTGTTAAAGCGTGAGTTATTCTATGATATGAGTCTTATTCATGGGATGGTTGGGATAGCAATTTACCACACTTAGGATTTTAATTTATCTGTTTTGTTTATTTTTCATTTTACACCAATTTATATCCCAAATATTATCCATACCCTATATTATTCTTTATCCAAACCTTTGATTTATTGAGATTAGGGATTTGAGCAATCTTAAGTATCGTAGTCGTGGATTCGGCTATGTATTTATGATTTTGTCACCCTTTTTGATATAATATTATTGGTGAAGATTACTTGGTCCTATCTTTAGCCTATTCGAGTTAAGGATTTGAGCAATTGCAAGTATCGTGTTCGTGGATTCGATCATGTATTTGTGATTTTGTCGCCTTTTCTGGAATTTGAGATCGATAGAGATTAAGGAGAATGATTAACCCTTAACCAACAAACCCTTTTTACCGCTTTATACTTGTTATTCCTTGGCTTTAGTGGAGGAGATGTGTATACTTGCCAAGCTTATGATAGAATATTCGTCACGACTGGATAGTTAAACGATTAGATTTGCTTTTATCAATATATTTTATTTTACTTCTAATTCGTTAAGTGTTTGGTTGTGTGATTATGACAAAAATGAATACATGCTTAAATATAAAAATAAATCCTAACATCTTTTAGGATACATTTTCATAAGATTAATTCTAAGGTTTACTTGGGGACAAGTAAAGTTCAAGTGGGGGGATATTTGATGAACTCAAATAAGTACATTTTATTACCATCATTTATCCTATTTATTTGACTTGTTTTATTATATTATCTGTGAGAATTGATACGTTAATGTTTACTTTTGTAATTCTCAGGTAAAAACAAGTATTATGTGAAACTTGGCGATTTTGGACTAATTATGGAGCAAAACAAGCAAGAAGTTAAGAGTCTACTGAAATGTACAAGATCAAGATCATTCTGCTCCAGATACGCCGCATCCTACTTATTATATACGGCGCATCACTATCAAGATTTCACAAGCTACGATCCAAGACAGCAAGGACATGCGCCGCATCTAAGAATGGAGTTACGCCGCATCTTCTGGCGGTGTACGAATATTCCTGAATATATTAATCTTGGACCCCACGCGAAGTTAAGTCAATGCGCCGCATCTATTTATCCTATGCGCCGCATCTAGCCCTCAGACAGAAAAATTATAAATACCCCAAAGTCAGACGAATTTCAGAGTTCGACAATTTAGCTAAGTACGAGACAGAAGAAACCCTAAGCCGAATTCAGATGAAGTAGCAGCACAAGACACACCTTGAACGAAGATACAAGAGCTGTAAGAAGGTCCTGCATGTATTCAATTCATTAAGTAGTTTTGTTTTATTGTATTAGTACACTTTAATTGGTCAGGATTGATGAGCTTGTGTCATTGATTTAATCATGCACTTCAACTTCCCTTAAAATTGCTTTCCCATTAATTAAAGTTTATATGTTGATGTCTTTGGTGACTTTTATTAGTGCATTGATAACCTCTGTGTCTAGCTGAGCATTGCTTGGGTCGCCATGCCCCTTCCTCGCCTATTTATTAGATCGCCTATGCATTCTATCGTCTGTAGAAAAGTAGGAAGAAAGATAAATAGGATAGTCATAAGTAATCATTAAGGGTTTACTCGCCGATAAGACTAGAGCCAAAGAAAGGAATTAATCTCGGTGCGTTGCATCGAACTATACACTTCATATAAAACTAGCAATAAAACAAGTGACAAGCTACTTAACTATCAGGACATGTCTTCTTATTGTCTCAAGTATTTATCTGTGTACGTGTGTGCTAATCGCTGATTCGTGCTTATTAGTTTAGTTTATATTTAATCATAATCAAACCGTGCCAGTCTCTCAGGCTGAAACCCCCTTGCGTTAGATTAGGTTGTATAGCTAACTTAAGATATTAAAATACTGATTAGAATAACTAGATAATACGTTCCACTCTTAGTGATCGACACTCTACTTACCATTATATTCATACTGACCGGGTACACTGCTCATTAAAGTGTGTGTGTTATTGATAAGTCGGCTAAATATAAATTTAAAACTTGAATACTGCTAAAACCACAACGACATACCGTGGGTATAAATTAGAGCATACCCACACGCGCATCAACAGTGAAATGTGACAACTGCCAGAGAATAGGACACTTGACAAGGAATTGTAGGGCAAGATGTCTAGCCACCGCTCAAGCAACACCACCCCACAACCGTAGGGCGGAAGTCACATGCTTTGGGTGCGGTGAAAAGGGTCATTACAGAAATGAGTGCAACAAGCCCCGAAACCAGGGAAATAGTGGTGGACCAGGAAACCCAATAACAGTGGTCAACAATGGAAACAAGGGCAATGGTGGAGGAGCCCGTGGAAAGGTTTATGCTGTGGGCAGAAGGGAAGCCCAGGACGACCCGAACGTGGTGACGGGTACGTTTCTCTTAAATAATCGTTATGCTTCAGTACTATTTGATACGGGAGCAGATAGAAGTTTTTTGTCGACTGCTTTTAGTTCTCTAATTGACATAGCCCCAACCACCTTAGATAATGTCTTCGACGTAGAATTCGCAAACGAAAACCTAGAAAGAGTAGGTACCATTATAAGGGGTTGCACTCTAAACTTATTAAACCGCCCATTCAACATTGACCTTATGCCAGCAGAGTTGGGTAGTTTTGACTGGATGCCGCCTCTTTTTAGCTCATGTTACTGAAAAGAAGGAAAAGGAGCCCGGAGAGAAAAGGTTGGAAGATGTGCTAATCGTGAGGGATTTCCCGGAAGTTTTTCCGGAAGACCTACCTGGACTCCCACCGACCATACAAATCGAATTTCAAATCGATTTGGTGCCAGGAGCCGCGCCTGTAGCGCGAGCACCCTATCGGTTAGCACCTACAGAGTTACAGGAGTTGTCTGATCAGTTAGCTGAACTGTCTGGAAAAGGTTTTATCAGACCGAGTTCTTCGCCTTGGGGAGCTCCTGTCTTGTTTGTTAAGAAAAAGGATGGATCCTTCAGGATGTGTATCGACTATCGGGAGCTGAATAAGCTAACCATTAAGAATAGGTACCCACTCCTAAGAATCGATGATTTATTTGATCAGTTGCAAGGTTCATCAGTTTACTCTAAGATAGACCTGAGATCGGGTTATCACCAACTTCATATCCGGGAAGAGGATATCCCGAAGACAGCATTCCGAACCCGATACGGCCATTACGAATTCCAAGTTATGCCTTTCGGCTTGACAAATGCACCAGCTGTATTCATGGACCTCATGAATCGAGTGTGTAAGCCGTATTTGGATAAATTCATAATATTATTCATTGATGATATCCTAATATATTCCAAGAATGAGAAAGAGCATGAGGAGCATCTCAAGATAATTCTGGAATTATTGAAAAAGGAGGAGTTATATGCTAAGTTTTTGAAGTGTGAATTCTGGATATCGACTGTGCAGTTTCTTGGCTAGATAATAGATAGACAGGGGATTCACGTGGACCCCGCCAAGATTGAGGCAATCAAGGATTGGGCAACGCCCACAACGCCTACTGAAATACGACAACTTTTAGGACTTGTCGGCTATTACCGAAGGTTTATTGAAGGTTTTTCTAAGATAGCTATGCCGTTGACAAAACTGACACAAAAGAATGTGAAATACGACTGGGGAGATAAGGAGGAAGAAGCTTTTCAACTCCTTAAGGAAAGATTGTGTAGTGCACCTATTTTGGCTCTTCCCGAGGGTAGTAAAGATTTTTTTTTGTATTGTGACGCATCACATAAGGGTTTGGGAGCCGTGCTGATGCAGAGAGAGAAGGTGATAGCATACGCTTCTAGACAGCTGAAAACCCATGAGAAAAACTACACAACCCATGACCTAGAGTTAGGATCAGTCGTGTTTGCACTGAGAATTTGGAGGCACTATCTTTATGGTACTAAGTGCGTAGTATATACTGACCACAAGAGTCTACAGCATATCTTGAACCAGAAGGAGCTGAACATGAGACAGCGCCGATGGTTGGAATTGCTTAGCGACTATGATTGTGAGATCCGTTACCACCCAGGCAAGACAAGTGTAGTTGCCGACGCCCTCAGCAGAAAGGAGCGGATCAAACCCCTCAGAGTTAGATCGTTAGGGATGATGATCAGTTCGCCGCTTTCAGTGAAAATTCTTGAGGCTCAGGGTGAGGCGCTCAAGGATGAAAACCGACCACGTGAGAAAATTTACGGAATGCCAGAAAGTGAGAATGGCTTCGTAAAAAGATCCGATGGAGTTTTGTGCTATGAGGACAGGTGTTAGATCCCGTTATATGAAGGAATTCGTGATTTGATCATGCACGAATCCCACAAGTCCAAGTAATCCATCCACCCAGGATCTGTCAAGATGTACTTAGATTTGAAGAAGTTGTATTGGTGGCCAAACATGAAGGCTGATATAGCTAAGTACGTCAGTAAGTGTTTAACGTGTTCGAAGGTCAAGGCTGAACACCAGAGACCATCCGGTCTGCTTGTTCAACCTAAGATCCCAGAATGGAAATGGGAGCGTATCACTATGGATTTTATCGCCAAACTGCATAAGACGTCGAGCGGTTATGACACGATTTGGGTAATCATTGACCGTCTCACTAAATCAGCTCACTTCCTTCCTATAAAGGAGAATGACAGCATGGACAAACTTGCACGGCTGTATGTGAAGGAAATTGTCGCAAGGCATGGTGTGCCTGTTTCTATAATCTTTGATCGAGACAGTCGATTCACGTCTAATTTTTGGAGGTCGCTTCAGGACGCATTGGAAACCGACCTTGACATGAGTACAGCTTATCATCCTCAGACTGATGGTCAGAGCGAAAGGACCATTCAGACATTAGAGGACATGCTGAGAGCCTGTGTGATTGACTTCGGGAACGGTTGGGATAGGCTTTTGCCTTTAGCCGAGTTTTCCTATAACAACAGCTATCACACCAGCATTAAAGCTGCACCGTATGAGGCACTTTATGGTCGTAAGTGCAGATCGCCAATTTGTTGGGCTGAAGTCGGAGAAAGCCAACTTACTGGGCCAGACTTAGTCCACGAGACTACAGAGAAGATCGTGCAGATCAAGAGCCGAATGCAAGCGGCTCGTGACCGTCAAAAGAGCTATGCCGACAAGAGGCGAAAACCCCTTGAGTTCCAAGTGGGTGACAAATGATGTTAAAGGTCTCGCCATGGAAAGGCGTGATAAGATTTGGCAAGCGTGGTAAGCTGAACCCTCGCTATATTGGACCTTTCGAAATTCTTGCCAGGATCGGGCCGGTAGCCTACCGACTCGAACTACCATCTGAGCTCAGCGCTGTGCATGACGTTTTTCATTTCAGCAACTTGAAAAAGTGCTTATCAGATGATAACGCCGTCATTTCGTTGGATGAGATTCAGCTTGACGAGAAACTAAATTTCATCGAAGAGCCAATTGAAATCATGGATCGGGAAGTGAAACGGCTAAAGCAGAGTCGTATCCCAATTGTGAAGGCCCGTTGGAACTCTCGCAGAGGCCCCGAGTACACATAGGAGCGAGAGGATGAAATCAAGCGAAAATATCCTCATCTCTTTTCAAACCCAACAAGTAACGTAAATTGAAATCCGAGACGGATTTCCCGATTAGCTAGAGAGACTGTGACAAATGGTAATTTTCACGTTGTTAATTAATATTAAATGAGTATTTATTATTGTTAAGCTGAGCATTTCTATGCGCGTTTGCATGTTTCTGAGTATTTTTGAGCATTTTTGGGAGCTGTCCCGCATACTGTAGCTTACAGTCACTGCAGAAAAAGTATATTTTTGTCAGTAAGCATAAATTATTCTATTTCTGATAGTTACTGACAAGTTTCGTAATTTACTGAGAGCTTTCTCACATTTTTCTGAAAAGCAACCGCACACGTGTACCTACAGCACAGTACACATAGTAACAGTAAAATAAATATATTTTTGAGTCAATAATAATATTTTATTACATTTTTGACAAAAACATGGATAAAAACTTTATTTTACGTATACGTGTCCAAAAAAGGTCAAACCGGGACTTTACGGTCACGTTTAAGCTTAAACCGACACACGATACACCAACGAGGAGTGAAAATAAATTACCCCCTCCCCTTGCTTGTTCATATCCGGCCTTAGGTAATGCCTCCCCACTATGTGCCAAAAATTTACCCGCTAACTAATATAATCTTATAAATATTAGCCAATTTACTCTAAATGACATCAAAACAAATTCACTTATCCATTTAAGCCTCACTAACATTCCTTGATCATTTCCTTCATCAATATACACGGCCAACTATAATTCTCCAAGTTCCATCATTTTTCTTTGAAGTTCAAGTAAATTAGAGTGTATATTCAAGAGTTTCGGGTTATTTGGAACGTGGTTTGGGTAAATTTGGTGAAGTTGGGGTTGTTCTTGGTCTTTCTACCTCACGTTAACATCAAAACTTTGTAAGGAATCATCACAACTTTTCAAATCTTGTTAAATTCATGTACATTTGATGTCTAATGATGTTAAAAATTGTTAAAAGTATATATTTTGTTAAAATGGAAAAAGCTAGGGCTTGTTATGTGATGAATAGTACTCAAACTAGATGAAGATTTTGAACAAATTAGAGTATTTCTTGCTTGTGTGGTAAATCTTGATGTATATGGTGCTAGTTTGATGATACAAACATGATTAATGTTTATTTCGCGAGATTAAGGCAATATATACACTTTTGTGGCTATATGTATAAATCGGCTAGGATAAAAATTATAAAACTATTGGGGTTTTGAAAAACATAAAATTTTGGCTCAAGTAGTAAAATGGTGGAATTAATGCTTAAAAGTTTATTTTGAATAGCTTATTGAATAAGCCATAACTATATGAGTTTAGCTTATAAAAATGTGAAAATGGGTCGAATGGAGTTTTATGGGTCGAACATAATATAATTTGGTCATGTTTGACTATTTAACTTAATAGCTTATTTGGAAGAGCTAAATTGATACATAATTAAAATACGTTACGTAACTAATATTTACTAATTATCAAAAATGGGCTAAATATAATTATGGGCTAAAAATGTTATACGAGGACAGTTAGGCCGAGCCCAACATTAAAATGACCTCCTTTGACTTTTTGACCAAACGGATTAACGAACGTGTTAAATGATTTTTAGAAACGTGACGATATATATAATTTAATTAAAAATGGCTTTGGGCTAAAATCAATAAATTTGAACTTATGGGCTTTCGGTGGCAGTTGGGCCAAGCCCAACCCAACTAGTCACAGTTGACTTCTTTTGACCAAATGTGGCGGCAAATGTGTTAAAATTATTTTTAACGATATATACATTGTAAATTAAAAAGGCTAAATGGTTTTGGACTAAATATGAACCATTGGGCTTATTTAATAAATTCCGGCCCAATGAGTATGTCGGATGACAAAAATGACTTTTGAAATAATTTTCGACTCACTATGAATATTATTATTTAACGATACGACATATATACTTAAAACTAGTTTGGACTTGTTTTGAGACGCGTTAGTCTCCAAAAGGGTGACAAATGACATTTTAACCAAATTTTTAGAAATGTTGACTTTTGAAAGCATAGTGACTAAATATTGAATTTGTGTCGAAATCAATTATTGATAATTAAACGTAACGATAACGATAATTATAACGATAAAAATACTTACCACGACCAATATATACATTACGAACCAATGTTGCAAATATAGTTAACAATACGAATTATTTGAGAAATTGCAACGCATGAGAAAATGGAAACAATTGAATAAACGAATGGGTCATGCCCAAATTTTCTAAAATTCTAACACTTAGAGTATTTTTGATAAAAATACTTAACTTGTTTAAATTTTATAAATACTTAACAATTTTTCTAAAAGTCTTATAATCAAAATTAAATTATAAGTAATAAACAATATTTATAATATAATATTCCCCCACTAACACTATTATTTTATTTATTTCTCAAAACCTATATAATTAATTATAACCCTAATTAATTAAATACATAATTATTCAACTTAACCTAATATATATATATATATATATATATATATATATATATATATATATATATATATATATATATATATATATATATATATATATATATATATATATTACTTGCGCAATTTAACGACGAATACTAGCACGGATGTTCCGTCACGTGTTCCCACCGTACACATTCACCATGAGCCACCACCAAGTGTTACGTACGATAAATCATTTTGAAATATACTTACCACACAGCAAGCAAGAAATACACGAGCACTGTTCACGCGTAAACTTTTCAGATAAAGTCAAGACATATAAGACATGAATATTTCGCTAAGACTTACCGTAATAATTTAGGTTGCGTGTTGGCGCGGTTGCACTATTTTGTTGATTAGCAGATTGCTGTTGTTTTTAAGGTGAGTTTATAGCCTCATATTTTTTTCACGATTTGTTTTATAAGCTTGGGGTGAGAAACTTGCAAAATTGTTTTCATGGACCAAAAATAGATTTTGTATTTATACACACTGGTATGCAGAAACCTAAGTTTAGTTGAATCCCATTGCGCCCACTATCATCAACCGTCAATTCCTGTCTAGGAAGCCGTTTGATATAAATAGATCTATTGGGGATGACACCCCCGTTCGGTTGGCTCGGCACAGTCAAGGCGAACGTACACCATATGAAAATAGGCCGAGTGTCTGGGGATTAACACTCGCGGGCACCCCTTTCTAGCTAATGCCAGTTTGGCATGTTGCGATGTCATAGTTCCGTTAGATGAGGCTTAGTTTTTGCATAGCAGAATAGTGTGTTATTGCTGAATTGTTTGTTGAATATTGCTATGGTCCATATGTGTTATATATATCTAAACCTATGAACTCACCAGCGTTAGCTGACTTTTAGCATATTTTTCTTAGGAAAACGAGGTGTGTTAGCTGAAGGCAGGGCATGGCGATGGTCGTAATAAGTGTTGGAAATGTTTTTAGCATTGCGTTAACTCTGAAATTTGGACCGCTTTGTTTAATGGGCTACATTTTTATTTGAAATAGGTTTTATGTAAGAGAACATGACTTTTAACAAGTAATGTATTTTAAAACGGATTTTCAATCCGTTCTCTATATCTTGTATTGTGATTATCGATTTAGTAGCACCCAAAGTGTATGCTTCCGCAATATTATGATTTTGGGGGTGTTACAGCAAGATTACCAAATCTTCTGAACACATTCAGGGGAGATCTTGGGCGTGGCCACGCAAACATCTTGTCAACCCTACGAGGGGCCCAACAGTATTAAACTCCAAAATAAATTTGAAGGAACAAATTCTATCTTGACTACAAGCATAACCTATGAATTTTGTAACAATTCCGAAAACAATCCTTATGACTACCAGTTACGTATAGCATTAAATTGTTCCACAGAATGCACTACATTTATAACAGTTATCTGGTATCTCAAGTCTGAGGATAACTATTCATGATTTAGTTAATAACAACATCCATAAAGTAACATCATGTAGTTTGGGATAAGTCCTATATTCAATTCATTGAATATCATGTGAATTTGGCATATCAACGCATCAATATACTTTCAAGTATATTATACCAAAACTCAGATTTGTCTTAATTAAATGATATTCCCATATCATTAATTGACAACGGACGATTTAGAATATGTTAGGAATATAAATATTCATGTGAAGACTCGGTCACCCCGAGTATCTGTTAGCATTAACTAGCTCGTAGGATTATTAGTAATATTAGTAATAGTTTAGTTAATATAGAATGTGTGGAGTGGGTCGGGTCTTTACCCTCTGTCAGCTCGCTCCATAGCCCACTAGGGGCACAAATACAAAGTACTATAAATACCCCTCTCCACCTAGGAAGAGGGTTGTAACTTCTTACATATTCAACTAATACAACATTCACTTCTCTCTCTAAGTTCCCAACTCATTTTCTCTCTCTAAATCTCTTAACTCATTCGGCCAAATCCACACGATTTATGTGTTTAAATGTTATGAATATGCTACAATTGTTATCAAGAGCCATGGTTAGGTTCTAGTTATTGCATATTCATGGATTAGTGTGGTGGTTTTGGCACTTTTGTGGGTCGTATAAAAAGGGCTAAGAGAATCATTGTTTGCGCTTTACTTGTGGTTTAAATTGTTAAATAATTGTACTTTCATGTTCACAAAACTGTTTTACATCTTCCTTGATAACATACAACTGTGTTCGTGCTAGTTAGTGGAAGATTTGAAGTTTTTCTTGGCAGCGGTTTGACCATCGAACGAGTTTTCTACGTGGCGGTTTGTATCTAGTTGAAGGATTCTTAGTTGCGGTTTGAGTTTCATTGGGAATAGTTGACTGCGGTTTGATCTGTTTGCGGTTTGGATCTTAACCAAAAGGGGAAACACGACAAAACTTACTGAAAGTGACATCTTGTCCCTTTGCAGTTGCGGTTTGTGTTCTTTGTCCTGTTGCGGTTTGGCGTTTAGCAGTAGCGGTTTGACTTTTGTGTGTAGCGGTTTGACTCACTGCGGTTCAGGTCTTAGCGGTTTCAATTCTAGTGGTTTGGTATTCTGGTACAGCGGTTTGACTTTGCGGTTTGTCTTGTGTGCATGCGGTTTGGTATTCTGGGTTTGCGGTTTGATCTTAGCGGTTTGAATAGTATTCCGGCGGTTTGAATCCTGCGGTTTTGGCATTCTGGTTCAGTGGTTTAATACTAGCGGTTTGTCTGGTATTTCTGCGGTTTAGATATCGCGGTTTGGTCTTCTGATTTTGCGGTTTGCCTAGTGTTTTTGCGGTTTGATACTTGCGGTTTGACTAGTACCCCTGCGGTTTGGGAATTGCGGTTTGGTACTTTTGTGATTGCGGTTTGGTTACTGTGATTTGACTCAAGTAATCAAATAACGGTTTGTTCTTGAATTTTGTAAAATCTCGCGAAATAACTTATTTCTCGGTTTAAATCTCAAGAATTGTAAAATCCCGTATACAGTATGACAAGCATACCAAGCACTGCTTCTGATGACATTCAAGCAGCAGGGTCAGATACCCGTCCACCTATGCTTGATAGGACTGACTATGAGTCGTGGGCACAACGAATACGGCTTTACTGCTTGGGCAAAGAAAATGGATTTAACATTCTTAAATCCATTGATGAAGGACCATTTCAGATGGGCACCACCAGAGACGCTGTTACTACTGGTGAAGACGGAACTGTCACTTTGGGAATCGACAGGCCTCGAACCTACAATGATCTTAATGAGGAAGAAAAGAAGAGGTATGATGCCGACATTAGAGCCTCCAACATTGTAATTCAAGGTTTACCCAAAGATGTTTACAAACTCATCAATTTCAACACTGAAGCAAAAGCAGTGTGGGACAACGTCAAAATGCTTCTGGCTGGATCAGAACTCACAAAGGAAGATCGTGAGTCACAGTTGTATGACGAGTTTGAACATTTTAAGATGAACCCGGGTGAGAACATTACAGACTACTATGTGAGATTTCATAAGTTGGTAAATGACATGAGGATCATCAGAATGACTATGCCCAACATCCAACTTAACTCAAAGTTTGTAAACAACATGACTCCAGAATGGGACAGATTTGTTACTGCAGTGAAACTTAACAAAGGTCTGAGAGAAACAAATTATGAACAGTTGTATGCCTATCTACAACAACATGAGAAACATGCTGCTTATGATCGTCTGTTGAGAGAAAAACTCAATCCAACTGCATCAAATGATCCACTGGCATTTGTTGCAAGTGTTCAACCAATCAACCAATTGTCATCTGACCAAGCTTATCATCATCCCTATTCATCACCATCTGCTATGAGTCCACAACTGGATTCAGGTTACTCTCACACCGACAAAATGATTGATAACCTTACTAACCAAGTATCCTTACTTGTTCAACAATTTAAAGCAACACTCCCTCAGATTAACAATCAACTCAGAACCTCATCAAACCCACGCAATCTGGCAACGGTGGAGGATGGAAGAATTGTGGTTCAAAATGTTCAGGGGAGGCAAAAATTGAATCAAAGGAACATGGGTCGAGGTAATGTGCAGATCAGAGTAGGGAATGCAAATCAGGGGGCAGGGGAAACAGCCCAAGTGTTATACTGTGGTGGACTTGGACACATTGCCAGAAACTGCAATCCACTACAAAAAAAACAGGCTTTCAGAGACTGAAAAATCAGTCTCCGATACACCATGATCAGTTACGAATGGTATATCAGGGACTGATTTTGCTAGTCACTAATCAGTTACAACAGCTTAGTTACGGAAAGTGACGTTATCAACTGAAATTCAGTCCTTGTTGTATCGAACCAACGAGGACCAGAGATCAGTCTCCAAAATAAAAAAGTTAGTCCTTATTTCTATGGGTTGGTATCATGTTATTTCAGTCCCCAATGCATATTATCGGTGACTGAAAAGTCAGTCGCCAATACTATGTTAGATCAGTTACTAACACATGGATTTAGGGATTGAAAATTAGTCCATAAACATTGTTTATAGTCCCTGATACGTTTCGTTGTTTTGTAGATTACCATACCAAATCAGTCTCTAATAATAAGATTTAAAAACTTATTAGTCTCCGATGAAAGGCTTTAAAGACTGATTGTTAGTCACAAAAAATAGATGAATTAGTCCTTAATTTGTTTTTCTAGTGACTGAAATTTAGTTTCAAAATATATGTTAATCGATACAAAATAACATTCAAATCAGTCTCCAATATGATGGCGCCGTTCCATTATATTTCTATTATAAACTAAAAGTTAGTGGCAAATACAATTTAATTCGGTCCCCATTCACAATGCATACATGACCCCTTACAATAGTATATAAAACTCAAAACCATAAACAATAATAATAACAATATTTCTTTAAAGCATAATAATCACCAATCCAAATAACAAGAGTTTAAAATTCAATATGTTTAAAAATAAAACCAAATTCAATAGAAATAAATTTGAACGTCCTATATATCAATAGAAATAAACTGGCATTCTGAAGATGCCTTTACAGCTGTACTAATAGGAACACGGTCGTCGCCGGTTAAGCATATAACGATCATTTTCTAGCATATTGTCAAAACATAAAATCCATCAATCTCGCATTCAAACAGTAATGAATATAAAGAAAAGGAAAGACAACATATATCTCTTTCAATTGTAGATACAAGTCTATCAGAAATGAGATGCATGAAAGAAACAAACACACAAGGGTGGAAAATTTGCTTGTTGACCCATTAACTTGTAACGAGGTTATTTCGCTCATTTTGCCACCTCTAAACACACATAATATACCTGAAGGGTACTGCTGATCAATTGTGGCCCATCCGACGGAGCACACTGCCAACAGCAAAGCAAAAGAGGTCTAACTATCAATGAAATACTAAACACCACAATTATTACACAGTTAAAGTTGTGAAAATTATCTTGGGGTATTTGAACCTACCTCAATATCACAGGTTGTATATTAGAAATATGGGCCTCAAGCCATGTCAATATTTATAATGTTGGCAGCATAAACCTAAAACTCTTCATTGAACATACCTAAATGAGGACATCAATGACAGGTAGTATTGAAAGCAACCCTCTGTCATTGACATTTCCCACTACCAGATCAAAAATCTTTGCAACACATGAAGCATGCAAACTGAGAAACTCGGTTCTACCTAAAATGATGTAACCTTCGATAATAAAGGCAGCAACCTATAGTTCAAATAAATAAAAGTTATCATTAGTAATTTGCTGGTCCACAAGCAAAGATCAGATGAGGGGCAAGCAAGACAATAAAATCTGGTTTAAACTTTAAACCTTCAGGTGATCAAAACTTCTTTCCAATATATCCACAAGAGATGGAAAGTATCCCAACAGTTGCGGCACCATTGAGGGGGCATTGGAAATTGTGGATTCCCATAGCTGCACAGGTAGTATCGCAAATCAGTTATCAACATAATTAGAGGTCGCAATATCGTCATCGAGTTGACTGGTGCTCAATTTCCAATCGATTAAATGGGTAAAACAAAAAAACAAAAAAAAGTCAAAAAAGAAACAGGTCGAACAGATCCAAAGTTCCCAGAAGTACATTTACTGCATACGACTTAACAAATTGCTTTATCCAATGTTCCCAGAAGTTGGACAAGTGTTTCAGGTCAACCCGGTCCATTTCGATCCGTGCCAAATACCTATATGAAAGCTTACCTATCCCGCCCGACCCGCATATTTCGATCCGTGCTTCTTTCATCCAATAATCTTTTTTCCTCATCACTAGCCCAACACCCACCTCTACATAGCGACCAGATGCTCGCCATCTAATGAATGAAAATACCTTAAGGCTCTTATGAATGAGTATTCGATTAGTAGGTGTTAATACCTATATATAACTGTTTTAATGGACAATAAACAACGAATGATAAATACTCAATCCGTATAAGAAGCCAAAAAAAGGTAGAAGATCTTTTACCACTTTTTACCAGTGGCAAGCATTGCTAACTTAAATATTATATAGATTCTCGAATATAAGCATTGCTAACACTTGGAACTACAATTTATTCAATACGTACCTACTAAATCCACATTCACAAAACAGATATAGCATTTTAATATTAACTGCGTATTTTGAGCCAACACATTTCTTTACCGAGAAGTCCAGAATTATAGTAAATTACAGTATTCCTTAGTGCTTAAAATGGGAATTTAGCCGTTGAAGCATGCATATGTATTCGCATAGATCAAAATGCATTAGTTGATGTGCTTTTCCTATTTACTGATCTAAAACACAGTGATCTACCTAGACACGACTTAAACCCACAACCATTTGGACACTCACACAACATGAGGTGGGTACAGATCTACCATTCATTTATTTATTATATAATATAATAAATCATAACATAATCAATAATAACAAAACAAACAGAATTCATATGCATGTATTATTAGATCACAACAGTTAAATCATCAAAAACAGTTCAAATCAATCAAATGTCATGAATCTAATCTAATCTAATCAAGAATACGATTCGTGCTTCATATAAACGTAAATCAATAGATATATACAAAACAGATTAATAAAAAGAATTAATGATTGATTACCTCCTAATAAGAATTATTATTATAGATGATGAAAGGATCTGTGATTTGGTTAATAGAAGATTAAAAATGAACGTGAAAATGATAAAATAGAAGCCAATGCAGGAAAACTGATTATTTAGAAAAATATGAAATCACTTAACTATCCAAACAATTAATTTTCTGCTGAAACTGATTTTTAAAGATCCAATAATCACTTTGAAAACTGAAAATCCAAACAACTCCTAGTTACCTTAACACTGATACCATTGTCGTTGTTGTTGTCCAGCTTACAAGACATTGAGTTAACCGTAACAAAGTACAAAACAAAAATGTTCAACTTTCCAGTTAGGAAGCATAAATTCATTATTAGTAGTCGATGTATAAAGCTTCACATTGACAAATAGCCTAGGATCACATTTGTAATTTAATATAATTAAAATAAGTTATTTTATTCGTCAAATCAGTTTCCTTATTTGTGTTAAAAAAAAGACGGAAAAAGGGGACATTCGAACATATGCCTAAGCAACACAGTAGATGATCTATAAATATATTGTCAGAAGGGTACAAACAAGGTAAAAAAGATAAATTTATTATGCGCATACCTGCTGCGAAGAACAACAGATGGCATGCCAATTTTCTCAGTTACAGCAACCCCCGAAAGACTTCCCGCAACAAGAACATAATTAGGAACAGGTACTTCTGCATATTCAGCTCCCGCTCTCAGCGCAGTCACAATTTTCTGCATGCTGGATAGATAAAACCCTTAAACACATGGGTTAAAATATATGCATGAGAGACATAGAGGCTACAATACCAAAGTCAAATCAGTGAGACCATGCACTTGACTATTTCTCGTGAACTAACACCATTTTTTCAGAAAATGTCTGCAGATCTTATAGTTTGCAGTTTTGCACTAATTAGCAATTTTTGACAATATCATGAAAACATAAATGAACTATTTTGTTTCGCAAACACGAAATTGACACATAAAGACCTCAAATTGATGATTAAATTAAATATATAACACGTTGCAATATCATGGTGAGATGTGAAAATGTGAACATTATAGCCATGTGATGCAAGTTCGACTGCTGCGTCAACTATTAACCTCTCAGCTCCTCCTAAATAACATAAAAATCAAAATATAATAACCAAAAAAATTAGGCCAATAGAATCAAAAGGACCAAAAAATAACTGAACCGAAGCAATCATGACGACAACATGGAAAATATACTAAATCGGGCGATAAAAAGAGTAGTTTGCAATACAATCTACTGCTAACTAACTTTTCCTTAACTTATATTTCATATAAAATTTTGCATTTAGTTACGGTACATGGAGTGTGAAGGCCTAAAATATATATTCTATCGGTATATTGATTCAACTATAGAGGTCAAAAGAATGTACTCCGTCCGGTTCCTTCTCATATTGTGACCAATCCCAAGGATCACACAAAAACTGCATCCCATCATCACCAAAGGAAAAATCATAAATTAAGGAATAACAACATCTTACGTATACATACTGACACCACTCCACTACAACTTGATACACTATTTCGGTCAATTCCTTTCCATGTTATATGATTAAAAAGTCAAACAGCATAAAACCGGAGACGGTTTTAGTAGTATTTAATCGCAGACGAATAGTTCAAAATATAAGACCAATATCATTCACATTAAGTTAACCTTTGCAACTAATCTAAAGTAAAATTTTAACTCACGCTGATCATTTAAATCTAGATAATTAGTTACATAAACTGATCTTACTCAACAAAATAATCTACTACTCTCAAGTAATTATAGTTACACATACAAAACAAGAAATTCGAAATTAAAATAAAATTATACCGATTCCGAGATCAGGGTGAATGATTGCGATCTTCATTTTCGAGTTCTCCATTCTTCTTTTTGCTTTTGTTGAAAGTTATACAAAAAAGGGGGTTTAACAACAGTTCACGCGTTACGCTTTTTTGTCTGGTGGCTGACTGGTGAGGGTGTGACTGACGACTTTGGGTGGTGACTAGCAATGATCAAGCGAATTTGGTTTGTTTGAAGACCAAAAGAGAGAACGTGAGAGGAAATGAAGATGATAAGTTTGTGGATGTGATATGTGAGGTCGGTAATTGGATGGAAGGATAATTTGACTTTCGGGGAAACTTAGAGCGGGACAAATGAAAATGAGAGTGAAATTCTATTTTATTTTATTTGGAGGTAATTTATATATTTTATAAACCAACTAGTTTTAGAACTCATAAACGCACGGGGTTTAGCCAGATATTATAACAGGTAATAATTGTTTAATAATTTTATTTTGAAGTTAAATATTGTGACAGTTCATAAGTAACTTATTTTAAGATTAAATATAATACAATTATAACTCGTACGCCTATTAGTAGCCGATTTGAACAGGGTCTATTAGTAGCCGATTTGAACAATTATGTATGGTTTGGGTTGGTTGACCGTTCGGTTTCCCACGTTCAGTAAAGACCCCAAAATGTGACAAGAGTCACGAGTTGGGTAACGCTCACGAGTCGACTCAGTTGGTTTGTGTCAATTACCCTAGAGGATAATAGACTTGAATGTGGAGTTCCCAAGGCAGGATATGTTGCTCGGGATTAGCTTGATCCATTTCGAGAAAATGGTATAATGTTTATAAGGAGACCTTTAAGGGTGTGAGAACCCGTAAAGGCAATATGATGGTCCACGTGGTGGGTAAAGTAGAGTGCGTTGATTGGCTATATGCCTATATGCAACTTTCTTGTTATTATCTTGAATGAAAGTGGTGTGTATAGTATAGTGGATTGACGATTGCTATAGGCACCACGACTTATTATAAATGGTAAGAACGTAATAGTCGTTTCTTTAAAAGGGATGTCGCGCTCGATGAAACAACTGATTGATGTCATTATCCCGATTACACGTCTTAAATTGTCAACACTCAAAATGAAAGCCATCGGTGAATACTAAAGTTGTTATGAACGTCTGAAACTTGAATTCTGCTCGAGTTCCCACGTCACGGGGGTATAAACCGAGGTTTCGTGCGTGAACCCCTAAGTGTTACACATAAATAGCAATCCGTAAATAGGTTTATATACAAACTTACAATTACTAACAACGATACAAATATATGTAGGTCTTAAAAACAAGTGTAGTACATTACAATATATAGAACCGTATATTCTGTCGGTAATCCATTTTCGTCCGTTTTTGTCAGTTTTTATCTGTTTTTGTCCGTTTTATACTTTTTCGTCCATTTTTTAAGTTTTCGTCCGTTTTTATACATTTTCGTCTCTTTTTTATGGTTTTATACGTTTTTGTCTGTTTTTTACGTTTTCGTCTGTTTTTTTACGTTTTCGCCCGTTTTTTTACGTTTTTATACGTTTTCATCCATTTTACTCTATTTTTTTACGTTTTTATACGTTTTCATCCATTTTACTCTATTTTTTTTACGTTTTTACTCTATTTTTTTACGTTTTTATATGTTTTCATCCGTTTATATACGATTTCATCCGTATTTTTATGTTTTCATTAGTTTGTCTGTTATATTTTAACGTTTTTACACGTTTTCATCCGTTTTAGTCTTTTTTTTACGTTTATGTCCATTTTTATACGTTTTCGTCCATTTTTTACATTTTCGTCCGTTTTGATACGTTTTCGTCTGATTTTAAACGTTTTCGTCTGTTTTAAACGTTTTAGTCCGTTTAATCTATTTTTATACATTTTAGTCTTAGCTATGATGTCCATGTATTAGGGACTGAGTTGTGATTCAAATTCAGTCACTAACAAATTTTCCTCAAATTTTTTTTATTGCTCAAACATATTTGTAACTGAATTTTAGTCTTAGGTATGATGTGCATGTAATAGGGACGCAGCTGTGACTGAAATTCAGTCACTAAAAAATCTCCCTCCAAACCTTTTTATTGTATAGACATATTTGTAACTGAAACTTAGTCTTAGCTATGATCTCCATGTATTAGGGACCAAACTGTGACTATAATTCAGTCACTAACAAATTTTCCGCCAAATTTTTTTATTGCGCGAATATATTTGTAACTGAAATTTAGTCTTAGATATGATGTACATGTACTAGGGACTGAATTGGCACCCTTATTCAGTCACTAACAAACTTGCCTCCAAATTTTTTTCCCGTACATGCATATTAGTAACTGAAATTTAGTCTCAGATATGGGGTCACTGAATCGAGGACTGATTTTTACATGCCGTAATCAGTCAATAAAAGGTCAGTCCTTAAAATTATCAGTAACTGATGTTTCAGTTACCGATGCTATGTATCAGTGACTGATATATCAGTCCCTAGAAATTCAGTCTCTGAAAGCCTGTTTTTTTGTAGTGATCAACCAAAACGTCCTCAGAACTCAGACTACTTCAAGGACAAGATGTTGTTGATGCAGGCTCAAGAGAATGGAGCTGTGTTGGACGAAGAAGAAATGTTGTTTCTTGTTGGCGATGGGGGAAATAATTTTGATGTTGATGTGGACGAATAGCCAGTTTAGGACCTTGCACTTAATGATCCCAACATATTCAAAGCTGATGATTGTGATGCTTTTGACTCTGATGTGGATGATGAACCAACAACTCAAACAATCTTCATGGCTAATTTGTCCTTTGTTCTCTCATCACCTCAACGAGCTGGTTCCTCCAATGCATCTGTGATTTCTGAGGTACTAAAGCTTTATGACACATATAACGTGGTTGATAAACAAAAGATTCCCAACGAAGTACAACAGACAAATGGGGTTGATTCAGATACTGTTGACATGGGAAATAGTAATATTATTCCATATGAACAATATGTGAATCACAACAACGTGTCTGATGTACAAGGTGGTGCATCTTTTGTTGAAAATATTGCTTGTGTTGTAGATAATGCCTGTGTGGTAGATAATGCTTGTGAGTGGCATGAAAACACTGAGTTTGTCCCTGATGGCACCTTGACCAATAGACTAAACATATATAAAGATCAGGTGGCAATTTATGAACAACGTGCAAAATTTGAACTAACTGAACGTGAGAAGAAAATGGATAGTCAAATGCGTACACTTATAACTGAGCGTAATTTAAGGGAGGAAATATTAAAACAAGAGTTGAATTCTTAGCAAAAACAGCTGGATCAGACTGTTAAACAAAAACAGGAGGCCCTAGAGCACGTAAATACACTAAAACAAGATTTCAAGGAAAAAGAAACACAACTCTTAAATGATTTCTCAAGACTTAAAACCTTAAAGAATAAGCTTGAAAATAAGTTGTACATGCAAGACCAATCTAGATAAACGGTTCAAATGCTTCAAAAGCACAAAAAATTGTGTGATAAACATAGTGTAAGTAATGTAGGTGAACCTAAATTAGCTCTCCTTAGGAAAGCTAAAGTAGCCCAACCTGCCTTATATGATGCCAATGTGATGATTAGGCCTAGTCATGCCCCACCTGATGTTTCATCTTTAGAAGAGAGTAATGAGATAGATGTGAGAAATAGAGAAAGAATGAATGAGAAAATGAAGGATCCCAAATGCATAGCCAATCGAATAATAGTCAAACCCCATGATTATTATGAGGAAAATCGATTGACTGTGTTTGCATCTCAAAAGAAGTTAACGCCTGAACAAATATTTTGGTCTTTAGATATGGAAAAGAGAAAGGCCGATGAGCTTGAAGCCAAAACTCCATCCCTTAGGAAAATTGCAGCTGCAACGGTGTATCCTCCCAATACACCTAGGCATTTGGTTCCTTTGACTCTTCCTACTAAATGTAAAACCTTAATTAGCATATATGTACTTTGTCAAGTATTTGTTGATTTTGATAAAACATGTAAGAAAAGAATTACACCAACCGGAATTATTGAGGGGGAAAGGGGTTTTGAATAGACAAAAAGGTGTTACTTAATTGAGGTCATTCCATTCTTTAAATTACTCAAGGAACAGTTTGAAGGAATGTAAAACACCCTTGAAACTGAAGTAAATGAAATGAAAGTAATGTTTAAAGATATGGAAAATGAGGTAGCTCAAAATGCGATAGAACTTAAGAGCCGTGAGATCGAGAGAAAGAACATTCTCATCACCAATGAGAATTTGATTGCTAGATGTATTGCACAGGATATATTTTATATTGCCACTGATTCTGCTTTAACTGCCTGTCAATTTCATGAGTATTCTATTGCATTGAATGTTACCCAGAATCGTGTTGTTGAGCTTGAGGGGGAGAATTTGAAACTGCAAGAGAAAATTCAAAATGATGAACATGATAACATGGTCAAGCGTTTTTCAAAACTAGAAGTTGATCATCTTAATTTACAATTAAAATATCAACACTTAGAAGAAAAATGTAAAATATCAAATGCCAAGACATCTCTGGATGCTCCTGAATTTGATACATATTTTGAATTGAGTAAACGTGAGGAAAAAATTCAAGCTTACACTAACACGATTCGACAGTTGAGGGCTCAAATTGCCCAATTAAAGTCAAATAAGAGTGAAGCAATTGGCACCAATAAACCATCGTCTTTGGATTCTCAGAATTTTCACTATCAGGACACTATCAATAAGTTACACTGTGAAAATGAGTGTTTTCGAGCTGAAAATTCAAAAATCAAACAGCATTACAAAGAGTTATATGACTCAATTGAAGTCACACGAAATAGTCATAATGAAAATATAACTTCTTTTTCAAATGAAATTGAGAATCTTAAGACTCTGGTGAAAGGGAAAATGCCAATTGACACTTGTGATAATGTTGCTCCAAAGTTTTCTGTTGTTAGAAAGTATGATGTTGATGTTGTGCTTATTCCAATTCCCCTTAGGAACAATAGGTTTGCCCATCAAATTTGTCTCAATCACCTTAAGGATAGCCTGGATATACTTCGTGAGATTGTAGAGGTGGATAGGATAGAAAAACCACTTGATAAAGTAGTTGTGGATGCCTGCTTCCTCACTAAAAGGTCTCAGGAATTTTTAGAGTACGTCATTGGCACTGGCCCTAAGATTGATAACAAAAGAGATAGATTTGTTGCATCATCATCTACGACTAAAAACAAGCACGTAACCTTTGATCTACCACTGAGAACATCAGAACCCAGCACATCAAAGTCAGGAAAGCAAATGACAGTAAAACAAACTAATGTTCCCATCATTACTTCTACAGGAGTAAAATGTGACACCAAAGCTAGCGGGTCAAAGCCTAGAGGCAATGCAAGGAAAGATAGGACTGCGCCGACTAAGAGTGGTCACGAGAAGAAAGTAGAAGCCCAACTTAGGAACAATAAGTTTGCAATGAGTAGAATGAATCGTGTTGATTCTAGTATCAAAAGTACTGTAATTAATTCGAATTCTAATGCTGTCTGTAAAACTTGTAACGAATGTTTAATTTCTGCTAATCATGATGATTGTGTTGTGTCATTTTTGATGTCTCCTGTACAACCCCATGTTAAGAATGTTAGGAAAACTGAAACAAGTAAGAAAGTTTGGAAGGCAACAGGAAAAACGTTTGCGAATGTCAGGTATCAATGGAGACCCACTGGAAGAAAGCTCACTTTAGGAGATCAGTGCCCCTTAACTAAATTGAATAACCATAAAGTAGTGAAGGTTAAGGAATGGAAATCAACTGGTCGAATGTTGCCTTTAGTGACACAATGCCCTACTACTAAGTCAATTGCTTCTTCAAGTGTAATTTCCACTGTAAATGCAGTTGCATCTATGAAACCTGCAGTTCCAGAATTTGTGTGTGCTAACCAAACGGACCCCAGCTGTATGTGGGGATCCACATTTTTCATTTATCCATCGTTGTCTGTTTTCAAATGCAGGTCGTACAAATCGTCCTTTGGTATTTGGACTCAGGCTGCTCAAAACATATGACTGGGGATCGCTCACGACTCAAGAATTTCGTGAAAAAGTTTATCGGGACAGTTAGATTTGGAAACGACCATTTTGGGGCAATTATGGGTTATGGAGATTATGTGTTTGGCGACAGCGTAATTTCCCGGGTATACAATGTGGAAGGACTAGAACATAACTTGTTTTCTGTTGGTCAATTTTGTGACTCCGATCTTGAAGTTGCTTTCAGAAAACACACTTGTTTCGTCAGAGAGTTGGATGGTGTTGATCTTCTTAAAGGCAGTCGTGGCACCAATTTATATACCATCTCAATTGAAGAAATGATGAGGTCCTCTCCTATATGCTTGCTTTCAAGGGCCTCGAAGACTAAATCATGGCTTTGGCACCGTCGTTTGAATCACTTGAACTTCGGCACCATAAATGACTTATCTCGTAAGGATCTTGTACGAGGCATGCCCAGACTAAAGTTTGAGAAAGATCACCTTTGTTCTGCATGTCAATTGGGAAAAAGCTAGAAACATACTCACAAACCCAAAACCATCAATACCATCATGGAAGTTCTTCACACCCTTCACATGGATCTGTACGGACCAATGAGAGTGCAGAGTATCAATGGAAAGAAGTATGTTATAGTGGTGGTCGACGACTACTCTCGGTTTATATGGGTAAAGTTTTTGAGAACCAAGGATGAAACTCCAGAGGTTATCATTAAACTAATCAAGCAGTTACAAGTAAGGCTGAACAAAACTGTCAGAATCATCCGGACGACCAATGGAACTGAGTTTGTTAACCAACACCTCAGTCAATTTTATGAAGATATTGGCATAACTCATCAGAAAAGTGTTGCATGCACTCCTCAGCAAAACGGTGTTGTTGAAAGACGAAATCGTACTCTAGTGGAAGCTGCAAGAACTATGCTAATATATTCTAAGGCTCCGATGTTTCTTTGGGCAGAAGCAATTGCTACTACGTGTTACACCCAAAACCGTTCCTTGATACACACTCTTCACAACAAAACTCCTTACGAGCTGTTACATAGGAAGAAACCAGATCTTTCCTTTCTTCGAGTGTTTGGTGCTTTGTGCTATCCGACAAATGATGGTCAAGATTTGGGAAAGCTAAAAGCTAAAGCAGACGTAGGTTTCTTCGTTGGGTATGCATCAGATCACAAGGGATATAGAATCTACAACAAAAGAACCCGACAAATCATGGAAACTATTCATGTTACATTCGATGAGCTGACTGAGCAAACGGCTCCTGGACAAACCAGTTCTAGACCCACACCTAATCTACTGACACCTGGACCAATTAGTTCAGGTCTTGTACAGAATCTCACACCTACAGTTCCTTATGTACCTCCCACCAATGAAGAGTTGAAGAAGTTATTTGATTCGATGTTTGATGAATACTTTGAGCCACCAACAGTAAATACCACAACGGAAGTTCCACCTGTACCTCCTGTTGCTGATGCTCAAATTCCACACAACTCAGAAGGTCCATCTGTATCTGTATCAATCAGTCAAGATGCTCCACCTGCCAGTCAATCGCCCTCATCATCAAATATTCAACCTTCCTCGGTACAGCAAGGTTCTGCAGATGAAAATTCTTTTGAAATGAATCCTTTCGCTCCTGTTGATGATGTTCCATTTGAAAATATATTTGCTCTTGAGTCTTCCACTGATACATCTTCTTTTGAAGATCTCAACATGGCAACATCAGTTCAATATCCTCAACCACATGATCATCTCAGAAAATGGACCAATGATCATCCGATTGACAACATCATTGGTAACCCTTCTCATCTGGTATCCACACGAAAACAACTTGCCACCGATGCACTATGGTGTTTCTTCAATTTCGTACTATCCAAAGTCGAGCCAAAAGACGTCAAAGAAGCAATGTCCAAAGATTGTTGGTTTAATGTTATGCAAGATGAAATTCATGAATTTGATCGACTTGAAGTATGGGAATTAGTGCCTCCTCCAGAATGTGCAATGATTATTGCTCTAAAGTGGATCTTCAAAGTGAAACTGGATGAGCATGGTGATGTTCTGAAGAACAAGGCACGGTTAGTTGCAAAAGGGTATCGACAAGAAGAGGGCATAGACTTTGAAGATTCATTTGCTCCGGTTGCACGAATTGAAGCCATTAGAATCTTTCTTGCAAATGCTGCTAGTCAGAATATGATTGTCTACCAGATGGATGTTAAGATAGCCTTCTTGAATGGTGACTTAAAAGAGGAAGTCTATGTGAGTCAACCTAAAGGTTTTGTGGACGCTGATCATCCTACTCATGTCTATCGCCTGAAGAAGGCACTCTATGGCTTGAAGCAGGCACCTAGGGCGTGGTATGACAGGTTGTCCAAGTTTCTTCTCGCAAATGGATTCTCCAAGGGTGTTGTTGATCCCACGCTATTCATCAGGAAGGCGGGCAAACATCTACTTCATGTTCAGATATATGTAGATGACATTATTTTTGCCTCTTCTGATCCTAGTGAATGTGATCGGTTTTCAAAGGAGATGAGTTCTAAGTTCCAAATGTCAATGATGGGACAAATGTCATTTTTCTTAGGCTTGCAAATCTCTCAAAGTCCCGGAGGCATCTTCATTAATCAATCCAAATATGCAATTGAAATTTTGAAGAAGTTTGGATTTGAGTCAAGTGATTCTGTTGACACTCCCATGGTTGAAAGATCAAAGCTGGATGAAGACCTCTCTGGGATCCCGGTTGATCAAACGAAGTATAGAAGTATTATTGGATCCTTGATGTATCTCACTGCTAGTAGACCAGACCGCCTGTTCGCAGTATGTATGTGCGCTCGGTACCAATCCAAGCCCACCAAAAAGCATCTGGAGGCAGTGAAAAGGGTTTTCAGATATCTTCAAGGCACTGTTCATATGGGTCTCTGGTATCCTAAAGACACGGCAATGGAACTCACGGCTTATGCAGATGCTGACCATGCAGGGTGTCAAGATACTCGTCGAAGTACATCGGGAGGAGCTCAATTTTTGGGGGAAAAGTTGGTTAGTTGGTCTTCTAAAAAGCAAATGAGCACTTCTATATCTTCCACAAAGGCAGAGTACATTGCCATGTCTGCTTGCTGTGCTCAAATCCTATGGATGAGATCACAACTTTCAGACTATGGTTTTGCATACAACAAGATTCCTCTGTATTGTGACAACAAAAGTGCTATCGCTCTTTGCTGTAACAATGTCCAACACTCCCGGTCGAAGCACATCGATATCAGGCATCACTTTATAAGGGAACAAGTTGAGAAAGGGATTGTTGAACTATACTTCGTGAGGACGGAGTTTCAGTTGGCTGATATCTTCACCAAGGCACTTCCGAGAGAACGGTTTCAATTTATTCTCCCGCGTCTTGGAATGAAGAGTTTGACTCCAGACACACTCAAGGGTCTTCAAGAAGAAAACGAGGAGTAAAGGATTTTCTTCACATATCCTTGTATATATCTGTGTATATCTTAAACCAAAAAGAAAATAGAAAAATATAAAACCTATAAAAACCCTAAAAATCAGAAAAACAGAAAATACCAAAAATAGTTCTTCTAGGCATGTCTTCTGTTTATCGATAACATTTACAGTCCTAGAAATGTCATTCAATAATGACACGGGACTTTAAATGAAGCTCGAGCAGAAGTTATATTAACCGGTTAAAACATGTCTATCGGCTTGCAGTTACTTCAGACTGCAACCCTTGCTCTACTATAGGGAAAGCATGTCGCCAAAAAGACAGTTGTTCCTCTAACTGGGTGATGTTCACCTGGGCATGGATTACTTTATATCCATGTTTCTTCGATCTGATGTACGTTTCAGTGCATCATTTCTTGTATAAGAAGAGAAGTCTTCTTTACACCACAAACTCCTTCTGTTCTATGATTCTTCAGGAGAGTTTTGGTGTTTCACAAGGTGGTAACTGGACTTTAATTTTCACAAATACTTGTCGCTCAATTGAATGACCACAGCTCTTTAAATAGAATATGGGTCATTAATTGAGGGGGAGAGTATTTGTCCAAATTTCTGACACCTTTTTAAGCATTATGCAACATCAGTAGTGACACTCTCTCGTGGTTTAAGAGGGAGCATAGCATGCTTCATAATCAGAATATATTAAAACCTGAGCACATTTTCTCCCAAATTTTCTAAACATATTTAAATCAATTGGGATCACAAATCTCAAATGGTTTGAAATTTTTGATCGGGGGAGAGAATGTGATTTAAATATGAAATTCTGATGAAAATGTGATTATTTGGACTTAAATGTAAGCTCTCCCATATGTGCTAAACTCTTTCGTATTTCGATGCACATATTGAGGGGGAGCAAATGGCACTACAGCAAAAAGGATGCGACATCTCATGTGACTCATACTTTACCAATGAATTGACGAAACATAAACTGTCATTAATCGAAAGGACATATCCTGGCCGGGTAATAATTTCAAGCTGGTCTAACCAGTGATGTAAGCGTGTCTCGAAGAGGATATGTCTGAGTAGAGTGTACCATTTCCAGAAACTTTCTGTGGATGTGACCAGGCCGGGTAATAATTTCAAGCTAGTCTAACTAGTGATGTAAGCGTGTCTCGAATCGGTCATGCTCACTGAAAGTGGGTCAATTCAAAAAGTGCAATCTCTACCCAACATGTGCATATTTTAAAATTAAAACATATGAGCACATGTTAAGGGGGAGCCTTTGAAAATTATAAAACTCTCAAAGTGTTAGCAAAATGTGTTTCATAATCATGAACATTTTGAGAGATTTTTCAAGGATTTTGGTTTACGGTAACATAGGATAGTCATGGTGTTATAAGGTGGCTAAGGTTAGGAAAACCGTCCTATGATCCGCCAGAGCCGGAGGGATCTACCCAAGGACAATACCAAATAGTTAGTATTAGAAAGTCCTTAGGTATGATTATGAAAAAGGAGTAATATGAGAAAGGAGAAAGAAGGGGTTGAAGAATTAAAAAGAAAAGTAATGTGAAAGGGTGAAAAGAAATAGCCCTCCAAATTATTCAACCTTAGGGCAGAAACCCGGTTCAATTCATATGCTACTGGTAGTTACTAAGGTGACGCCAGTATTGAAGACAAGACGTCATGGACCCAGTGACGCATTGCACTAAACCTTCTAAGCCACTCAAGTTCTCTTAAAAGGACTTGTTTCATTCTCACGGGGAACCCTGCATAATCTATCGACCGCTCATTACGAGTTATGTTGATATTGAAACAGGAGACACCGCTCCAGTCTCCGACTACCAAAATTGCACTTATCGAGTCTAGAGCCATGAGATGCATCATAAGATCTCATAGGAACACGTGGTACTTCTACACTGGTTGTTCAATATTAAGGACACCAGTTGTAAACTTATGAGTCCTACGCAGATCTTAGCAATCTGCCAGAACATTTATGAGGGAATCTACAAATGTAATTCTCAGTGATTGAATGGAAATTCCTGCCAGGGTCAACATCTAACAGCCCCGAAAGTAGGTCACTTCGGTAATTCCTTGTGGATTACGCTTAGTGGTCGCGGCGGTTTCAAACGGTCTACAGTCGTGGAGTGAACTCCAGCGACTCACCTAATCGTTGATTTACTACGGTAGATCTTGTAAGCCCTCTTTGGGTTTCCGATTTAGGAACGGCCTTGGTAAGTATTAGAGAGAGTTTTCACACTATGCTGTTAATAATCTCGAAGTCCGAACCTGTAAGTACCGGACATTTTATTGCTAACTGTCGTATGCAGGAATACCTGGTGGTTGCAGCTGGTTGCCGAAAAGATGCCGATCCATCACCCCATGCTCACACTTCACCATTATAATCAAAGAAATCATGATAACCAAAAGACCTTCAACACAGCTTCCGCAACTCTGATGCTGAAAATCATGATTCAGAAAAGTGTGAGTGGTTTAAAAATTTATATCTCAAAAGGGAATCACAAAAGGGAAATCATGTGAAAACCCCGAGTTCGTTGTCCCGATGAAGATTGAATGGAATTGTGATTTCGAGATCGTGAATCGTGTAGTGAATGGAAAATAAAAGTGAGTGATTTGATTTTTAAACAAAGATTATGAAATATTAACTAAAAACAGTAAGAAATACTAGTCTAAGGCAATCATAAGTAAAAACGCAAAAGAGATCCTAAAAACGCGTATTAACCGGGAATCCCAAACCTAAACGTCAAAATAGTGAAATACTAGTCCTAGGAAGGCTAAATTAATTTTCCTAAGTCCTAAATGATAAAAGAAAATTTTAGAAAAAAGAATTATATTTTTTTGATTTTTATTTAATTTTTTATGAATTAAAATCTATTTTAAACTAATTAAATGATTAAAAATATTAAATGATAAAGGAAAAATCTGAATTTTTTATAGAAACTAACTATTAGAATAAGGAATGAGAGAAAAATAAATTGGAAGAAAAAGCAAGTCCTATTAAGCTGTAATAAGCTAAACTGCTATAATAAGCTAAGAATGAAAAGTGTCTATAAAAGAATTAAATAAGAGGGGTAAGACATAAAAGTCCCAAGGGCAGTGTTGGATAGGGGTGTGGTGCGTGAGGCTGTGTGTTTGTGCAGAATGTCCCAGGTTCGAACCTAGTGCACTCTTTTTGTAAAACTATTTTTTTTTCTTTAAAATACTGAATAAGCATAAGTAAATGAGCAAGTTTTATAAAAGAAACTAATTTTGAAACTTAACAATCAGCACAGAAATAAGCACAAACCAAAACATTTAAGGTAAAAAGCTAAAAACTAAATTCTAAAATTGAAAAGCTAGATCCTATAAGCTACAAGCTAAACTTAGACTGAATAAGCTAAAGGAGATTTAAATGAGACTGAAAAAGCAATGATTAAAAGCAGAATAAGCCACAAATAAGCTCAGAATAAAAAAAAGGTACTAGAGTCTGTTGACATGCAGTCCTAACTATGGGCTGCTGATGCACTTTATGCAGCTGATTAAAGCTACTAAAAGCTTATAGGAAAATTCAGAAAAATAGGGCATAACTAGTTAAGCTACCAAGGATTAAATATACCAATTTTCAGCGTATTCTAACTTAAAATGAACAAATTAAAAAAATGGGAAAACATTGGCTGTTGGGGCAATTAAGTGAAATGATGCAGACTGAAAGGTACTAATGTGATCAGTTAAGCACAATTGGACCAAAGCAACTCAAATGCCAATGAAACAGTACCAAATCTAGGGAATGCACTTAGAGGACTATATTGGACACAAGAATTTCAAAATTAGGGGCTGAATAAGTTCAAGGCTACAATGAGCTTATTAGATCAGTGTGAGTCTAACTAGTGTGCTATTCCTACTCAGACTAAGAAATCCTCACATTCAGCTCCACTAACTCCTACAATCACCTAAACTGAGCTTAATTATTCTAGATCAAACCTCATAAATCTGCAAATGAACAGTATATCTCATTTTGACCCAAATCCAAGCTTGTTTCAAACACCCTTTTATCCTACTGAATTGATGATTTAAACTGATTTAGGCTATAATGATCTATGCAACTGAATCACTAAGTATTATCTAGTTTATTTAACACCTAATGAACAATTTTCAGAAGCAATAAGCATTGTAATAAGCTATATCCTACATTGACTGTTTTTGCCTTTTTTATAGTTTTCAAACATAAATCCAATTTAAACTGATTCAAACTACCAAATTAATATCAAAGTGACTAAACTACAACTAATAAGCATAAAAAAGCAGAATCAGCAATGAAATAGCACAAATATAAGCAATAAGCAGTTTGGCCAAAAACGGATATTTAATGAGATCTTACTTGAACTTCTGCTTAAAACAGGACTGAACTTATTAATCTCACAAACCAGGCTTGTTAGCACAAGCTAATAACCCCTTTGAGCTTATTCCGTACCAGCTTATCATCCCAATAGCTTATTTGACCACACAGTTTGACTTATATTGACTTTTTTTAGAAATTTGAGATTAAAACTGAATTAAGCTAGATTAACCTCTCAAATAACTATGATAAGTTAAAATCAGCTTAATGAATCAGAAACAAGAACTTTTAACCAAACTTAAACATTATTTAAAAAGTAATTAGCAATTTGAACTCGGATTAAGAAGAGAAATGCAACTTATATTAATAATGAAAAGGTTTACAGACTTGAAATAGAAATACAAATAGAAATGAAAGACTGAAATTAAGCTAATACCCTATAAGCTACCATAAGCTACAATACTACTAAAAATCTAACCCCCCAAATGGTGAATACAAGGGGGTATTTATAGGAAGCTGAGGAGAGGGAACCTAGGGTTTGGGAAGGTCCTGGAACCTCAATCTTAGCCATCCAAATCATTATCTCATCATCAACATCATCCACAGCCCTTAGATCATGATAGTGAGGTGTTCTAGCCAATGAAAATGCTGGGATTTGCCACGGTGTCAATCCTTGGTGTCAGTGTGTTCTAGAAGTAATTAAATGTACGGGTTAAATTGGGAGAGAGAAAGGTAAGAATGAAGAAGAAGGGGGAACAGTAACTTGGGGTTAAAAATGGTGGGCAAGGGTATTTGGGGTTTGACTAGTATTAATTGTGGGTATTTGACCGGGTTTCTGGGTAATAGGGTAGATCCGGGTTTGTTTAAATAAAATGGGAAGATGGGTTATGTGGTGGGCTGATGGAGTGGGCTTGGTGGGTTGTGTTAAAATTGGATTGGGTTTTGATGATTTTGACAAGTTTTGGCTTTAGTTTTAGGATTTAACTTTCAAGGACTAATTTTTCCATAAACCAAAAGTGAGGGTTGATCTTGTATTTTTATCCAAGGGCTATTCTTTTGCCAAATGGTTATTCTTCAAGGACTGATTTTTGACTTTTTGAGCTTAAGTATGATCAAAGCTTGAAATTCTTTCCCCGACTTCGGCTCTAAATACTCTATCCATTTCTCGTGCTCGTTTTTCCAGGTTTTGCTTTGATTTTTTGTCCATATTTCATTATAACCGTCCCTGCATAGAAACAAACACAAAAACAAAATATCTTTGGCATTTATGGTTAGTTTTTGGTCGTTTTGGTCTTAATTTGGTAAATAAAAGGTATGTGAATAAGCACATACCAGTGAGCATGTCGACTCAAAGATCACAACTTCACAAGGAGACGATGCTGCAAGAAGACTTGAAGACAGATGTTGGATGATAACCTCAAAGAATACTCGAAGATTATCCAAGTCAAAAGATCAGTCATCAAAAGCTCACTGCTGAACGCACAAGGATCAATGACTTTGAAGAATCAAGAACTACGAACTAAGAAGTCAGGCACAAATGATAGAATGCTAGAATTCGAAATATTATTTTCGGGGTGACCTCCCTTAGGGGGAGATTGTTAGAAATATAAATATTCATGTGAAGAATCGGTCACCCCGAGTATCTTTTAGCATTAACTATCTCGTAGGATTATTAGTAATATTAGTAATAGTTTAGTTAATATAGAATGTGTGGAGTGGGTCGGGTCTTTACCCTCTGTCAGCTCGCTCCACAGCCCACTCGGGGCACAAATACTAAGTACTATAAATACCCCTCTCCACCTAGGGAGAGGGTTGGAACTTCTTACACATTCAACTAATACAACATTCACTTCTCTCTCTAAGTTCCCAACTCACTTTCTCTCTCTAAATCTCTTAACTCATTCGGTCAAATCCACACGATTTATGTGTTTAAATGTTATGAATATGCTACAGAATAACTAAATTATTCATGGATTGAACATGTAAATATAGGACACAAATTATTATTAATGAAAATAAACGTACCAAGTACTTAAATTCATTACAAATAATAAACACTTAACATCCTTTATCCAAATACTAAATAGATTAATGCATGAAAATTCTAGTTGATAAATTATGTCTCAAGCAATGACAATCATACTTGTTGACAAGACATAAATCAACCAACTTTGATCTATCAGAATTTTGAGAATACTTATTTCAAGAATTCAACTGGTGAAGTTCTTGTATGTGTACATTCAAATAATTTGATAATGTCACATAATATTTCATAAAGTGTGTGACAACCTCAATCACCAATTTATGATTATCAAACTTTCAAACATTTTTAAAGTTTAAAGTATTCTTATTCTTTTAATGTATAATGCAACTATGCTCTTAGTGAGCACAACTAGTTCACATGTCCAAGGATGAAATCCTACCATGACTAGTATTGAGTGTCATCTCAATTAAACCAGCATCATTGTAAACAAACAACAATATGCTCTTTAAAATTCCATAAACTTGAATATCTATTGTGTAATGTTTGATGCCTTCCAAACTTTCAAGTTTGTTGGTATGTATCCATTTAGACATTCTAAATGATATATCATGTTCTATTAGATTTATTTACCGCATATGTTTATAATAATAAACACACATTCCAAGGTTATATGTTTTATTTCCTAAATCTTTCAAGTGAAGTTTCATTCCAAGTTAAGACTTAACATTTAACTTATATGAAATGTTACTTCCTATATGTTATCCAACATATATGATTTAAGAAAGTAAACATAATACTCCCACTAGCTTTCAGGAATACTTAGGAGTTATCTTATTTTAAATTATAAATCAAAACTTGGATTTAATATTTAAACATAAGACTCATCTCCTAGATGCATGCATTTATGCATGCTTGAATTCTTGCATTTTGTACACTTTCAAAGATTATATGAATTCATAAAACTCTTAATTACTTACCGTCCTCGCTTAAGTAATTATACAAGAAAGAGTTTAATAATCCATTGTCAAATTTCATATTCATGAAAATAAGTATGACAATTACCATATTTGTATATTTAATGTGCTTAGAAAAGAATATTCAATCATAGTTAATTGCTTAAGTATGATTAATAATCTTGTCATAAGACATGCATTAAAATATGTGTACAATATTGTCCATATGATTTCTACACAAAGATTTAAACCACTAGGGTTACATTATCTTTGAAGAAACTCATCTTCATTCTCTAGTCTAACTATTAAGAATTAAGATAAACCAATTTTCCAAAAATTGATTATCTTTATGGATAGCATTTTTAACATTCATAGTATGAGTAATTTACCCAATTCAATATTTGGTAATGCATCATAATATAATCCTCAGCATATTAATCAAATATCTGAGATATCCTTGTGGATCTATGAATGAGAATTCCACCATCTTGAGGTCTATCATTTACATGTTTAGCCTCATCATGATTTTCACTAGTGTGTTTTAGAAGATTATGTATCTTGTAATTTTATCTTTTCAAGATAAAAACTCCCACTTGCTTTTTGTAATTTATAGACTATCTATAAATACTTAGCAAATAAAGAAACAATACAATGTTCTCTTTTTGGGACATTACAAATACATATTGACAGTTCTTGACATTTAGTTTGTTAATAACCTACTCATAAATAGTTTAACAAATTCAGAACTTCATTTTAAGACTTAATGTGATTCATCACATTCCATAAAAAAATGGTGTCTTATTAATCTTCTAGATTGGAGTCTTTTGAGTATATCCAATCCATACTCAATTTTCTAACCTTGATAACTTTTGTAAGAAAAGAAGTCATAGTTATCTTTAATCAAACAATATAACAAGAGTTTGATTTTCCTAACTGAACATACTATAAATATTTGGTATTTCATTAGGATTAATATTGTAAGACAATCTTACAATATGTAAGATAAATATATTTCGTTTGGCTTATCTATTCACCAACTAAGTCAACTTAATGGTATAATAGAATTTTCATGCCAATTGCATGCTATATAACATAAGTACTTTTTGACCAAGTCACTTCATGTCCATGTCTCAACAAGAAGACATAAACTGTTATAATCCCACTATACGTTATAAATCATTGATCAACTTAATGACTTCTTGTATATGTCTTAATTAAAAAAACATAACAAGTTAACGTCTTACTTTATTATAAGTCTTGTAACAATTAAAAGACTTCATGTTTATATCTTTATAATGAAACATAAACATGTTTAACTAAAGTAATTATGAACACCATCTCTTAGTTTCAATAGTCATTTCAAGTTAATTTATTACTTCACTTATTTTATGCCATTCCAAAATTACATAAATATTCAAATTGAAGTAGTATTAGATTACTTCATTTATTTATGTCATTTCAATAATACATAAATATTTAGTTTTAAGTAGTCTTATTATCATATTGACACTTGTTCTAATAGGTATCTAATTTAGAAACTGCAATTTTTTCAGATACGGTCTCACGTAACATAGATATTTACCTTATTGTTGCAATCTAGCTAAGCTCTCACATAATGTAAATTGCAACACCAAGTATTTCTTGGGTTAGATGTGAAGAAGTCACATTAGAACATTAGTCTCTTACCTTGTAGTCAAGAGAATCCTTTAAATCATATTCCTATGTGTTGTACCTTGCACACAATAAAGATTTCTCCCACTTGTGCATGGAACAACATCATGTATCAGATAAACAACACGTCACTCGTTTGTTTATGTGATCAATATGATTGTGTCATAGATATTATCATAATTAGTAGATATAGAACCACATTGTTTAGTAAGGAAACGTACATGACTATCCTTAAAAACACAAGTATCTACTATTGGAAAGTAATTATCTCAAGACATTCTAGAGATAATCTGGGTTACTACCAAGATGACAAAGCTTGTAGCTCCCACTGAATTACAGATCATTACAATAATTCATTATTCAGTAATTACAACACAATGCTCCCACTGGATTTGACAATATTATAAGTGTTTCATAACCAGTAAAAGCAAATAACGTGTTATTTACTTTCCTACACCTTTGAGAAAACCCATACGTAACAATTACTTAGGTACTAAAAGAATTTATTCTACTTTGTAAATGATGGACTATCCATCAATGCAATTAACTTGAAAAATTTGGCATGCAATTTCTTCCTTAATAAGTCTACCATCCCCACAATGGCATATAGCACCTTTAAATGGTCAAAACAAAACAACTAGATAAAATATACTAGTTTGTCTTTTACCATTTTGTGGTGATTAGTCTAGCTTCTAATTTAATAACTCATAAAATGTGCAATAATCTTAACTATTAAAGTTTTCTATGAGTTATGTATTTAGAATTTAGACAATTCTAATTTTTCTATCACACCTTTCACATTCATGAAAATGAATAGGATTAAGTCTCACGCTTCTCTCATGGAAAGGAGACTAGGTTTATCCTTTTAGTAAAGTTGACTCTAGCAAAAAAACCCCTACGGGTGTAGATCAATTTACCAATAAAAGAATATCTCATGTTTACGGTTTAATGTTGCATTAATACATTTAAAAGAATTTACAAAATTCAATTTTAGTATTTTCGATAATACAATCTTTAAGAAAATTAAATACCCATTGGTTAATATTCATATAAACCATAGAATTTTCTTAAAGCTAGGATCCTAATTGACATAATTCCATTACATCAGTTGATCTGCTAGTAATGAAAGTATTCAACAAGTTAATTGTCGAACAATAATTGGCAAACAATTTCCAATTCCTAGATCTTTATGGAATTTATATTGGCAAACAATTTCCAATATAAGCATGTTTGTAGTATATTCACAATCAAAGAAACACACGTATGGTACTAGAATATGGATTGAATAGGAGAAGAACTAGAGAGAGAAGTAGAGATATGGAACCTTTAGTGAGAGAAAGAAAGGGAGGTTAGATTAAATGAGTGAAAGGTCCAACCCTCTCCTTTGGTGGAGAGGGATATTTATACTACTACATAGGGTGCCCCTAGTGGGCTGTGGAGCAAGCTGACAGTGGGTAAAGACCCGACCCACTCCACAATATTAATAATAACTAAACTACTACTAATATTACTAATAAACCTACGAGCTATTAAGTGCTAATAAGTACTCGGGGTGACCGAGTCTTCAACTGAATATTTATATTCCTAACAATCTCCCCCTAAGGGAGGTCACCCCGGAAGTAATGTTCTGCATTCTAGCACTCTATCCTTGAATCTTGACTTCATAGCTCGTAGACCTTGATTCTTCAGCGTCAAAAATCTTTGTGCCTTCAGCAGTGAACTTGCGATGACTGTTCTTTGTTTTGGATGATCTTTGAGTATTCTTTGAAGATATCATCCAACATATGTCTTCCAGTCATCTTGTGGCTTCGTTATCATGAGAAGTTGTGATCTTGGAGCCTTCTTTGAGATCATCAGCCACCGTAAATCTCTGAGCTCATCCATTGTAGTAATGCCTCCATGTGATATGTTGTGACCGTTGAACTCGCATGCTCACACTTTTCTGGATCATGATATTTATCATCAGAGTTGCGGAAGCTGTGTCGTAGGTCTTTTTGCTAGCATGATGTTTTGATAATCAATTGGAAGTGTGAGCATGGAGTGTGGATTGACACGTCTCTGCTGGAATCAGGAACCACCATCGCCATCTTTATATGAATCTGAAATAAAACAGTTAGCAATAAAGTTGGAGAACGAATATGGCTTTGTCATTCGTTCGATGTGGTGGTTGGATTTAACCTTCGGTTCTGTGAAGACCGACCTGTGATCAGGTAGAATCCCCTTTAAAGAAGATTCTCCTTGACAGGAATTTCCAGCTTGTAGTAATGAGTCTTCCAACAAGTTAATGTCAGAATCATCATACTAAGCATGTTCTAATACCGGAACGTCTCAAAGCAGACAGCATGGTAGAGTGAATCAGTGAATTACATACCCACTGATTGACGAGAAATTGATTAGAAAAATCACTTGCGAGTTACTGGATAAACATTTTGTGCAACACGACAAGGGTTTTATAAATTGAATCACATTTCTGTCAAAAATACTTTTGTTTGAAAATTTTCACAATCAATGTGCTCGAAACTTTGTTGGTGAGCACATTGAAAGGTTTTCCAAAAGTATCCGTCAATCCGTTTCCTGGAACAAGTTTGATTCAAATTTGAATCGCCCCATCGTTTCTTTCCAGTTGTCACAAGCTTGATCCATGAAGGATCTCACATGTCACCCACCAAGAGCTTGTTTGATGTTGGCTCTAGAAGGATTTCCATCTTCATTGTAAATACTTTACGCATTACTCGGATGTTCTGGCAATACCACAAGGATAATGCGTATGACTCTTCATATATAATTTCTTGCTTTTCACGGTGTATGAAACAGCAAGCATATTGGAAATGTGTCCTACTGAGATTAATGGATGATCTCTGGGCTCTAGACTCAATAGTGCGTTTTGATTTAGTGATCGGAGGCTGGAGAGGACTGCCACCTTTTCAATATCATCTAACTCGGAGTGAGAAAGATGATAGCAATGTATTGATCTCCGTGACAAGTGAAACAAGAGTCCTTTGAGGGACCTTGAGTGGCTAGGGAGGGTTGTGCAGCGTATCACTGGGTCCATGATACTTTGTCTTCAATGTTCGTAATCAACTACGTGATTCTGACAGCATATGTATTGACCCGGTTTCTGCCTAAGATGTAAGGAGGACTTCTTTCTTTTCACCCTTTATCTTTACATTTCTTTTTCATTCTTCAACCCCTTCAGCGCTTACCGAGACTTCATTACTAGCACCTTGTTGGGTTTGTTCCAACACTAGCTCCATCTCAGTCGGCACTCTTCCCTTATTCACTTTTTCTCCTTTTTTGCAATCATACCTAAGGACTTCTACACTAACTAGTGGATTGTCCCTGGGTAGATCCCTCCGGCTCTGGCGGGATCTTGGGAACTTATACCTAACCTAACCATCCTTATAACACCAATAAATTAAATAAAATGGTCGGTCTTTGGCTTTCTTCCACAATTGCCATCACAAATCATTCGCTCCCCCTCAATATGTGCATCGATTATACGAAAAGGTTTAGCACATACGGGAGAGCCTACACTTGAGTTTCAAAAAATCACATTTTTTATCAGAATTCCATATTTAAATCACATTCTCTCCCCCGATCAAAAATTTCAAACCACTTGAGATTTGTGATCCCAATTGATTTAAATAAGTGAGAAATTTTGGGAGAAAATGTGGTCAGGTTATAATGTGTTCTGATTATGGAGCATACTATGCTCCCCCTTAAACCACGAGAGAGAGTGTCACTGCTGATGTTGCACAAAGCTTGCAAGGTGTCAGAAATTTGAACAAATACTCTCCCCCTCAATTAATGACCCGTTTTCTATTGAAAGAGCTGTAGTCATTCAATTGAGCATCAAGTATTTGTGAAAATTTAATACAATTTACCACCTTGTGTAACATCAAAACTCTCTTGAAGAATCATAGAAGATAAAGAGTCTGATGTAAAGAAGACTTCTCTTCTTATACACGAAATGATGCACTGAAACGTACATCAAATCGGGATAACATGGATATAAAGTAATCCATGCCCAGGTGAACATCACCCGGTTGGAGGAACAGCAGTCTTTTTGGCGACATGCTTTCCCCATTGTACAGTGCGGGTTGCAGCATGAAGTAACTGCAAGCCATTAAGACATGTTTTAACCAATTAATGTAACTTCTGCTCGAGCTTCATTTAAAGACCCGTGTCATTATTGAATGACATTTCTAGGTCCGTAAATGTTATCAATAAACAGAAGACATGCCTAGGTGAAGCTATTTTTGGTATTTTCTGATTTTTTCGATTTTTAGGGTTTTTATAGGTTTTATATTTTTCTATTTTCCTTTTTGTTTTAATATGTATACAACTATATACAAGGATATGAGAAGTCAATCCCTTACTCCTCCTTTTCTTCTTGAAGACACTTGAGGGTTTCAGGTGTCAAGCTCTTCATTCCAAGACGTGGGAGAATAAACTGAAACCTTTCTCTCGGAAGAGCCTTGGTGAAGATGTCTGCTAACTGAAACTCTGTCCTCACGAAGTATAGCTCCACTATTCCCTTCTCAACCTGTTCCCTTATGAAGTGATGCCTGATGTCGATGTGTTTAGACTGGGAGTGTTGAACATTGTTGCAACAGAGAGCGATGGCGCTTTTGTTGTCACAATATAGAGGAATCTTGTTGTATGAGAATCCATAGTCTGAAAGTTGTGATCGCATCCATAGGATTTGTGCACAGCAAGCTGACATAGCAATGTACTCAGCTTCAGTAGAAGATATGGATGTACTCATTTGCTTCTTAGAAGACCAACTAACCAACTTTTCCCCTAAAAACTGAGCTCCCCCTGAAGTACTTCGACGGGTGTCTTGACACCCCGCATGATCAGCATCAGCATAAGCCGTTAACTCCATAGCCGTGTCCTTAGGATACCAGAGACCCATATGAACTGTTCCTTGAAGATATCTGAAGATCCTTTTTACTGCTTCCAGATGCTTTTTGGTAGGCTTGGATTGATACCGAGCGCACATACATACGGCAAACAGAAGGTCTGGTCTACTAGCAGTGATGTACATTAAGGATCCAATCATGCTTCTATACTTTGTTTGGTCGACTGGAATCCCCGAAGGATCTTCATCTAGTCTTGATCTATCAACCATGGGAGTGTCAACAGGCTCACTTGAATCAAATCCAAACTTTTTCAAGATCTCATGGGCATATTTGGATTGATTTATGAAAATGCCTGTGGGACTTTGTAGAGATTTGTAATCCTAGGAAGAATGACATTTGTCCCATCATTGACATTTGGAACTTGGAACTCATCTCCTTTGAAAATCTATCACATTCACTAGGATCTGATGAAGCAAAAATAATATCATCTACGTAAATCTGAACATGAAGCAGATGTTTGCCCGACTTCCTAGTGAATAATGTGGGATCAACAACACCCTTCGAGAACCCGTTTGCTAGAAGGAACTTGGACAATGTATCATACCATGCCCTTGGTGCCTGCTTTAAGCCGTAGAGAGCCTTCTTCAAGCGGTAGACATGAGTAGGATGTTCAGCATCCACAAATCCTTCTGGTTGGCTCACATAGACTTCTTCCTTTAAATCACCATTCAGGAATGCCGTTTTGACATCCATCTGGTAGACTATCATATTCCGACTAGCAGCATTGGCAAGGAAGATTCTAATGGCTTCAATTCTAGCAACTGGAGCAAACGATTCTTCAAAGTCTATGCCCTCTTCTTGTCTGTATCCTTTTGCAACTAACCGTGCCTTGTTCTTTAAAACATCACCATGCTCATCTAGTTTCACCTTGAAAATCCACTTAAGAGCAATAATCATAGAACACTCTGGAGGAGGCACCAATTCCCATACTTCAAGTCGATCAAATTCATGGATTTCGTCTTGCATAGCCTCGAACCAGCAATCTTTAGTCATTGCTTCTTTGGCATCATTTGGTTCGACTTTGGATAGTACGGAATTGAAGAAGCACCACAGTGCATCAGTGGCCAGTTGTTTACGTGTGGATACAGGACGAGCGGGATTGCCAATGATGTTGTCAATTGGATGATCGTTGGTCCATTTTCTGAGATGATCATGAGGTTGAGGGTTTTGAACTGATGTTGCCGTGTTGTGTTCTTCGAAAGAGGATGTGTGGGTTGAAGATTTAGGAGCAAATATATTCTCAAAAGGAACATCATCTATAGGAGCAAACGGATTAACTTCCAAAGAATGGTCATCTGCAGATTCTTGTTGCACCGGAGAGGATTGAGTATTTGATGATGAGGGTGATTGACTGGCAGCTGGTGCATTGAAACTGATTGAGACTGATGCTGATGGGCCTTCAGAGCCTTGCGGAACTTGAGCATCAGCATTAGGAAGAACAGCTGCAGCATTTGAGGTCGTTTCATTTGTTGGCTCAAAATATTCGTCAAACATAGGATCAAATAACTTTTTCAACTCCTCACTAGTTGGTGGTACATAAGACTCTGCAGGCGTGGGATTCTGTACAAGCCCTGAACTAATTGGTCCAGGTGTCAAAAGTTTAAGATCGGGTCCAGAACTGGTTTGTCCTGAAGCAGGTTGCTCACTCAGCTCATCGAACGTAACATGAATGGTTACCATGATTTGTCGGGTTCTTTTGTTGTAGATTCTGTACCCCTTGCAATCTGGTGCGTATCCAACAAACATACCTACGTCTGCTTTGGCTCTTAACTTTCCCAAGTCTTGACCTTCATTAGTCGGATAGCAAAGTGCGCCAAACACACGAAGAAAGGAAAGATCTGGCTTTTTGTTATGAATTAGCTCATAGGGAGTCTTGTCATGAGTAGGATGAATCAGGGAACGGTTTTGGGTGTAACAAGCTGTTGCAATAGCCTCTGCCCAGAGAAACATCGGTGCCCCTGAAAATATAAGCATGGTTCTCGCAGCTTCCACCAGAGTACGGTTTCTTCGTTCAACTACTCCGTTTTGTTGTGGAGTACGGGGGACACTTTTCTGGTGTGTGATGCCAATATTTTCATAGAAATTTCTGAGTTGATGGTTAACAAACTCAGTTCCATTGTCAGTGCGGATGATTCTGACAGTTTTGTCGAGCCTTACTTGCAGCTGTTTTATCAGTTTGATGATAACCTCTGGAGTTTCATCCTTTGTTCTCAAAAACTTTACCCATGTAAACCGAGAGTAATCATCTACTATCACAAGAACATATTTCTTTCCATTTATGGTTTGTACTCTCATTGGGCCGCACAGATCCATGTGAAGGGTGTGAAGAACTTCCAAGTTGGTGTTGACGGTTTTGGGTTTGAGGGTTTGTTTCTTGCTTTTGCCCAGTTGACATGCGGAGCAGAGATGATCTTTCTCAAATTTTAGTCTGGGCATGCCTCGTACAAGATCTTTGCGGGAAAGATTATTTATGGTACCGAAGTTTAGATGGTTCAGACGACGATGCCACAGCCATAATTTTGTCTTGGAGGCTTTAGAAAGCAAGCAAATGGGAGAGGACCTCAACATTTCTTCAATCGATATGGTGTATAGATTTGTGCCCCGACTGCCTTTTAGAAGATCTACACCATCCAATTCCCTGACGAAACATGTGTGTTTTCTGAAAGTCACTTCTAGATCTGAATCACAAAATTGACCCACAGAAAACAGATTGTGCCCTAATCCTTCCACATAATATACCCGTGAGATTACACTGTCACCGAACACATAATCTCCATAACCCATAATCGCACCAAAATGGTCGTTCCCGAATCTAACTGTCCCGATAAACTTTTTCATGAAGTTCTTGAGCCGTGAGCGATCCCTAGTCATATGTTTTGAGCAGCCTGAATCCAAATACCAAAGGACGATTTGTACGACCTGCATTTGAAGACAGACAAAGATGGATAACTGAAATATGTGGATCCTCACGTGCAGCTGGGGTCCGTTTGGTTAGCATTCACAAATTCAAGAGCAACAGAGTTTGCTAATACTGAAGTCTCTACAGTGGGAACTATCCTAGAGTCAGCGGATGGCCTATTTGGAAGGCATTGTGTTCCTAGAGACAAAATTCGACCTGTTGGCCTCCATTCTTTAACTTTCACAAACCTATGATCATTCAGCTTAGGCAATGGACTTTTATTTCCTAAAATGAATTTTCTTCCAGTGGGTCTCCATTGATACCCAACAGTAGCAAAAGTTTTTCCTGTTGCCTTCCAAACTTTCTTACTTCTTTCAGTTTTCCTAACATACTTAACTTGGGGTGGTGCATGAGATATCAGAAATGACACAACACAATCATCATGATTAGCTTAAATTAAGCATTTGTCACATGTTTTACAGACCGCATTAGAATTCGAATTAATTACAGTACTTTTGATACTAGAATAAACACGATTCAATCTAGTCATTACAAACTTATTGTTCCTAGGTTGGGCTTCTACACTCTTCTTGTGATCACTATTAGCTGACGCAGTCCTATCTTTCCTTGCATTGCCTCTAGGCTTTGACTCGCTAGCTTGGGTGTCACATTTCACTCCTGTAGAAGTAATGATAGGAACATTAGTTTGTTTCACTGTCACATGCTTTCCTGATTTTGATGTGCTGGGTTCTGATGTTCTTGATGGCAAATCAAAGGTTACATGCTTGTTTTTAATAGTGGATGATGATGCACCTAATCTATCTCTTTGGTTGCTAGACTTGGGACCCGTGCCAATGGCATATTCTAACTGTTTCTGGATCCTTTTTGTGAGGACGTAGGCATAACCTACTGCCTTATCAAGTGGTTTTTCTATTCTGTCCTCTTCCACAACCTCACGAAGAGTGTCAAGTCCATCCCTAAGGTGACAGAGATACATTTGATGGACAGGTCTGTTATTTCTCATGGGAAATGGAATAGGCCCCACATCAACATCGTACATTTTACAAGCAGAGACCTTTGACGCAACACAATTACAAGAGGTACTTGGCATTTTTCCTTTCACTTGAGTCTTAAGATTCTCAATTTCATTTAACAAAGAAGTTATCTTTTCATTATGACTATTTCTTGTAACTTTAATTGAGTCATATAACTCTTTGTAATGCTGTTTAATCTTAGAATTTTCTTCTCGAAAACACTCATTTTCATAATGTAACTTATTGATGGTGTCTTGATATTGAAACTTCTGAGAATCTGAAGATGAAGGTTTATTGGTGCCATACACATCACACTTGTTGGATTTCAATTGGGCAATTTGGGCCCTCAACAGTCGAATCGTGTTTGTGTGAGCTTGAATCTTTTCATCTCGTTTGCTTAATTCAAAATATGTATCAAACTCAGGAGCATCCAAGGATGTCTTGTCATTTGATATTTTGCATTTTTCTTCTAAATGTTGATATTTTAGTTGCAGATTTAGATAATCAACCTCTAGTTTTGCAAAACGTTTAACCATGTTATCATGGTCATCATTTTGAATTTTGTCAAGCAATTTCACATTCTCCCCCTCAAGCTCAACAACACGATTCTGGGTAACATTTAAAGCAATAGCATACTCATGAAATTGACAAGCAGATAAAGCAGAATCAGTAGCAGTATAAAATACATCTTGCGCAATACATCTAGCAATCAAGTTGTAATTGGCGATGAGTATGTTTTTTCTTTCAATTTCACGACTTTTAAGTTCTATTGCACATTGAGTTACCTCATTTTCCATATCTTTAAACACTACTTTCATTTCATTTATTTCGGTATTAAGGGCAGTTTGCATCCCTTCAAAATGTTCTTTAAGTAGTTTAAAGAATGGCATAACCTCAGTCAAGTAACACCTTTTTGCATGCTCAAAACACCTTTCCCCCTTAGTAATTCCGGTTGGTGTGATTCTCTTCTTACATGTTTTATCAAAATCAGCAAATAGTTGCCAAAGCACGTATAAGCTAATTAAGGTTTTGCATTCAGTGGGAAGAGACAAAGGAACCAAATGCCTAGGTGTATTGGGAGGATACACCGTTATGGACGCAACTTTTCTAATGAATGGGGTGTTGGCTTTAAGTTTATCTTCCTTTAGCTTTTCTATATCTTGTGACCAAAATATTTGTTCAGGTGTTAACTTCATTTGAGGAGCAAACACAGTCAAACGATTCTGCTCATAATAATCAGGGGGTTTGACTATTATTCGTTTGGCTATGCATTTGGGATCCCTCATTTTCTCATTCATTCTTTCCCTATTGCTATCTTCTATCTCCTCACTTTCTTTCAAAGAAAAATACTTAGGGGGTGCATGGTTGGGCATGATCATCACATTGGCATCGTACAAGGCAGGTTGAGCTATTTGAGCAGTCCTAAGGTATGCTAGCTTAGGTTCACCTATCCTTCTTTCACTATGTTTATCACACAGCTTCTTATGCATATGAATCATTTGAGCAGTCTGTCTGGTTTGATCTTGTGTGTACAACTTATCCTCAAGCTTGTTCTTTAAGGTTTTGAGTCTAGAAAAATCATTTAAAAGTTTCGTTTCTTTTTCTTTGAATTCTAGCTTTAGTGTACTTATACAATTTTGAACTTCCTGTTTTTGTTTAACAGATAAATCCAGCTGATTTTTCAAAGAATTTAACTCTTGTTTTAATGTTTCTTCTCTTACTCTAGTTTCTTTTATAAGTGTACACTGTTGATCTTCCATTTTCTGCTCACGTTCAGTAAGCTCAAACTTAGCACGCTGTTCATACATAGCTACTTGTTCCTTATAGATGTTTAGTCTAGTGATCAAGTTATCATTAGGAGCAAGTACAGTGTTTTCATGCCACTCACATGCATTATCTACGTCACATGTATTTTCTAAGGCACACACGTTATTAACAACACAAGCATTATTATCAACAGAAGATTCTCCATCTTGTACATCAGGCACATTGTTGTGAGTCAAATATTGTTCATATGGAATCATATTTCTATTTTCCATGTCAACATTATTTGAGTCAGAAACATCTCCCTGTTGTACTTCGTTGGGAATCTTTTGTTCATCAACTACTTCATATGTGTCATAAAGTTTTAGTACCTCAGAAATCACAGATGCATTTGAAGAACCAGCTTGTCGAGGTGATGAAGCCAAGGATGTCAAGTTAGCCATGAAGACTGTTTGAGCCGTTGGTTCATCATCCACATCAGAGTCAAATGCATCACAATCATCAGCTTTGAAGATGTTGGGATCGTTGAGTGCTAGATCCTGAAGTGGGTGCTCATCCACATCTTCATCAAAAGTATTTCCCCCATCACCAGCCAAAAACAACAATTCTTCCTCATCCAATACAGCTCTATTCTCTTGAGCCTGCATCAACAGCATCTTGTCCTTGAAGTAATCTGAGTTCTGAGGATGTTTTGGTTGATTGCAATTCCTGGCAATGTGTCCCAGTCCTCCACAATTATAACACTTGAGCTGTTTCCCCTGCCCCTGATTGGCATTCCCCGCTCTGTTCTGGACATTACCTCTACCCATGTTTCTTCCTGCTCTCCCTTGCACATTCTTAACCACAATTTTCCCATCCTCCACCATTGCTAGATTGCGTGGGTTGGATGAGTTTCTTAACTGATTGTTGGTCTGAGGGAGAGATGTTTTCAATTGTTGAACCAGTAATGATATTTGGTTGGTGAGGTTATCAATCATTTTGTCGGTCTGAGAATTGCCTGAGTCGAGTTGTGAGCTCATAGCAGAAGATGATGAGTGAAGTTGATGATAACCTTGGTTAGATGATGGTTGGGTGTTTGGTAGAGCACTTGCCATAAATGACAGTGGGTCATTAGGAGTTGAAGGATTGAGCTTTTCTCTCAGCACCCGATCGTAGGCAGCATGCTTCTCATGTTGTTGCAGGTAGGCATACAACTGTTCATAGTTAGTATCTCTCAGACCTTTGTTGAGTTTGACAGCAGTAACAAATCTGTCCCATTCTGGAGTCATGTTGTTCACAAACATTGAGTTAAGTTGGATGTTGGGCATAGTCATTCTTATCATCCTCATGTCATTCACCAACTTATGTAATCTCACATAGTAGTCTGTGATATTCTCTCCTGGCTTCATTTTGAAGTGTTCAAACTCATCATACAATTGTGATTCACGGTCTTCTTTTGTGAGTTCTGACCCAGCTAGCAACATCTTTACATTGTCCCACACTGCTTTAGCTTCAGTGTTGAAATTGATGAGTTTGTAGACATCCTTTGGCAAACCTTGAATAACAATGTTTGAGGCCCTAATGTCAGCATCATACCTCTTCTTTTCCTCTTCATTAAGGTCATTGTAAGTGCGTGGTCTGTCAATTCCAAAGGTGACTGTGCCATCTTCACCAGTAGTAACAGCATCTCTGGTAGTACCCATCTGAAATGGTCCTTCATCAATGGACTTAAGGATGTTTGCTACATTGTTTTTTCCCAAGCAATAAAGCCGTATTCTCTATGCCCACGACTCATAGTCTGTCCTATCTAGCATAGGTGGACGGGTATCCGATCCTGCAGCTTGAATGTCATATGATTCGGTGCTTGTCATGCTGGCCATAATGTATACGGGATTTTACAGTTCTTGTGATTTAACCGAGAAATCGAATCTTTCGCGGGACTTTCTAAAATCACCAAGAAACAAACCGTAAACTGAGAGTTACTTGCAAATTAGAATTTTAAGTTTTAACTCAAGGAAACTCAAATCTCAATTGATCAAATCGCAAAGTGTCAAGACACAGCTTGTCAAATCGCAGCAAGACAAATCGCAAGCTTATCAAATCGCAATAAGTCAAATCACAAGTGTTAGCTTGCAACGTCAAATCGCAATAGATCAACTCGCAAACTTATCAAATCGCAATAAGTCAAGTAGCAGCTTGTCAAATTGCATATAATCAAATCGCAATTTGGGAACTATGAGTCAAATCACAAAGTTCAACTCGCAAGTGCACAAGTCGCAACTCACTATATCAAAACGCAACAGACAAATCACAACCCTGAGAAACTGGTCAAACCGCAACTGACAACTCGCAACTCTAACAAGTCGCAACCCTGACTGACACAAGTCGCAACTCCTAAATCGCAAGTCACTACAAGACAGAACAGTCGCTATCTTTGACAAGTCGCAACTCACAAAAAACGCCAAACCTGTCCCTTTCCTAGCGATTTGTCTTTTTTACCAAAAACAGTAATAAGCCAAGTCGCAACTTCGAGAAACCTCAAATCGCAACTTTCACCTTCCCAACAATACACAAGTCGCTACTAAGAAACTTTTACCGAGGGACAAATCGCTACTATGAACACTTTATCACTACCCCACGAATTGACCAAAAACCACCACACAAAGCCGAAAATAATGATTCCAAACACCAAACACTACTTCAACACAAACCCTAAGCAAGAAAGTACAAGATTTAACAACTTCTAGCTACTAAACAAAGCGCAAAAGAGACATTTAAGTAACTATCTATTCGAACCAAAAGTACCCCAAATCTACACAAATCCGTGATTATAACCATACATGAACCTAACCATGGCTCTTGATACCAATTGTAGTATATTCACAATCAAAGAAACACACGTATGGTACTAGAATATGGATCGAATAGGAGAAGAACTAGAGAGAGAAGTAGAGATGTGGAACCTTTAGTGAGAGAAAGAAAGGGAGGTTAGATTAAATGAGTGAAAGGTCCAACCCTCTCCTTTGGTGGAGAGGGATATTTATACTACTACATAGGGTGCCCCTAGTGGGCTGTGGAGCAAGCTGACAGTGGGTAAAGACCCGACCCACTCCACAATATTAATAATAACTAAACTACTACTAATAAACCTACGAGCTATTAAGTGCTAATAAGTACTCGGGGTGACCGAGTCTTCAACTGAATATTTATATTCCTAACAATGTTTTATTCTCATCTTATGCCTTGAGCCCAAGCTCTCACTTACAACTCAATTTAAGTCGTCTAATTAAAAAAACTGCAAATTAACATAGTTTCATTACATCAGTTGATTTGCTAGTAATGAAAGTATGAATTTACCTTTCCATTGCAATCTAGTCCAAGCTCTCACATGACGTAAATCACAATAAACTTAATTCGATAAAACCTATTAATAATCAATTCTAGGTTTATATTGTATATATTCAACTAAGACTATCACTTACAAAGATAAGTGAGCCACATGCATCGAAGTATCGATTGCATTAGTCATAGTTAAATATACACCACATAGCACGTAATTGATTACTTAATATATTAGAGTCTTCTCCAATTCGACATCTATCAATTAAATTACATGTGTAAAACTTAACCATTAATTCATATAGCAAATTTAAACAATTTAAATTATCACAACAACGAATCCATGCCAAACATGCATGTTTTCATGGATTCTACATAACAATTATCAAGTTGCCACAAGATCGCATACTAACACATAAACATGTTAATCTAGGGTTTCTAATCAAATTAAATTACAAAACCAAACCCTAAATAATTATAGGGCAATCGGCCCCTAAAAAAATTAGGGTTTCGATTTTAGTATAAACCCTAAATCGACCAAACATGTAAAACACAATCAAGATTCATTTTTTATGTGTTTCGGTAATTAATTACACGTTATAACGGCTCTTGATGCCACTGTTGGAATATTAATATCATGACAATCATAATTAAATACAATAAACATCAAAGAACACATGCGGAAGCGTATGAACAATAACACATAATTAATTAACCGAATTTAAACGTATGCGTACCTTAATGATTCTAGCAAAACAAGAATCAATCCAAGCAACAATAGTGATGAACCCTAATTAGGATTTATAAGGATTACACGAATTGCCCCTTACCGATTTTGCAATTCAATCAAAGAATCAAACAATAGTGTGTTTGATTCACGTTCTTGTACACACGTACTAATACCAAGTAAATGTTTATGCAAGTAAAGAACACAAAACGTTTTAGGTTTTCAAAACCAAAAAGTCGAAACCCTTAGGAGGGGGGGTTCGGCCGATTAATCACAAGAGAAAGAAAACACACTTTTAGGGTTTAGTATTGTCTACAAGAGATACCAAAACTAAGAACCCTTAATGTGTTTATATAGTGTAGATTACTTGGAGCTCAAGTTAGATTTGGGTTGGGTTTCCCCTCCCCAAACCGATCGGCCAACACCCTCTAAGGGTATTCCGGAATCTTCTTGACTTACCAAATATTTACACATATTTCTTTCCTTTTATCGATTAACGGTCGTTAGTCATTATCCGTTAAATACTAACGGTCGTTATGTGTTTTATGTATATAATAATTAAATATAACTTTTTATAAATAATTATTATTCATTTACTCTTCATACGTAAATTGTGTAATCCCGTAGTCTCGAGTTCGATCCTAACATACGACTACTAAAATAATGTCCATAAAACTAACAATATCTTCTTCCAAAATGTATTCCTTCCTTTCTTCTTATGGGAAATTTTGGCTAAAATAACAGTAGTTGACGCTAAACGAAGTAAAAAAAGCGTTGGAATTTTAAAGCTTATTTTAGTAGTGTTAGAATTTTAATGTTTTTTTAACCGCTTGCTGACGCTAAACGTTTTTAAATTCTGTTTAATGTGTTGTGCCAAACCCGTAAACTCGGTGGTAAAATACAATATGAGTTTCAAAAGAAAAGAAAATATTAGGAAAAAATAAAAATAAAAAAGATTGGTTGACTTTTAAATGTCATTCCCGCCCTTTCTGCTGCCCATGAAGTATGCCGTCCAATCTTACAATAAAAACATTCCAAAGATATGATATCACTCTTTCTTTACATAAATTATTTAAGATAAACATGCACCCACGTTTAATATCTCTTCCAAAAAAAAAAAAAACCAACAAAACTAAGATACACCAAAAAATAAGCACTAATATCCTTCTCATTAATTTCCATATTTCCTACCAAATTTCATCCTTTTTTTCCTAAGAAAAATAGCTCAATAAGTTCAAAAAAGCTTAAAACATGTATCATGCTATAGTGTTGCATAGCATTTCATAGTAGAACACAAGATAGTCATCATACATTTGATCATTATATTCGTGACTAGATCGACTTTAGACACTTAGAAACAAGAATCATGGCAGATACGAGAAATAAGTCTCCGGTTTCTAAGTCTGGTATATGTTTGATGGTTTTATGTTATTTCATTGAATACTAAAGGTGACAAACAATTTTTAATATTTTGTTTCTTTTTTCTTTGTAGACATGGAACAGATGAAGGAAAAATTTGTGTGGCTGCTTTTGGGAGAAGATATGACGGGTAGTGGAAAAGGAGTTTCATCAGCTTTGGCTTTATCAAATGCAATTACAAATCTTGCTGGTAATATTTTCTTTTTTGGTTTTATGTTATTTAAACAACTGGAGGTTTTTGTGTTTTTGATTAATTTATCTTCAGATTTTTGGGAAATTTGTAGCTTCTGTGTTTGGAAGACTTAATAAACTTGCTCCGATCCCTGAAGAGAAAAAAAGGAAATGGAGGAAAGAAGTTAATTGGCTTCTTTCGGTGACTGATAACATTGTTGAGTTCGTCCCATCTCAACAGATAGGAAAGGATGGTTCAAATATGGAGGTAATTTATTTGTATCTTCGTTTATTGTGTGTGTTATATACGATTATTATGGGCGGGGTTGGAAGGGTAGTGCCGTAGTGTTACAGGTCAAGTCAGATTGAGTTGATCAAGAAAAAAAAATTGTCCTAAAATTTTGTACCTCTTAAAAATGATCAGTGTTATTTCAAATATGATTACAAAGTTATATTGATTCAGTAATGATCTAATTGTTTGATTAAAATAGATTAGGGGATTTATGCATTACGAAGACAATTTTAGGCGATGTCAAATGTGTTTGACACAGTTTGAGCCTCTTGATCATTTTAGCTGAGTATTGATTTTACCTGATCTAGATAGAACATAACTCGGATTGACTCATTCTAAGTAAATGAGTCAAAAATTCTCCTCTAATCATTGTATATAGAATTTTCAGATCACGAGATTATGGTTTCTGATCCTGATTTTTGCAGATTATGGTGCAACAACAAAGAAAAGATCTTCATATGGACATCCCTGCTTTAAGGAAACTTGATGCGATGCTAATTGTAACGATTTTCTCTATTAACATAACTTGTTAAAGTCAAATTTATTATAGATTTAAGTGAAGTAATGATAAAGATACATGTTTCAGGACTGTCTAAACAACTTCAAAGATCAGACAGACTTTTTGTATGTACCTTTAGATGCAGATGAGTCAATCGATAAATGGTGGACACCGAGAGTCAAGGTTCCTCCAGGAGGACTCTCGGATGAATCAAGAAAATGGATGCAGCATCAAAAAGATTGTTGCAATCAAGTTCTTAAGGCTTCGATGGCCATCAATGCTCAAGTTCTTTCAGAAATGGAGATCCCTGAGACCTACATCGAAGCTCTCCCAAAGGTAATCTTGATACTCTATTAAAAGTACCAGTCACATAAATTTTCTGGAAAGAGTTTCATGATTTGTGTACCTGGTACCCATTTATAGAATGGTAAAACTAGCTTGGGAGATGCGATCTACAAGAGCATTACAGATGAGTTTTTTGATCCGGAACAATTACTATCGACTATAGATATGTCATCTGAGCAGAATGTTATGGACCTCAAGAACAAAATGGAAGCTTCAATCATCATATGGAAGAGAAAAATGAATCAAAAGGACATGAAGTCTTCTTGGGGTTCAATTGTAAGCTTGGAAAGGAGAGAACTCTTTGAAGAACGAGCGGAGACCATTTTACTACTCCTCAAACAGAAATTCCCATCTCTTCCGCAATCCTCACTAGACATTATCAAAATCGAGAACAATAAGGTATGATCAAGTAAACTATGTCCTTCAAAATTTCCTGTGTTTGACTATAACGAACTCTTGATTTTGTTAATTATGTAGGATATTGGTCATTCAATACTTGAGAGCTATTCAAGAGTGATAGAGAGTTTAGCAACCACAGTAATGTGTCACATAGAAGATGTGCTTAACGCAGATGAAATGGAACAAAATCCATCAGGAAGGATCAAGAAGAATCAATCAATGGACTCCATAGGAGCATCACCACGATCAATGCGTGCACTTAGTCTGCTGAAGGATCGATCTCCAGTACACAGTCCTAGAGTACCTACCTCAGTGCCACTATCTGACCCCGTAGGGTGGGTTGTAGATCATGGAGAAATGGAGACATATGGAAACTCTAGTCCTGACTTAAAGATTAAACCGCCTAAAATTTTGACAAAAGCAAAGATGTCATACATTGAGAAGCTTGAGGCTTATGGATTAAGAAGCCCCACTGCCCGACATTAGTGCCATCATAACTCTTAGAACAAGGAAGAGCAAGGTGAAAAAAGTAGGACTAGTGGAGAGATGATTATATCCCAGTGAATGTAAATATATAGCGTTCACACAAACCCTCCCCCATTCTTCTCTACATGGTCGAAAGGGGAAAAGATGAATCATATTGCATTCAAGTTTTCAAGATTATGTATAGTATGACTTTCGTAGATTAAGGTTTGCAAACCCCCTCCTCTCAGCTTATGCGCCTATCTCTCGGATCATCTATGTTAGATTTCATCTTGACTTGAGAATTAATTGTATCAGGTCTTTTGCCACCTTTAGGAAAAAGTGATGGTTGTGGAGTATGAATATTTTTGTCAAGTATTTTTATAACTATAATTGTTGCAGAAGTTTGTATGTTATATGTGTAAGGTGTTCCTTGAAATATTATTAACTTCACTTGCTATGATGCATTGACTTTTGAAGTATATTGCTTGAATATGGATTCGCTAAATTATGTTAGAGTTGATTTTGTTTAACCAACCTTTACTGATTATTTTACAGTGACTTTTGATGGTTATAATTTGTTGTGGTATTATACTTAATTTGCAAGACTTGCACAGTACTAATAAGTGTATAGCTTGATTTGGTATTCAAAGGTTTCTTTCAATCTGCTCATGCATATGATTGCCCATGATTAATAGAAAGACAGTAATGGATTAGATAAAAATACAAATCCATCGACTATCTTTCATCTCCTTCGAAGCTGGTTAAGAACTTGGTAGTTGCATGTCTGCACCTCGCTTTTCAACGCAAAAAAGGTTTATTTTGTTTAATCTTGATGCCACATTATGGTTCTATCATCTTTAGAGATCTGATCTACCTTGGTTTGTTTTTACAAGTTAACTGAAATAATCAAAATTGCCATACAAATCTTGAGCAGCAATCATTCAAATCCAAATCTACTTGAAACAATTGTATAATGTGAAACTGTAGTTAAGCATCTGTTTTTACACTCACAAAGCAAATAACAAATGAACATACTGACAAATTAATTTATGAAGTAACAAGGGATTGTTGAGACTGAAATAAACACCTTTACTTGTACATACAACTCCTATCAACATGCCTCGAATTGCTTGGTTGCAACTCAAATGGAGGAGATATCCGTCTTTTTGTCTCGAGCTCCATGGAATATAAAGAGACTAAGCTTAACACTCGCACCCCGAAGATCTTTGTTGTTGCCCACCCCCCACATCGATAGTGTCCGGTAGGTAGCTTTATCCACAACAAAAAGTGAAGAAAAAAGGTTAGCCTCATTGTTTACATAATCCTACTTACCTCCTACAGGTCAAATGGGTAAGCTATAAACTTGGCTAAAGAAATGGTTGAACAAGTGAAGCGGGTCAACAGTAACCCAAAGTGGATTTACAATGCACAAAACCTGCTATATGGTTTTATTTTGAAAAACTAGATTATCATGGTAATCATACTTAAAAAATCACTATTATGAATTCCAAGAAAAGAAAAGACAAAAAGAAGTTACCAGTTCAGCCAGACCAATATATGACCCGTAAAATTTTACGTGTTTTTACCCATTAATCAATCCACCCACTTTTTACCCTTTGCTTTCATTTGTTCACACCATTTTCTTCCTTTCTATTACGTAACGAAACATATGTTATCACACAATAGAAATGTCAGTGTCAAATAACCAAAATGAATACAAGCTTACATTTCTTCCTCTGGCTCATTCTTAAGAGCATTTTTGGCTATGCACTCAAAAGCAGCATCAACATTAAAACCCTCCTTTGCAGAAGTTTCAAAGTATGGAATATTTCCTTTCGAAGCACACCATGCTCTTGCTTTCTTCTCTGATACCTGTAATTTAGGAAAGAACACATTGTAACACGTACATCCTGAATAACTAAAAAAAGGCAATGGCAGTTGAAAGTTGAAACAATAATATCAAGTATTACAGATTGGAATAAAAAATAGGGCAAATATTTTTAAAAAAGTATCATATTTGACACCATTTGTTTTTCTGGGTAGCGAACAAATTTTTTTGCTTAAAAGGGTACTTTTCTTTCAAATTCGTCTTTTTTGAGGTATTTTGCGACATTTTTTGACATTTTTGCCCTTCGAAAATAAAAATTTCTATTAGCTGAAAGGGACAAAAATGTCGCAAAATATTGCAAAATACCCTAAAAAGGCTGAATTTGAAAGAAAAATACCCGTATAAACAAAAAAATTTGTTTGCTACCCATAAAAACAAATGGTGTCAAGTATGATACCTTTTTGAAACATTTGCCCTAAAAAATACACTTCTGACAGTACATGAAAACTCATATCAAGTATTACAGATTGGAATAAAAATTGAGCGATCACATGTGATGGACTTCAAATTAAGAAGGAAGGTAAAGAAGAACGATCATCTTACCACTCGACTATTGCCTCCATCAACATCTACCTTGTTCCCCAATACAACAAATGGGAAGTTTTCCGGGTCAGAAGGGCTAGCCTGAATTATGACAAAATTTGGTTATCAAATTAACAAATAGGTAGTAGATTGTGTTGATACTATGCAGTCAATAAGTGATCAGGATTTTTACCTGAATTAGAAACTCCTCTCTCCAATTGTTAAGGTTGTCAAATGACTTCTTGACATTGACATCATGCACAAGGACACAGCAATCTGCACCACGATAGAATGCGACACCAAGGCTTTGAAACCTTTCTTGTCCTGCTGTATCCCATATCTGAAAATACAGCAAAAACATAAGCTCCAGTAAACATAGGAAGTACAATTGAATTGTCATTATGACATTTCATAGTCAAAACCATGGGCCAAGGCAAGTAAAAATATTGACCTACTTATAAAACACATCTTGCTACAACAATCAGATACGTAAAAGGAGGAGAACAAACAATCTAAATCCACATATGTCTTTAACATATATCGATGCAAAAGACGAAAGCAATCTTGAGATTTCCATGAAGTTGACAAAAGGTGAAAGCTTCGGTGATGCAACGGTGGATTCGACAAGATTGCTTTCATCTTTTGCATCGATATAAGCTAAGGCTTTCAGAAGAGGATGCAAGTTTGATACAAAAGATGTATTATTGATGCAGAACCAAAAGAAAAATTATGAAGCACAAGTAAAAGCAAAAAACAAAACCATTCCATGGAAGAGAGTAGAACCATCCCAGCGTCTGAAAAAGGCGGATAATGGCCATGTGTTCTTTCTGATTAGTTGTCATAAAACAATTTATCACTGGGGTATTCATTATCCAGCAAGTGTTTGGTTCAATATTTGTTTCCCTAAACGGCTTCGGTCATCCTACATTTTGCCTAATCATACAGAATTTCAGCTGGAACTAACGAATGAACATAAAGTTCATATTATGAAATTTTATTATTTGCTTTCCTAGAAAAAAAAAATATACATGAAATTCCATATTAGAATCGAATCAGATTATAATTTACACAATCCGTGTCTTTGTTTTAGCTAAATAGAGTATAACCATTAAACCAGTGGATACCGTATCTTACAATTCAAAACAAATAAATTTCGTGTATCTACAAATCTAGTTCAATTAGCAGAAATATTCAACGGGATCATCTGTCTTTTTGAAGTATCAACTTAGAGCTAAACAGAACTTCCAACAACTATAAGCAAAATGAGTTTCCCAAATTGGAGGGAGATGCTTATCGTAGGGAATCATCTGTCTAGGTTATGCCTACTCCACCCTCCACTCATGTCGTAAACCACAAGAATCTTCTAACTCATACTCAGGAAGGTCGTTTTTTGAACGAGGTTATTGTTTTCTGATGGAAAGGATATTTTGTATAAGAAGTAACAACTTAATTCTATCAATAAACAATATTATGTAAACGTTGTAAAATTGAAGAATATCAGAGAATTGAGAAAATAATGATCACTTTTATTAGTTCCGCCTTTGTTGTCACAAATATTAAAAGAACAAAGCTAACATGGATCTGTTTTTGGGAGTAATGAGGGTGTGAAAAATTTATAAGTGAGATACATAAAAACATGGAACTAGTGATTGAATACTTTTGTATCTGTCTAATCACTGCTTTAAAATTTGACTGCACAAATCATATTGTAATCCTAACTCAGGAATATAATCAATTTATTATTTACTCTTAAGTTTGTCCAGAAGAGTTACTTTCTTAATTATCGACTTATTTCATATATTCCATACAATACGTCAGGAACTAGTGTTGGAGCGATTAATAAGGTTACTCCTTTCTGAGTGGAACGTAACACATTTCTATGTCAAAAATATGGCAACGGAAAGAAGCCTTGAGCTACAAGGTCACCTTTTTATCTACACCATATGTTCCAGTGTATCTACGAACCTGGGACGTTACTCGCCTTGCACTTTTAAAAGTTTATTCGCTTTATGCTTGCATATAATTGTGGTAACTTTCTAGATCTAACAAGCATGTGCACTACACATAAAAAGGACCAAGGGTGCGAGATATCATGTCGCATTACAAACAAGGAAGATATATACTCTACACATACAAACTAATGAAATATCTTCACATCAAAACACTATTAAACACCTAAAAGTAAAAGAACGAAACATCAAACGATATAATCATAAACATAATCGGAATGAATTAGACCTGCAATGTGAAAAGCCTGTCCTCAAACTGGACTTCCTTAGTTAAGAAATCAGCTCCAATAGTAGCTTTGTACTGATTACTAAACTTTCGATTCACATATCTATATTATCACACGATTTATTTAAGGCATACATTCAAATTCAATATCACAGTTGTCATCATATATATATATATATATATATATATATATATATATATATATATATAGTGAGACTTTCTTGCGAGAACCATTTTATCTGCGAGAACTGAGAGAACCACCAAAAACATACATGCACGCCTTCAATAATTGTATTTTTGCACATATGTTCTAAAAACAACATATATGTTTTTAAAAAAACATAGTTGTTCTAAAGAATTTGATAAGAAATTGGAAATACAACATTTTTCTTTGAAGGTGTGCATGTATGTTCTTATAAGGCGTGCAACGACAATATTGTGGCCTTGTGTATGGTTTTTGTGAAAAAAGATGATGAGTTCATGATGATATTGAAGAACATAGGTGGATACTTACGATTATTGATGATTTGCATGTATTTTTATTTTATTTTAAAAGGCGTGCATGTATGTTTTTTGTGGTTCTCTCAGATCTCGCAGATAAAATGGTTCTCGTAAGAAAGTCCCCCTATATATATATATATATATATATATATATATATATATATATATATATATATTCTAAACCAAACCAATTTATACTAAACTAAGTATAAAAAAATAATAAAAACAAAAAACAGAGTTAAAGGATACTGATTCATAAGAGATGTCTTCCCAACCCTGTAATAAATTCAATCATTAAAATCCATAATTCAGTTTAAAAATAAAAAATTAATTACTAATTGAGTGAATTACAAACAATTAAGATAAAAATATACCCGCTATCACCGAGAATTATGACTTTGAGCAACATACGACGACGTGACGCCATTTATTATTACGATCTAATTCACTTTCTAAGATTCGCAAGTATTAATTATTATGAATCTTGGGTTTGAATCTCACTTGCTTTTAAAATCAGGATGTGATGATGATGATGATGATGAATTAACTGCACTTTTTCTATTTGTTTATGGTTTAAACCTTGTAGATGTGGAGAGTGTGCGGATTGGTCCTTTGTGGGTTTTATTTATATTTTCAACCCTTTTTCTTGTAGCTTTTGTTTGATTTGAGATAAAGCATTTTTTATACCGGCAATGTTTTGAAAACGATACCGGAGACAAAGTGAGCCGGTTGGCTGATCGGTTCCCGGTTGGACTGGTTGGTCGAACTAGCTAGAAAATTTTGACGGCCTCGCAACAAACATGTCATGCCATGAACAATGCCTTAAAAAATTTGTTGTAATTTCCGAAACAACAAACATGCCATTCCGTATAAACAATGCCTTAAAAATTATGTTGTGATTTCTGGAACAAAAAACATGCCATTCCGTATAAACAATGTGATGTGTACTTTTAGGAGTCACTTAAGTCTCGTTAAAGGGTTGTCAAACATCTCTAGGAATCACTTAAGATTCGTTAAAGGACTGCCACAAACTTGGTACGAACCGGCCCATGAATGGTAGACACTGTCCGCTTTGGCACTGCCTCACGGTTTTGTTCTTAATATAATGCCTATACATTATACTAAAATGCGTCCACTAATTCAAAGACTAGCTCTTGTATTGTAACACCCCAACCCGACAAGGGTCAAAATGCCACATTATGGTGTCAACCAGAACATACAAACGCAAGCGGAAGACTTATAAACGTAATGATTACAAAGGTGTTCTAATGATAACAACGAAATACTAACTCTAAACATAAAGAGTTCCAAAACTAAAATACAAATCTAAGCCAAATCTAACTGAAGGTAAATCCAAGTCTAATCCAAAAGCAAATGGGTATCTATCATCAGGGTAGTCAACTAAGAGCTCCTATGCACTCTTCACTCAAATCCCAGCTTCCAACCTAAAACCTGCCGCAGGAAAAGAAATGCGGCTGAGCTTAAAAAGCCCAGTGAACAGATATAAACAAACGAATAATCGAACATATATAAGTATAGGGAAAAGGAACATAAGCTCCTGCTAAACGAATATCATTTGTCAAACGAATATGAGATTAAGGATCAACTGAACAAAATGTCATATATCATAAGAAGCAAATCATAGCGGAACATAAGGAGATCATAATGAAGTCAACGGAATCAAACAGAGAATAATAATCATATAAAAGAACAGAGATGCCCATCGAGCTCAGAAAGCATGCCACATGCTTAGTCACACAATCACATCATATCATATCCATATATCCGTCAAATCATAAGTTGTACAAGGAGTAGCTAGCTCCAATGTACCAGAAGTGAAATGGGGTGCATGGCACGTACTACCAATCACTAAGTCAAACCATATCCAAACAGACAAATATCTAGGATGCATCCATACGCCTCCTGTAAAACAAAATATATATGCCAGTACGAGACTGTACATACATATACATAATGGCCATGTGCACAAATCATCATATATCATAACAGAACAGAACATAAGGGGACGTCGTGGATCAATTACACCTCCACAGAAAGTGTCATGTCATTGGTGCCTCAATGACATGGCCATGGTACCTCCATGGCTAGTTCAGAAACAGCTCGGGCAACAGAACAGAACAAAGCAAAGTAAACCAAAGCAAAGCTATTCATAATCATAACAGAGCTACTATAGCATAATCAATCAGAGCATATCAATAGAACAGAATCTCATATCAATGAGATAATATACAGATCATCATAACAGAATGGATAGCAAACAGAATCATATCAAATGATAATATCAAACGGATCATATCAACGAATCATATCAAACAAAATCATATCAAAGCAAATGAATCAAAGTCAAGGATCGAGAAGTCATGAGAACAAAACCCTTACTGAGAAAGGGTAGAATATTTGTACCTCAAACCGCAAATGCAGCCAGATCAGAAAACACAATGATCGGAAGTTACTCCTTCTTCTGCGAATCTGTGTGTCTACTACAAAAAACCGAATGGGAATCAAGGACTCAGGGCTCGTTTAATTACACCACGGTTAGCACTTCTCCTTTGGTCACTAACACCTTCTTGTTTCTCTTCTTCTTGGCGGCAATAAGGTTGTCTTTGAGTGTTCTTTCTCTGGTTATAATCGGTGTAAAGAAGAGGTAGGGTAGAAAAGATATACGGCTTATGGAGAAAAGATAGGGTGAAGCGTATGATGATTTTGGTAAAGTCGTGTATAGTGATAAGGGATAAAAAGGCATTGTAATCTTTTATTTTAGGAGTGTGATTGTGTTATGGTTATCCTCTTGACTAAGCAAACGATCCAAAAGAAAGGGGTGGGACCAAAATTTTGGTTCATGCACATATCTTAGGAAACAAAACAAACGTGAACTATGACTTAGTAAAATTGGCTAGGCTTAGAAATTTTAGGATTTATATATATTAAGAAACTTTGGATATAATTTATTTAGTTTAGGATTTGTTGTAATGTGTATTTTAATTTATAAGGTATAGTTTTTAATAATGACACAATTATAATCCATACTTTAGGTTTAGTTCATAATGGTGCATAAAATGATGATTCAAATTTTAGGGTTTTGCAATTCTTCCCCTCTAAAATAAAAAATTTCATCCTCGAAATTTGAGTCGCAACAGTTAGATGGAGATGTACCAAATCACGAAAAGAAATGAAAATAAATGGCCTCACGCTCGAAGAGGTTCTTCCAAAAGATTTTTAACGAACGGAAAATCTTTCTCTTGACTCGATCCAGACAACTAGGATAGCCCCAGACTCTCCAACAAAACACAATCATAACAAATCTTTCTCATGACTCGATCCAGACAACTAGGATAGCCATAGGCCACCACTCCGAGCTCGTTGGTCACAGCTATGTTGGTCACGGTTGGCACCCTTCTTTCTGGTCCACAGGCCACCACTCCACATGCCACCACTCCGAGTGTTGGAACCTCGAAAGGTAGGGCTATCTCTGATACCAATTGAGACGTACGTATCCTGAAATCAATTAAGAAATGGAGAATATGATTTCAATGGAAACAATTAGTTAGGAATCTATAGAATTTAGAAACAAGATTCGCAACTGAATTGTTAGTGTGATTGATGAACAACAGATTTGTTATTATCATAAGAGAGAGAATTACAGGAAAGAGATATTTGGTTTACAAAGCTTGATTTCACAAAATGAAGAGGAAATGCCTTTTATAGGCCGAGATGAAGGGTAACCACTTTGAGATGGCAAACTCTAACAACACTTGAAGAGTTATACTTCCAGTCCTCCAACTTTGTAAGTATTTACAATTGGTCCCTGAGTTATTCTGACTCGTAACAAACCATCCCCCTTAAAAGATTCTTGTCCTCAAGAATCGGGTTATATGAACCTTAATCAGCAACTCATTTCTTCAGCTTGGACAAAAAATAAAACAGCCTCAATGGCACTTTTTACTAAGCCTCAATGGCACTTCTTTATTACTGATGACACAACTCATATCATTCCAGCAATCAACAATCTTCCAGAGACCTTAATCATCAACCTAACACAATCAACTACTCCACTCATCTCCACACTGAACTTCAGGCTCAAGCTCAGGTAGTAGACATCATGTATTTGCTGGGATTCCACTTTATCTTCCATATCAGCAACCTACAACTTCCAGCAACCTTTGTCAATGTTTCTTTGGAACCTACTGATGAATGGATTGTCATTTTTAAATGTGATCAACTGATGAACATCTACAAGTTCTACCCCATGAACAATCTTCCAAACACCCCAGAAACAACAACCAATATAACCAAACAGCCTTTTGTTAGCCCAAACATCCCATAACTTTCTTTTTCCTGTTGGGACATTCCCAAATGTCAAACACCATAAGTGCCTTCTTCTTTTTAGGCCATTTCCATATGTCAAACATCACAAGCTTCTTCTTCCTTTTCGCCCATTCCCATATATCAAACTTCGCACCTCTTCCTCTGAATTTTAACATGTCATCAAACATCATACATTTCTTCTCCCTGTTTGGCCATTTCAATATATCAAACTTCTACTCACCATGACTAGCTCCATTCTTAAACTCCATACCATGTGTAAAAATTTCGTGTTGGTCATCTATCTGGTCTAGCCACCTTGAGTGCTTGTCATTATTTCCCAACACAGTAACCTCTTGAACAAAATTACCCATCTTCAAAACACCACATGAATACTTATTCATATCAACAAAGCTAGCACCACTGATTTTCTTTCTTATACCACACACAAGACCATTTCCTCCCATAATATTCCTATTTATCCGCATTTTCACCAACGGTTTCCATGTAACTTTCTCCAATCCCTTGTTTTTACACATAACATACCCAATATCCATCAACTTATTTAAACTATAACCAATTGGTTTAGGTGCTGCTATTTGGTTCCCAACCATCTCCTCCATTTTGACATCAAAACCAACAAACGACTTATCAAATTTTAGAGGTGGAGTTGTCTTCACTGTATCATATTCTTTAAAGATGTGTGGCTCATAAATGATCACTACAAGACTGTTATCATTTTCTTATATACCCTCATCCTCTTTAATATTCTTACTAATGTCTTCAATCTGCTTTCTTTTATCAAGCCAAGTACCCATACTATCATCACAGCCCATCAAACAAGTACCCATCAAGCCAATGGTTACTTCAATCACTCCATTTGCATCACTTGATTTCATAACCTCATCACCTTCTATATCATTTCCTTCATCTTCTTTTGAATTCTTTGGTGTATTTCCTGTAACTTCAACAACTTCTTTACACATTTCACTAAAAACCTTCAACCCACAATTGTTATTGAACACTCCACCTGATTTTTTTTTTCGTTATCTTTTTCATTCTCGCTCTCCTTGTCAACTTCGACCACGCGTGTTTCATTTTCATCCGTTAAAGACCTCTCACTGTTTTTATTCATTGCAAATCCATTAGCACCAACAAGAATCTCAATTCCATCATACTTTCCTCCATTCTCAACTTGTTCTTCACAACATTCGTCAAGAGAAGTCAACCCAGCATACTCATTTTCTTTGCCATTGCCATTTACTCTATTATTACCACCAGTAAGATCTCTTGCTAGCTTATTTACTCCTTCCTTCAATGCTTCCAAAGCACGTATCATACTATCCAACTGGCTCTCAATAGTGGTTGACCTGGTCAACGCACTTCCTTGTTTGTTCCCTCCATTTGCAACTAACTCTTCCTTTTCTGAAACACCATATCCCAAATCAAATGAATCTCTTCTACTATTCTTGATTCCACTTAAATCTTTAGAATGTGAACTAAGAAGTGATGGTGGATTCATTTTTCCATTGATTATGCAGTAGGTTTTTTCTTCCAATTTTGCCAAACGATATGCATCTGAGATGGTTTTGGGTGGTAAAAATCTATGCTCATATGTAATTTCAGATGGCAATCCCCGCCAAAAATAGTCAACTAGATATCGTTCCTTCAAACCCTCCTTAATAAACGCTGAATTAAATGATTCATAATACTCTGTAATCGTACCATATTTTTTGAGAAATTCTTCCATAGACAATTCAGCAAACACCATAGTTGCAACCGCCATTGATGACCTTTGAGACTTGACTAAAGTAACTGAATTAACAACCCAACAAGAATTTGACTAAAGTGACTATTTCTTGACCCAATTTGAACAAGAATTGACCAAGAATTTAACCCGTAACAATGAACTTCGCCGAAAAGATAACTGACTCGTCGAATTTTTTTTTTTGCCGAAAAAATGATATGAGTTACTAGGAAGGCATCTCTGATACCAATTGATACAAACCTGTCCCATACTATGCTCGTATCGATGTTCATAGTCCAAGTGTAGAATTCACTCAAAAAGATAGCTTGTAAGAGGAGGGGACACCTAGACTTTATGAACCATCAACCAATCCCATACTTGGCCGATGTGGGATCATAACAGAAAGGAAACTTTATTCATTAGAAGTTAAAAGTTTTACAATATAATTTCTTTTAAACGAGAAAAATTAGTTATGCTTGTTGAGAAAAGTGATACCGGATTAAAGCAAAATCCACAACTAAAATATGAAATACAATAAAATATGACACATGTATTTAACATGGAAAACCCTAATAGGGTAAAAACTACGGGTGAGGAAAGATATGTTTCACTATGTAAAAAATTAGGAATTACGCTTCTCTCTATTTACAAGGATAAACACCAACAGTTATATCTTTTGTATTAGGAGATATACAAACTCTCTAGTTTTTGCACAAGGAACCTTTAGGAGATTAGAGGTGAATGGGATAATATGATGAAATAAAGCAATAGAAGCTTCCTTTTATAGGCAACTTTCTTGACTTGTGACATCATGCATGACATGCCACCATCCAAGTTGTAATCCAAGTTGTTGTGAAAGATTCTCATCAAATCTTTTTAGGATTGGATACAATGTATCTACGTTTAACAATCTTCCACTTGAAGATTAGATTAAAGCCCAATATATCTTTACACCGTTATCCTTCCTTGTACTTCCATGTTGCTTACGTTTCTGCTAGGCCGCATGAGGACCTACACCATATAAACTTGTCATAGTTGATTGCTTTCATTAGATAATCTGCCATGTTATCTGTTAGGAATATAAATATTCACATGAAAGACTCGGTCACCCCGAGTATGGATTAACATTAAGTAGCTCGTAGGTTTAATCATATTAGTTTAGATATCGTTTCACCATGGAGTCGAGTCGGGTCTTTACCCACTGTCAGCCCGGTCCATAGCCTACTATAGGCATTTTTATGTCTTGTATAAATAGCCCTTCCCACCTATGAGAAGGGTTGGAACTTCATTTGCTTTCAAGCTAATACATTCTACTTTCTCTCACTAGAAGTCTCCCATCTCTTACTTTCTCTCTCTAACCATTCACCCTAACCATCAATCCATACGTGTGTTATGATTATGAATATGTTACAATTGGTATCAAGAGCCATGGTTGGTTAGTGTGATTGTGTGTCTCGGATTTGTGGTTCACTTTTGGTGTTCTCTTCTTGTTTTTTTGGTTCGACTAGAAAAGAGAGAAAACACCGAGATTTGATCCTTGTTGGTGCTTAGATTTGTTAGAAGTTTGTACTTTCGTGTTCATAATAGTTTGTTGCATAGTTCCTTGGCACTATACGGCTTATTTAGTGGTGTTAGTTGATATATTGATGACTTTTCTTGACTACGGTTTGAGTCTCGAGCTTACATTCTTAGTTGCGGTTTGAGACAGTTTGGGAAACTATTGGCTGCGGCTTGGCAAGAAAACAAGTTGCGGTTTGGTTTTTAGCTAAAACGGGAAAAAGACAAAACGCAGTTGAAAGCGACCTTTTTTCCTTTGCGGTTTGTCTAATAGTGCTGCGACTTGACTTCATGCGGTTTAACATATTGCGGTTTCGCCGGTTGCGGTTTGAGTTGCTGCGGTTTGCTCAGCTGCGGTTTGCTTTGCTGCAGTTTGTATTCTCTGCGGTTTGACCAAGTTCTGCGTTTTGAAGCCTTGTGTTTTGCTGTCTTGCGATTTAGTATTATTGCGGTTTGGCAAGTTGCGCTTCAAACTGTTGCGGTTTGAACAAGTCACTGCGTTTTGGGCTCTGTGTTTTGTATTTGTTTCAGGTTGCGGTTTGAGTTGGTGTCTGCGATTTTCCACTTGCTAAACTCATAATGTAAACTCACTACAATCAAATCAAATCACAATTTATCAACTCTTAACCAACAATCATTCATCTTAACACACAATCACTAATCATTACCGATCCAACAGTTATCATAACACATATCAATTCTCATTTCACGGTTTCTTCTTGATTTTGTAAAATCCCGTGAAAGATTCTATTTCTCGGTTTAAATCATAGATTTGTAAAATCCTGTGCTCGTTAATATCCTGTCAAAAACTTCGGATTTAGTCATAGCTGAGGTACTCAAATTGTACGACATGATCGATGAACATAAGATTCCCGACAAAGTACAACCAACAAACGTTTTTGTGACAAATCGTAATTTCAGGTCAATACTATTCTATAAACTCAAATTTCTTATCTTGACATTTATTTGAAAACAATTCGCATATAACTTTTTATCTAAACCGACGCGAATTTTAGAATAAATACCAAGTGCATTAGAACTTAGGTTATATTTAGTCCACAACACTTCAGTATCTTGCTCCTACTCCTATTCATAATTTTGAACTCTAAAACAATTTCTTTTTCTTAAATTTCTTACGGTTGTTAATGCGACAAACTATATTCGTTATTCAAAAATTTAACACCCGATATACCCAATTCTCTCAACGAATATTTTTAATGTATTTTTATACTTCCAAAAAGATTATAAAAGTTTCAAAAATATTTCCTGACGCCCAAGGTAAATTCCTTATAACTTACGTTTAATTACGTATAATTTTCGTTAGTCATCGAAACAACAACCAATACACATTTTTAACACCCAATACATACAATAAATACACTTTTGTATCAAAAACTACTCATCTAATCCTAATTCTACCCTTTTGCCGACCCCCCCCCCCTTGGTCCTAAATAATTAACTAGACAAAACTACACATGCTCATTAATGAGCCACCTAAATCCCCAAAACATGGAACTAATGTTTTCAATATGGAGGCTTGACCTCCAAATTGTCCCCTTGACCTCCCCATGACCCCCCCCCCCCCTCCTAGCCAAATAATAGTTTTTGACCATACTATGCAACCATTGACCATTTCAAGTATAAATAAGCCCTAACTAGTTTCATTTTCACTTCTATTAGCCAAAAAAAAAAATCTTACCCATTCTATACTACAATTCGACCCACTCTTGGAGCCAAGGAGAAGAGAAACTTGTTGTGGTTAAGATCTAGTATACTTAGAGCATTCTAGCAAAGATTTGGGGCATAGATCTTGAGGTTAATCTAGTGTTTCATAACCCACATTTCACAAATTTTCTTTTGTAAGTAATCCTACTAAATTTCACGTTTTCTTTATGTCGTATGCTAGTTAAGTGTATACTTAATTATCACTTGGTACATGTTGATAAAGTTCTACAATGATCCTTTAACAAAGATTTGTCTTAACAAGTTTTGGTTACAAGAAAAACTAGTTAATAAAAACTATTCATATAAAAGTGGTAATAAACTTTATAAACTTGTGTATTTAAACATTCTTGATGAGTATTTCGTGGACCTTAGAATATTGTTAAGCTTATGGATGGAACATTGTTATCATGTTAAGAAGTTGATGGAGGATCTAGGAATAGAATTGAAGTTGTGGTTAAGTGGTTAAAATGACTAGAAGGTTAGAAAAATAGTTTTTGACACTTTTGATAAACAATCTATACCATTTTATAAAAACTGGAAAAATCAGTAGCTCTAGGGCATTATTACGCTAGAAATATAGAAAATAGACTTAATAACGAAATTGTAGCATCTTGAATGAGTTAAAACGGGTTTATAACGAAAAAGATACGCTATTTACAATTTAGACGACGAAAACATTATTTTCAGAAAATAAATGAATCTGTACCGAATTTTAAGAGATGAAAACTGAGGTTAAATGATGTCTAGACTAGCCGAGACCTTGAAAAGCCTAGAGTATACTTGAATACCTTCGCGGGGATAGGTCAAACTTAAGAAACCGAGCTACGACGCAAAAGTTATGGCCAAAAGAAAGTTTACGTCAACATATGCGTTGACAGTTTTTTTTTTTTTTTTTTTTTTTTTTTTTTTTTTTTTTTTTTTTTTTTTCTATTAGAAAAGCTGATAAATTGTGAAAAATGGAATTTTGGACCTTTTAGAGTATATTTTGGCAAAAATGACGTGAACGGAAATAATAGAACATTATATATACTTTCTAGGCGCGTTAGAGACTTTTGAAATACTTATTAAGATGACGACTAAAATGTGATCATATGATAAATCAGATACTCTTTCTAAAGTGGTAATTTTCTAAATAAAGGATCAATTTGACGCAACTATATTTTGACGAAAAATATTTCAACAAACATGTACAAGTGATAGAGTAAAGTATGAACTTGCGTGCTCTACCTTGTTTTCGTAGCCTAAGACATATGCATTATTTAGGTCGCGGTTAGGTTATCGGATCTATATTTTCAGTTTACCATAATACCAATCGGGAGTTGCTTTTGTTAAAGGTGAGTTTTCATAGCCCCGTTTTTAATTTATAATTTCTTTTCTAAACTTGCGGGGGAGAATACATTGCACCATTTTTATGCGGGCCAAAGTATTAAATTCATTTACATTGCTTAAGTTACCTCATTGCCATGCTAAAGTCCCCAGTTATCATTAACCGTTAATTATGAGTAAGCGAGGGTGAGTGAATAGATCTATTGAGGGTGACTCATCCGTTCGGGTTGGTAGCGCCAACTGGTCTATGAACGCATTTCATTTGAATTATATTAGAGTGTCTGGAAAACACTCTGTTGGGGCATTTCTTTTCTGTCTAGCTTCGGGGTCATGAGCTTAAGAGCCAATGTATTATTTTTCTTTGCGGCATTCTTGTCATTTCACTTTATACTTGTGGTTACCGTTTTGACTTACTATTTATATAAACTTATGATTCTCACCAACATTATTGTTGACCGTTATCAAATCTCCCACACTTAAGTTTTGCTTGCCCTAAAGCAAAGTAATCTTATGAAAAATTGATTTCCAATAGCCAAAAATCATGATTCTCTAAAAACTTCACTAATCTATCTTATTGCCAAGGCAAAAGATCAAAAAGTGATTTTAACTTTTAATATGTGAAATTTAAACGATATACTCGATCAAGCTAGATAACAAAACTAAGCTCCTCACGAAAAAGAAAAGAATAATTTAATTCACTCGCACTCATTTCTTTTGTTGGGGTGTATTTCACTCAATTGCTCAGTCGTGATTTCATTTCATACCATAGGCTTGTACAAGTATCAAAACTAATCCAAATTATGTAAGAAATAAATTAATTTATCAAAGAGGACTTTTATTCGGGCTGAAATGTTAGGCTAAGGGTTAATATAAACTTATGCTCAAATAACTACTGTACAAATATAATATATCGCTAATAACGAATTCTTGATTAGTTGAATAACAGATGGTCACTAGTTTGTACTTTGGTTCGCTAACAACGTTACTTACATAATGGATGGTCACCAAAACACGATCTAGCTCGCTAGCAACGTTTTCCAACTATTCAAAAACCGGATGATCACTACAATATTCATACAATCGATATCTTCACAAAGCAAAAAGGGTTAGGATAAGACATAAGATTATTTTGGCGGATAAAATAATTAACAATAATCAAGTCAAATACCAAAATTACTTGCTGCAAAAACAATCGAACCTTGTATCCCCAAATGATTATAGCCTTCATAACAAATCTTTCCTTCCTCATTCATCGATTATCATACATATCAAGTCTTAGCACATTGGCTAATCTTCAAAAGTACTTCATCTTCATAATTATAGTGCATTGGGTATTTTATATCTTTTTTTCCTTCTCTTCTTTTTTTTTTATTTTTTTTTTCATCTATTTTAACATCACATCTCCCCCCACACTTTGGATGAGCATATACCTCAAAAAGATACAAATAAGAAGTAGCTACCTTCGTCTTCGTCAGAAAGGTATATCCGAAATACAAAGTGTAAGCTCATAATCATCAAAAACTTCTTCAAGCCAACAACAACAAGTAATTCATCGATTTGACTTGACCAAAAAGGGTTAGGCTAAAGTTTAAAGTGTAAAATCTTTTTGTAGTTTTCTGGATGTAACAAAAATGAAAAGATAGGCTCAAAGGGGTGAACTAAGGGTATCTAGTGCTAAAAATTGAGCACTAACAAATGGGTCCACAGAATAGGTGGTTAACTAACCAATTCGGCTAGCTAATATATCAATATATGTAAATGGAAGGCCATTTGGTTTAATCCTAAGTTGCCTCTTATCATTTAAATTCATTTATATCACACGAATGTGACCTTACTTTGGAATTCGTAATGTATGACAAGCACAAGTTCTAGAATCAATTCAATCACCGGCACACTCTTAGCAAGAAAATAGAATTTAAGCATAGAAAATATATGCTTAAAATGATGGGCTCAAATCCTCACATATTTGGTAGAATAGGCTAAAAATGCACAAGTAATGTTATCAATCCTAAGAACAGATCGTTTCACTTAACTGAGATTCGTTAAAATTTTCAAATTGCCATTTTATGCTATTGGAAAATTTCAAGTTGTATAATTATATATAACCTTTTATGTGTAAAAACAACTACGTCCTTAAGGGCAATAAAACAAATTCCAAAATAATCACAAATTTTTTAAAAAAATTGAATCATTTTCACTATTTACTTCCCTCCCCCACACTTAAGTTTTGCATTGTCCTCAATGTGAAAAAAAATTAACTTCAAAGTAAAGGAAGTAGGGAAAATAGAATAGTAAATGATATCACCGAGAAATCATGCGAGATCCATATTTGGTGCTAACCACATGAGTTGGAAACTCCAAGCTCCAAAATATACCAACCATATGAACGAGCAATGATTTGATGGTATCTTAAACCTGAAAAATAAACAAACACAAAAACAAACACAAAAATACTAATAACCAAAATACCTTAAAATACCTAATCAAAATAAAGATAGACATAGTTCTAAAACATAAGAATAATTATAATCCTACATAACATAATAATAATAAAGTACGAATAAAATAAAAATATTGTTCATCACATCACATAATCTCGAATGATAATCATAATCATTCATCTTCCATATCGTCACCTGGATAGTCAACCAACGCTTCAAATCCAAATCCACCCGATGATGTACCTGCATCATAACTTTGTGTTCCTGCATCAGCAGAATAATACCCCGCAAAACCTTCCTGTTTAACATTGTACCCCTCATTTCCTTGATTTGAGCTAGACGTCGGATAAGGTACATGCTCCGATGGATAAGATGTATATGGGTATGGGTAAGGTGGAACACTAATTGGTGCATACGTCATTGGGAATGAATAAGTTGGTTCACTAAGCTGTCCAATGTGAGTAAGAATTGGTGCACAATAGTCCATTTGGTGTCCAATCCTCATCATCGTCATGTCTCTCCAAACATCTCTTCTCTCCTCTTGTGGCAAATTTGCATGCCAATCACTCCAAATCGAATTCAACCCCGAAGATTCTTTGATATTTTGTTGAGGTTGTTGTTGTGGTGGTTGTGGATTACGAATCACGTTCACAATTTGATCAATCAAACACATTTCATCATCATCAAGCAAATCTTTCAAATTCTTTTTATCAAGCTTTTCACATTCCTTTATCACCGTTATCTTTTTCATCTCATCGGGTGTATCATATCCCAAATTTTTCCCAATCTTCGTCACATAATGGCCCCCATTTATAAAACCGTGCTCAGAAATGATAGTTGCTCTCTTTGCCAAGTAAACTGCCAAAGTCCATAACACATTCATCTTCCTATTTGGATCCATAATCATCTCAATTATCCACAAATTCGGTCCATGAACTTTGTCTTGACTATGTCCTCTGTGCACAAATGAGTTCACAATAATTTTGTGTAAAAGCCAAGCCATCGGTAAATGTATCTCCGTTTCCTTAAATCTCCCACTGTTGGGATCCCCGATCTCATTCCATATCTTCTTATCAACATACTTCGGTGGTTCTTTTTCCAACTTAGAAAGGTGGTCTTCAAACTCTTCATGTTCAAGATCATTCTCATCATACAATACTAGTAATTGCCCAAATTTCGGCAAAGTAAGTGCATGATCGTTCCCACACAACCTAAACCAAATACATTTCTCCTCCATAATGTCGCTCACTTCTTGGTTGAAATAGTTTGTGGCAAAGAACTCTAGACACCATTCTCTATAGATTTGCTTTTCCTCGACCCTAATTGCGTATTCCAAACTAAAATCTTCAAAAATTCCGTTTTCAGATTCCGTATTAACCTCCCATAACTTCTCAAGAGTCATCTTAAGGCTATATTCTTTCATCAAACTCCAACTTACTAGCTTTGGTACCGCAATTTCTTTTCTTTGTAACTTCGCTAACCGGCTATTGTAACAAGCTTTTGTTTCTTTATTTAATTTGCTCCACCTCAAATGTTCATTTGTTACCGGCAATAGGTTAACATCCCTTGCTTGACGACCTTGTCGCATATACAAAGCAACTAAGGGGTTTTCCTCTTCTTGACGAACACATTTCTACAAAACAAACAAAACAAGTACATGCGAAATATTGGAGCTAAAGGTTAAAGTGTAAGATAAATTAGCAAAACAAAATAAATAAAAAAAATAAATAAAAAAAAAAATAAATAAAAAATAAAAAATAAAAAATTAAACGCGGGTTGAACCGCCGCGGTTGTAACACCCCGACCCGACAAGGGTAGAGATGTCACAACAATGGTGACATATCAGAAACATACATAAGCATACATCTTCAATAATACAAAGGAATACAAAGGTGACAAGAAATTACAAGGAAATACAGAATTACAGAGGAATACATACTAAGTTTGAAAATAAAAATTCTTTTAGTCATCTCTATAACAAAATATCTATCACAGTGTAGTCTTTTAAGTCCAATGATACCCTCCACTCATACCCAGCTTCCTACTAAAACCTGCCGCAGGAAAAGAAATGCGGCTGAGCTACGAGAGCTCAGTGAACAGATATAACGGTAACAAGCAGTAATAAAGAATAGTACAGAGTGTCAGAAATATAGGTCATGCAGACATAATCAGAGTTATAGGGTAAATAAAAGAGTAAGGCTAAAGGGATAGGGAATAATAAATAGGTAAAGGTAAAGGGAAACAGTGCAAGGTATAATAATGGTCAAAGGTAAGTAATGTATATGGTAAAGGTAAAGGTAAACAGTAATCCACCATGAGCCCAGAAACAGAGATATAATATATATAATCATGCCATCATCATCAATCAGAGGGGTGTCCTCTCAGTAACCAGATAATATGAGGGGTGTCCTCATGTATCAAATATATATGGAGTAGCTAGCTCCCAGAGGTTGTGAAAGACGTGTATCGCACACACCATCAGTCACCAGAGATATAACAGATAATATAAACAGATAACAGAAACAGAACAAATCTAGGATGCATCCATACGCCCCAGGTGGCCAGAGTCTACCAATACACACGAAATCAGATAAAGTCAGGGACGGGACAGGTCATCACTCTCCTGCCCTAGAGTCATGCCATCGGTGCATCAATGACATGGACATGAAACCCTCATGCCTAGTGAGGTGGCTCGGGTATCAAACCGTGGGTCAAAGGTCAAGTATCATGTCATAAACAGAGGGTCGTGTCAAAAGGTTCAGATTATAAGGTCCATGTCAGATGTTACAGAAGTGTATATCAGAGGTTCAGAAATCAGATAGGTTTATACCAGAGTTTATAACAATGTTCAAGTCCAGGTTCAGAAATAGTATATCAGATTAATACTTATATCAAAGTTCAAATTAAGTTTCAAACAAGAGTTTATAACCAGGTTTAGAATAAGGTTCAAATCAACGTTCAATAGGTCATATCAAAGGTCCATAATCAAAAGGTTTATAGATTCATAGAAAAGATTTAATTCAAAGGTTTCATGTTAAACTTGTATTTAAAATAATCTTTCAGTGACTTTCACAAAATGATGATTAGTAAAACCTTTTTATCGAGAAAGTTCTTAAAAAGGAATTTTCATAAAACCGTTAGTACAATTTCATTTAGAAGAGGTATAACCTCGTTTTAAGATAGTTTTTCTCAAAACATTTTCAGATATAATTAAGAAAAGTTTTCCCATTTCAATTTCAATATCAAAAGGTCCATATTAGAAGTTCGTATCAGAGGGTTCAATATCAGAAGGTCCATTATCAGAAGGTTCAATATCAGAAGGTTCAATATCAGAAGGTTCAATATCAGAAGATTCAATATCAGAAGGTTCAATATCAGAAGATTATAACAAAGGGGATCATGGCAATGGCATAAATACTGAAACTGACAGATCAGGAAAATGAAAGAGATCATGAGAAACCTGTGAGAAGGTTCAGAATATCTGTACCTCGACCAAGCACACCAAAAATCAAAGCAACGAAGGAAATAGAGATGGATGATCACTCCCTCTTCACCCGATCTACAAATAATCATAAGTTCTCTTATAAATTTCATATGATCGAAAGGTTTCATTTTACTTGTCTTTCTATTTTAGGTAACTTTCCAAAAATAGCAAGTTTCCGTATTTAGTAACTTTAAGTTATAACATTCCCGTATGCCAACTCGAAGTATTACAGATGATCATATTCATAGTTTAAGGTTCATAATATCTTTTACAAAATTTTAGGGTTCATAAAGTAGTTTCCATAATTTAGGGTTTATTAGGTAATTATCATAAGTTTAGGGGTTAATATGCAATTCTCATAAATTTAGGGTGTAAAATGTAATTACTATAAAGTTACAGGTGTTCACAAGTTAGGTCCTTTAGTTTTAAAAGTTTTAAAAGAATGACGATTTAAACCCTTTAGTTTTAGAAGATAACACATAACACCATTTAATAACTTATAAACCTTAACAGCCCTTTACACTTACGAATTAAACACGTTTCCAATAATTTATGAATCACGTTAATACTTTGAAATAAAATCTAAAAAAATTCAAACACGTTCCACAATGTCTTAAGTATTTTATGTAATTTTTCCAGATTTTATTAAGTTGTATAGGTATGTATTAAAAATCCATTTTCTCAACATGTTCCAAAATCGTATCTGATGGAACACCCGACAAGTTTATACCTTTTTACCCCTTCAGATAAATTCAAAAAAATCTATAAAAATTCCAGCTATTATTAGACATATTGAATATAACTTAGTTCAAAGGGTACCTTCTAACTCGACACAGTTTGAAAATTAAAAATCATAAACCCGGACTAATTTTCCAGACATACAAATCCGATCAGACACATAATTTTACAAAAATCAAAAAGTAACCTTCCAGGCCTCCAAAAATTACAAAATTAATTTTCCCAGGTGGCTATTTCATTGAACTTAGTTTTAGACTCTTAAAACACCCAAAAACACGTTCACATCATTTAGTTACATTCGTTTTAAGTTGGGTCTTTTCCTGGATCAGTAGCAGTTTTCACAGATTCATGCATAACTTAGGGTTTTATCATTCTAATTCTTAATTCTTGACACAAGACCATTATAGGTGAGTCCATAACATATTTAGGTTGATTAATAACAGGTCATACATAATCAAATCGAATAATTTCATAACATATACTCCTGGTCCGATTTATACATATAGACTTTTAGGGTTTTGAGATCATTATTTTATGTGACATATTCTTATAATCTTTTGATCATAATTCAACTAGAACATAAGATTTACTAATAAGGATTGAATAAAGATGAGTGATACGAATACCCTTGAAGACAAGACGAAGAATCACGAACAACACAAGATGGAATCACCACAAATCCTTCCTTCCTTCTCCTTCTGATTCGAACAGCAGCAACACAAGAAGAAAGGAAAAACAATTGCCCGATTTAGGGTTCAAGAACAATTCGAATGGCTTATCTAGGACAAGAATAAGATTACCTTGATTCGTATTAGCAAAGATTTAAGCCTTTTGGTGGCTGTTCTTGATCGATAGCAGCAGAAAAATGGAGGAGCCGAACCTTTTTGATAGTTAGGGTTTTCTCTTTTTTTTTTGTACGTATAATAGAATGGGGATGATTAGGGTTCAGTTATATCAAAAAAAGTAAGCCGAGTATTGTTTGGATGGGCTAAAACAAGGAGTGAAAGGGTTATTTTGGGCTAGGCTTTACCAAGTTCAATGTATTCTTATTTAGCAATTTGGGCTGAAAGTTTGGAGATCACAAGTGCAAAAAAAAATAATTCGCCTAGTCTTTAGATGTAGGATTTTATTTATTTGTTACTTCTTATTTACATAATGTAAGGTTTACATGTAACTTAAATACTTAGGTAACTTAAGGTTATGTTCAACAAGGATTACTTATATATTTTATAGATTCTTAAAAGTTCAAATTCGGAGGGTATTTTAGTCTTTTTGGATTATATAAATTTCGGGGTTTTACAACTCTTCCCCTCTTAAAAAGAAATTTTCGTCCTCGAAAATTGAAGTCGCAAAGTTAAACGAAGTCGTAGCAAGTCGCAAAAGATCATCACAAACATTCTCACGCCAGAGGAGGTTCTTCCAGAAAGATCTTCAGACCAAATAGTTTCTCATGACTCAAATCAAAACGAGGTGGGTTCAAATTTCTCAGAAGGAGACAAAATAAGTTGATTTCTGATCGAAAGGTCCATGCAACATAAAATGGACGATAGGAGAATCTTCAGGAAGCTCATATGGAATACGAACAAGATTTCAAATCAAATTGACTGAGGACGAGAGTCTAAACTCATCCGGATATCTAATGAACGAAAACAGAGTATACGCATAGGTAGAATGAACCTAAAGTCTCACTAATCACGGATAGTCCAACGGAGTTCAGATTCTAAACTTCTTAGGTACTCCCCCAAGATATCCTATGGCCACAATGAGTGCACGTTATATGGTGTAAGTATTATCACGTTGATCAGGCGTCATAATACTAGCACCACATAAATATGCCTTCATGATGATCATACTTTATCTCGAGTCGTGAGTATAACAACCTATCTTAATCCACCTAGTACTTCTACAGTCTCAGAGTCAACCAGATCAAAGTCATAGTCAAGAGAGAAATAAGACTATTCGCAAGAGTATCAGAATTTCCAGATTGCCTAGCAGAGTAAGGCACGCCGTCACAAGCATCAGATTTTCCACAGTTCGCCAAAATTCCTCAGAACAAAACCATCATCGAACATACGAAAATAAGCACGGGGCTGAAATGCTTCTAGGGAACTTAAATCATTAGCGGATCTTATCATGATATAACGAAGCTTAAGGGAGTCAACGGAAATGAAAACTAATCGTCAATAACTTCGGTCTTCACAGAATCAATTCTTCCAAACATAAAAGGTCTGATTCAGAATTCCGTTCATTCAAAACATCTACTCTCTTCAAGTCTGGTTAATATGTCTTTGTTCCCATCAATCTGGAAGTGTAGCAAAATCGTCTGGTTCATCACGCCTCCCGCAGTTCTTCTTGGAATGTGATGGAGTAATGTGAATTTCTGGCACGATCTTTAAGTTTCTTCATCATCCAGTCTGCTTCCGCCCTCAATTCATCTTAGTACCACCAAGATGAATAGGGAAGTGAGACTGTACGTCTTCATCAGCTCCAGGTTCGCCGTCTTTCTTCTGCATCGCCAACACTTCTGTCTTGTAAGGAATGTCTTCACTCTTCAGGGTAGTCACCGCTGTTGTCAACTCTAGGTCAGGTAGTGAAGTAATACTTCTGATGCGTTTCTAGTTGTCTTGATGCATACGCAAAACCTTCTGTGTTGCAAGGGAGTATAACCGAGTCTCTTTCTGAAATGTCCCAAAATTTGTTCCGTCTGAAGGTATGGAAGCAATTTCTATTTCAGCCTTTCAAAACTCCGTTCTCAATCGGACTAAGTTGTTTCTCTCTGGTCATGAAATTTATCAAGGGTAACGCAAGTTGTAAACATCTTTCAGAATTCTGATGCAAGGTTCAAAAGATTTCAGTGTACCATTTTGTTATCGGTCTTGACCATTCGGTGATAGTTTCAAAATTTGCGGGATTTAAAGAGATATTCTCAATCAAGAAAAACCATTGTCTCAACAGATATCAATCTCTCAGAATGCACAAGTGATCGTCAAATTTCTAACAAAGTGCAAAAATGATTTTCATGCTCTTCCTCGTCTCCGAATGTACTATTAAGTCATACAATGACCATTTGCCCAAGTACTCACGAGAAAACATCATTTATCAGATTCACAAAACAGTCAGAGCTTTTGCTAATACTATTAGCGTCACTAACCGTCATAGCAGTTGTTACGAATACGGAAGGCGGTTCCAAGAATAACCTCAATTCATACCTCCATCTGAAGGAAACTTCGCGCTCTGAAATTGAACAGGTACATAGTCGTTTTAGGGTGGAGAAATAAGAGTTCCAAATAGCAATACGGTTCAGCTTCCAGAATCAATACATGTCTCCTGTCATCATTCTTCTTTATCGCGAACAAAACTGAAATACGCCAAGAAAATACACTTAAGCGAACTTACTTCTCACTCCGGAGGAAAATTTGGTAGTTCAATAAGAAATCGTGTTCAGAAAATTCAGGGTGCCAAGTAATTTTCAAGATAAGGTTCATTCATTGTTGTACGAAATGGGTTCAAGGAAAACTTCATAATCGCGAACATAACACACGAGTCTTCAGAGTAATAATGATAGTCAAAAGTTTAACAATCGGTAATCATGGTAGGGAGTTTAAAATTGTTTCAAACGTCAAAGGTGAGACATAGGAGGATAGTTGTCAAACAACCAATCCTTTATCAGAATAACATTAGAGTTAACAGTCCTCAGAAAGACAGATCAACAAAGCAAATCTTATCGTCGAAAATGAGAGGGAAACATTCTTATACTCGTGGTTATACACCACAAGACTTCTCATAGGGACAGAGATGGTTAATACGAAATCAAATGGTGTTAGAAAATTTATAGATGCTTATCAAGAGACAAGAGACAATTAACATAAGGTATCAAATGCTTATCAAAAGCAGTAGACAAATAACAGAAGGTGTCAAGTACGTCATCGCCATGGAGATTTTCAGAATGCCCGAAGAGGCATCAAAATGATTAACAGAAGGATCAGAGGTCAGAGTCGGACTCTGCAGACAAGGATCAAATAGTGTCAGGCCATATTATGCAGTTCTTAATGCCTTCCAGATTTATTTACTTCTCAAATCTTGGGTAGTGCAAAGTATAAGCTTTCAATTTCTAAAAGTGATCTTAACAGACTTAAATCAAAAGCAGGGCACGAATCAGAGTGATGCGGAAGCAAAATACTTAAACAAATGCCTTATAGTCTACCCATTCCTCACTGGTCAAAACTTAAGTTCATATCAAGAAATCCTAAAGCAAGTTCTCAAGGTGTTCTCCTATGTTCTTACAGTGGAAGCCTAATGGTCCAGAACTCACAGGTCAAGGGTAAATGTATTACGAGTCGCAGCCTGTTTCTCTGATACCATAAATTGTAACATCTCTACCCTTGTCGGGTCGGGGTGTTACAGCGGTTCACCCTTGAACCGGTGGTTTGGCTTTTAACTTAGTTTTAACGGGACTTCAACCGCCAAGGTTCAGGCTTGAACCGGCGGTTTGGCTTTTGAGTATTTTACGGCGGTTTGGCCTTTCTTTTCTGGGTTCTCCGACCGGCGGTTTGCAGCAGCAGAATATATATATATATATATATATATATATATATATATATATATATATATATATATATATATATATATATATATATATATATATATATATACTAGTTTTCGAAGCCCGCCCGATGGGCGGGCATGACTTGTAATTATTCTTTGGATAGTATTAGGTCACGAAAAATAATATTTAAGGAAAGGAAGCACGAATTGTAATTATCGTTGGGAGGTATTAGTTATCGTTATTTATTTATTTATTTATTTATTTTTTTGAAAATATCCTTGATGGTTCGATTCATAATAATATTAATAATAATAAGTGGACGTAAACAAATATTGAAAATAACAATTCATAATAAAAACATACAATCAGACCAAAAATTTAAAAAACTAAACACTCGGTTTTAGCCAAAATAAAATGTTGTGTATACAAAACAATGTTGCGTATTCAAATCCAACATAAGACTTCTTTGTAAACTACATTTGCAGTTGAGTTGCAATAGTTTCCGTCCCTATCTAAACATAGAACTTTCAATCCTCGCTTGCTCTTGACTCTTGACAAAGCGACATATAGTTGGCCGTGCGAGAAGACCAGTTGTGGTAAATACAAACCAACCTGTGACAATGTCTGTCCTTGGCTTTTATTAATCGTCATACCAAAACACACTTGAATAGGAAACTGCCTTATGTTCAATTTGAATGGAATTTTTGTTTCTGAAGGGGTAATTACCATACGGGGAATAGCGCAAATCCTACCAACATTTCCACCAGATATGATCTTTGCTTCGATAACATTGATTCCCCTTGCTTTTTTATCAATGTTACATAAAGGCCAATCGTACCAATAAGTCGTTTGAAGCTATTCCATAACCATATGTTCCAATTTCTTTCTCAGTTAGCTCCGTTCGTGTTCGTCTGATTCGTTTACAGCCCTAGGTGTGGGATATTGTGTTGTATAATCTGAGTTTGATGGTGAGAAAGATGTTAGATCCAAGTTATAGAATTCAAAAGGGTGTATCATCACTGTGAGAAAAATGAATGTTAAATCAAAATTATAGAATTTAAATTAATGTGTTCTGTTTGGGTGATAAACATAAAAACTCTAATTATAGAATTTAATTATAGAATTTAAATTAGTTGTCGAAGGCCGCCCAATGGGCGGACATGACTTGTGATTATTTTTTGAGTGTATTACTTTTCGAATAGTAAGATATATGTATACGAAGGTATTAGTTATTGGTAAATAATATATAAGGAAATTATTTGTTTTGAAACATCATGATATACTTTGGCATGTACGAATAGCAAGCGCTAAGGATACAGTTGGGATCGTATTTTTTTTTACGTTCATATATATTAACACACATTTGTAAACATGTTGATTAACCACCGGTAATTGTTCACAGGTTATATTATGAATGCCTTGTATACATTTTAGTCACAAATGCATGAGTTGCATGTAAATCTGTACGCTATAAATCTCAAATGCGTCTATCTGTTATGCTTTTGTCTATAATCATTATGCGGTGGGCGGGCATGACTTGTAAATATCCTTTGAATGTATTAGTTTAGGCTTGACTTATGAATATCGTTGAACTTTATAAGTTGATAAAAAAATAAGATATAAAAGTACCAATTTTTATATTGAATGCATTAAGAATGAAAAATAAGTGAACGTTAAGATTATAAAACAGTTAAAAGTTACAAAGTCATTTATAAAAAGATAATATATTATTTAAACTCAAATGCTTTAATATAATTTATGTTAGATAATAAATATTTAAATTTTTTAGTCTGGTTGTATACATCTATTCCTCTCAAGTCCCATCGCTACGTATGTTTTTTGTCAGACAATAAATATTTAAGTTTATCATATACATCTTGAAGCCATAATGAATTCGTAAGTGCACAAAGGATAATGATTATAGACATAAGCTTAACAGATAGACGCAATTGATTATTTTAACCAAATTCCCAAACAAACCAACTACCTAAATTATTCATGCATGCGCTAATATTAACGACTCAAAAAGTCAATGCGTAATTGAGGGAGTTGTTTGAAGAATGTAGAGACCATACTACATAATAAGGAATATTGTATACAAAAAATTTATGGGTCAAATTTGGTTTTATATTGAATTCCAATGGGTTCAACTTTATTGCTCAATTAACAATGAATGGGTTTAAAATTCAAATGATGCATAACAATAAATTTAATCTGTTGGAAAAATACAACACAAATGATGCAAATGGTGACTTTTTCTTTTGAGATAGCAAACAGAAAAATTGGCCCCAATTCATATTCGCCTACAATTCGCCTCATCCAGCTTTGCAGTTTCTACAACTCTATCTCACTTGCATCCTCAACTATCTCCTTGTCAGCTATTACCCGTCTCTATAGACTTGAAATAGCTAATATCTTCATAAATCAACTTCCTTGTTTCAATTAGAGATGTTTCAGCCATTGGACTCTTTTGCCGCATCCGCCACCTCTGCAACTCTATGGGCTTGACCAATCAAATTACTGATAAAGAAAAAATGATTCAATATGAATACACATGTTTTAGGTGATCTGAACAAAGATTATATAGGAAGTAAACTCACTTGGCTCTTAAAATAGCTTCACTACCAACACATTAAGTTCTTAATCTACATAAAAACTTATAGTATGTAAATATCAATGGCAAAAGATATATCACCCATTCCTAGAATAAAAAGAAAACATATATTCTAATATAGAATAAAAAGAAACAGTTCCTTTGAGTAAAATGTGTTGGTATTTCAGAGTTTCTTTTCGTTTGTGATTTATGGTTTGCTTATTAATGTTGGCATCCGTATGTTACCGACAATCTCTATATACTAATGTGAATACGTTTAGAGAGGATGATTCTACCATAAAGCCCCTTTGTAGAAGCTTCTACAATCAAGTCAAGCCATTCACGATGACAACGGGCTATCATCCTACAGGTGAAACGACATCTATCTAATGTTTGCTGCACTGCTGCCGCAATCTTTTGTCATGTTTCAAGACTGCATATATACATTTTGTAAGGATTTAGAAATTCGTATCGACGTTAACAGAAGAAACTTAGAAAAGTAGTATTGAAATATAGGGGTGAAAAGACACCGACATTTGATTATGTATTCCATTCATCTGTTTCTTCTTGACCTACAGGGACAGGAGTTGTAAATGTGGATTGGTTCAAACATATGAGTTATGCCAGATAAAAATACTATAAAACGAAGAGGAAAAGAAACATAAAGATAATATAACACAAATATTTGTTTTGTAGCTTTTCTTTTCACTAAATTGATAAAATAAAATCACCTCAGGATTACGCATAGCAATATTGGTTCTCTCACGTATCTTGTCTTGGGTCATAAGAATCAAATGATATAGCGAAAGGCTTTAGAGTATCATAAGAATCAAATTCTACCCTTTGTAAAACTGATAAAAGGGCTTTTACTACTGGTTACAGTCGACACGTTGCATCTCCGGCTCTTCGTTGTCTTCATCATCATCATAAGCTTCCTACTGTCTCTGACGCTCTTTCCTTCTTAATTCTTCTTCCATGTTTACATCACATAAAATGGTTTCTTCATAATCATTAGTTGCCATTTCAGATGAACTTGTGCTTGCTCCACTGGGTAAAATGGTCTCTAGAATCTTGCATTTCTCAGGAGTCAACATATTTGTTTCAGGAAATGCAACGCTGAAATGAATCACCAACTTCCTCTTCATGAACGGTCTTCCATGTTGTGGCATTCCCTCGTATTCCTTTGTATGAATCTGTGTTTGAAAAAAGGGTCAGAAAAGAAAAGTTAAATGCAGCTAAAATTTGATTCCTACTACGTGCTACCCACTTCACTTCTAATAACTCAAATATCTAAAGTGGAGGTGGCAAAATGTGTTTGTTGGGCGAATTGGATAATGGGTCATTATTGGTTCAAGTTGAAATGCCCAAACGGATCATTTTCAGTATGGGTGAATTGAGCAAGGCAATACACTTTTATGTTTTTGCCCATATTTAAAATACTTAAAGGGTGATGAATGGATTATTATGGTTATTAAAAACAGAATTATTGCAACAATGATCAATTAAATAGAAATTGAGCAACTTTTAACCCATTTGCCTGTTTCAGCCAACGTTTCTAATTTGACCGATTTAGCTTACTTGAGATAAAATCAACCTATCACCCCATTTGTACGTAAATAAAAAAAAGGTATTCAATTTACTTGTTACAGGTTTCTAACAACTTACAGCAGATATGACCTCAAAAGATGGCATGTTTCCAAAAAGTGGATGATAAAATTCTAAATTGTTAATGCGTTAAACATAAAAATTAGTTCAGTTAGTTGGAATCTAAATTTTCCTTGCTAATCATCTGCACTTCAAGTAAATATTCATGGGGCGTTTGGATAATCTTATATTCACTCCTTATAAGCTTATTCTTTTTAGCAGAGATTTGACACATTATGATGATATGAACCATCATATGTGTTATCTAATTGCTTATTAGATGGGCCAAAAATGCTACGCGATGAAAGGTTTGACTGTCAACATGTAAAATTTATCTGCTCACAAATATTTACCCACTCATTTAGGCTTGTTTAAATGCAATGGGCGCCTCTAAACTCTATACAACAGACATAAATTAATGCACATTCTAGCCCTTTAAAAAATGAAAATAATAGTGGAGTAATAACCAACCTTTAGAGCATATTAAGCGCCTTGCATCTTCTGGTCCTGGTATTGTTCTGATTCTGAATCAGAATATGTTGGAGGAGGACACAAACGTTTGTGCTGCTGCAACAATTGCTCGTGTTGCAACTGGTGCTGATTTTGTTGGAAATAATAATAAATGTTGTCCCACAAGAATGGTTTACAAAAGCCGCCTCTCTCCCTTGGTTTGGATCTATGATTGTTGGAATCATAGTTAAATAATAAAACTCAAACCAAACACTTAAAATGAATATGAGTGTATTCCTATTCCCTTCAAACACCTCCTTAGCCTCATACTATTACTCCGTAACATGCTCTATAGAGTCTTTTTGATACACTTGATGTTCTTTAAAGTTGGTTTAGTATTTACAGCATATTAAGCGCACTATATGAGAACTCAACTCTGATCTTAGTTGGTGCTATTGGTGAATACGTGTACGTTAAATGCCGATGAATCTAGAAAATCAACACGACAACATGCATCGAGAGCTACGTATCTCAACAAAGTACAAAATTTCTGTATAATGAATCTCATAAAATTAAAACTTCAATGTAACTCAATAAAATTAACGAAGAAGATAAAATACAAAATTTTCCATCTTCAGTGAAGACCAGCATAACAAATTCTTGATGCTATCATGAGAATAAAGAAAAAAACCTAGACTATTAGAGAGACATATAAATACCAAAAGGAATAAAAAGCTAGACCATAACAACGCGATCAAATCTCCCTGGCCGGCAAAGTGCCGGATCTAATACATCAGCACGGTTAGTTGCTCCAAGAACAATTACTGTAGAATTACTATCAAAACCATCCATCTCATGCAAGATAGTTCAAAACAGATAAGGTAATAAAGCATTATCCGAATATATTATAGTAGGCAAAATGAGCAGATTAGCTAACATATAAAAATGGGTAATTTAGGTCTTTTGGGTACAACTTGATTAGAGTAAAGTATAATTACAAAAAGTATATACTTGTACGGTAAACGTCATAAAATAGCAATGTATTTGGACCATTTGTCCATTTTGGTAAAGAAACTTTTTGCAATGCACCTTCGTTATTATACTTACATGTCTAAGGAATACTCATTATTATTTTCTTATATTTCAACGGATAATGGGCACAACTGGCAAAAATCTCTATAACATAAGTTATACTTAAATGTTGACGTATTTTTGGTGACATGTTAAGAAGGGGAAAATCCTCGGGTCTTGTACTTTCTTATTTTGGCCCCGTTTCCTTAGCACACCGGTTAAAAACGTCAAAACATGTCAATATTCGAGTGTATCTTATGGCTCATTAGACATTTTAAAAGGTTATGCGGATTACTGGTTGAAATTCGGGAGAACAATGACCATTATGGCTCACCACATGTAAGTATAATAATTACCAAAATGGACAATTCCATAAAATACGTTGTTATTTTATGACATTAAACCTTGTAAGAATAATATAATTATCATGTATAATAGTTTGAAAAGTTCTAAATGTGAGCCTTTTCCTCTTAAGCTACTTCAAGATTTTGCCATTTGACACAGAGGATATAAAGAATGACCCATTATTAGTATATAGGTCAAATTTGCCAGCTCTAAGTAACTGAAAAAATTGAAAAAGTACTTTGGACATATTACCGTGAGCAGTTGGTTCAGGGTTTGTTCTCGCTCATCATTGCTGACAATGCGGAACCTACCATCACGACTCTTGGCTACAGCATCAATCTACAAAGGAAAAATAAATAAATAAATATGACTGAACCTTGTTTATATGGTTAAGGTGCTAGTTGGGGTATAAATTCAAACCTCATCTATGAATATGATTGATGGTGCCTCTTTCTTTGCTCTTGCAAAGAGATCTCTAACGCGTGATGCTCCCATACCCACGTAAAGTTCTTCAAACTCACTTGCGGAACAACTAATGAACGGTACTTCAGCTTCTCCAGCAACAGCCTTTGCCAAAAGTGTCTTACCTGTCCCAGGAAGACCAACCTATAAGATACCCAAAAGTCATTTATAAGAAGTAAATCATTATTGAAGCACATTATACCAAAACCGATACCAATATTCAGAATATAATAAATCTTTACTTTTGAATATATAAGCAATTGAAACTCACCAGAAGCACACCGTAAGCAATCAAACAAAGAGGATAGATACACCAAGGCTGCAATTCTCGACCTTCTTACCAACGCTTAACTGAGACTCTGACGTTTTCTAACATGTCAATGCAAGCTGAAAATTCAATCGTGGTCACTTCAAAAACGTGATATAATAAATGATTAAGTAAAGATTCTATATTAAAGTTGAGCTAATAAAATTCTCTATTCAGTTTTTTTTTTCTTCTTGCAGATAGCTGCAAAGTAGCTGTTTGCTTCAATTATTTGATGATACTCCTGCATATATATACAGTTATAGCAAGATGCCACTAATTTCCAAGTTTTGCTTCTAGAAAGTGACGAATATTTAGATTTATCGCCTGATAATAGAAGTTATATAAGGCCAGTTCATGTGTATTTGGCTTGTGAGAGTAGTAATTCAAATGCAAGAAAAAAATCTGTCATGCATACTGCCTACTTATTATTTCATTTATATGTTACTTTTAATAAAAAGATAGTTTATATTATACTGAACATAACATATCTACTTTGAGTTGCAATATTTTAATATATTTCTTTGCATTCTTGTTATCTGATTGAGTTGAAATGGGCCAAATTCCTTGACGGATCAAAAGCAGGTATATTTTTATTCTACTAAAACTAAGAGTACTAAAATTGGGTCAATTGGCCCAACCCAAACTAATGTTGTTTGTTTTGTGCTTAATTAAAGATAACGGCCGAAAGTGTAAAGAAATCGTATATCCACTAAATATTTACAAAAAAATTTTTGCACAATGACATGACATGATCATTATACCATGACATAAGCCCACATGTAAAATAGATAGTAGGCAATCACAAAATATTTACTCAAGTTGCAAGCTTTATGTTGTCTCATTTTATAGAACTAATTAAAACAATACTCAAGCTGCAGCTAAGGTACTTACATAACCATATGTGACCCGTTGCCTCAAATGCACATTCGAATTCATCAATGCCTTTAATAGCAGCTCTAGACCTTCATAAAAACGAACAAAAAATAATCTAAAAGAAACATGTTAATCATCTCATACACACACACACAGACACAAACAAATAGAGAGATACCATATTCGTCTTTAAACAGGTCAAAGGTACTATCATGGGAAATTACCAGCTTCTGGTTCAGTTAACAGCTGAAAGACATTATGTGGATGTGGATTGTAGTTACTTGATATAGTATATCTCTTCTTGTTTTAAGTCCAACATATTCTTCAAGATATTCCTACGCAAAACATAATATGACTTGTAAGAATACCGTAAAAGAGAAGGAAGGTCATAAGCAATGGATAAAGAACATTACCAACCTGTGAATAGTGGGTGTCTAAATCAACAGCTGCTCTTTGATCTGGAGTTTTAGCCCTCAAGAAACGCGTTGCAATGGATAATGTTAGACCATCAATCTGCATATAACCGGTTTTATAGAAGTTAGTCGACAAAACCACAATGCATAAACATGAAAATGGGTTGATGTTATGGAGCTCATAAACTACTGAATGGTCTATGTCTTGATCATATGGAGCTTAGAAACTTAGGGGCACAAAGATGAACTACAATCCGCAAACATAAACTTTTCAGCATGAACTACTGAATGGAACTTTTTAACATAAACTACTGAATGGTGTACGGCTCGATGATATGGAGTTTAGACAATTAGGGGCACAAAGAAAGAAATCCAAAATGAACAAACATAAACTGCTGATCATAATGGAGGAGCTTTAAAACTTAGGGGCACAAAGATAAAACACAATAAACAAACATAAAATATTGAAACAGAATATTTACTCACTGAGAGATATGACTGATGAAATCTAAACTTGTCTAGGGTGCAAGGTCTTAATAATGAATGAAAATTTGACCTCAAGAGTCAAAGTCCAGTTTTCTTTTCTTCTTCGATTTTAATCAGAACCCTATAATACCTGTTTCAGGAAGAACGGTGGATGATGATCCGTTTGCTTCTTCAGCGGGTTCAGGTTGAGAGTAACCCATCTTTGCCGTATAACTTCTGATACCTGCTTCAGGAAATTGCAAGGAAAAATAAATAAAAAAGGTAGTTTGTAGGTCGAATATGGTTTAAAAATATATATATACTTAATAATCCGAAGACAAATTGCCAAATAATTATGTATACTCTTGTACTTTTGTGGTTTCAATTTCTGTTATGTTCATATTCTGTGTTGCAGCATCCTCGATGTGCTTTGTTCTTGGTTCACGCAAGTCTACTTGTTTCTGTATTCATCGATACCTATGTAAAAACGTTTGTGATATGTCACACTGAAATCCATTTTAAAAATTATTAAGATAACAAATTTAATGAAGTGATATAGAATGAGCATACCAGCAATTAATTGCCAATGCGCAATTGCATGATTCACGGACATGGTATCTATGACCCCATCAAGCGTGCCCATATCAGCCTTTTTACATTACTGGTGCAAGTAGATTTTTGATTCAATCCATTTAATGAACATCCCTAACTGCAGCAGCAAGATACGTCAACAGCAGCAGCGATTTCTGTTAACGGTAGCAACAACAATCTTTGTCAGCAGCAGCAAGTCGCGTCCTTGATCTGCGTAAAATGAGAAGAAAAAGTCAGCAACTTTCATAGGTTCCGTTAATGTAGTGATGAAATTTTAAGAGGCGAAAGTAAAATACACGCCTTTAAGTATTAGTTGAAAACCTATTTGTGACGTCTTTGTTAAGGGTGACACGAAGCTTCCGACTTTCGAAACCGAAACACATCGCTCGACTTCCCATGGAGAAACTCTGGTTTGCTTTGTTACTTCCAAAGAATCCCACCTTACCTAAGCGTATCTTAGACATTTAAAATCACGTCAAAATAGTATTTTACTCATTTGACAAATAGTCTAAACACTTTCAAAACTCGTTACTGCTATACGGGAATCCAATTAACAGAATAACATCTACTAATCCAAGACACCTAATTTCACTCATAAACATCATATCAGTTCCTATAAACAATTTTTTCCAGCTGAATTCTTCATTTTCTTCCTGTCAACACCAAAACTTATTTGTCTCCCCATTGCTATCCTAAAACTATTCTGTTTTTCAATAGCCAAAACACGAAAACTTTGTTGTTCCATAAAGACTACTACCCAGATTCAAGAATTGAATCTTTTTATCGAATTAGTTCCAAAATACACTTTAAAAACATCAAATTTCACTGACACTCACTATATGTTACTCATTAATTGTGTTTGATTCTTTCTTTTTTCCCACATTTACCCTTGCCTTTTAAACAAATTTTTTTAACAAAACACTTTGAAATCAAGAGATACTTACCGGTTTCAATTCAGAAAATCATAAACTTCTTCCTCCTCCACTTTGACCACCGCTGTTTTACCTACCAATGAATCATTCAAATAAACCATCAAGATCTAAAATCATATAATCAAAATCAAAAAAGTAAAATCTATGGAAAAAAAAATCCTAAAATCTATCATAAAACTATAAATATTAGAGTAACCTGTAGCTTATGCATTTGGTTCGTTAGATGAAGAAGATGGCCCAATAACTAACTGCAAAAACTCCAGCAAGCAGAGCATATGATAATTAGATCACAAAAAGCATATATAATTTTGCCATTAATTTGATATCTTTACCAATCTCACCAACCTTCATCATTTCACTAACCCATTTCATCATTTTAAAGCATTAACCATTGACCTCATCATTTCACCTATATATGTTTTTTTTTAAATAACTACCAAATAAGCATATCTTGCTTATTTGGTATTGCATCCACAGCACACACATCCACCCAAAAAAAAAATTGATTTTCTCAAACCTGGTTCACGAATCAGTGCATCGAACTGCTTGTAAAATAATGAAAATCGAAATCCAATATGCAAATCAAAACTGAAATAATTATTATCAGCATCAAATACAACAATAAATTGAAATAATCATAACCCAATTTAATTAACCCTAAAAATCAGCTACTAAATGAGACTGAAGGTTCCTTTCTTCTTCATAAGGTAATCGAAACCTCCCTTTTCATCCAAGTTCGTGGTTTGGGTTAGAGATAAAATTGTGTGTTTTTTATATCTGGAACTTTCTTTGGATTACCGGGTTTTAGATAGAATGATTATTATATTAGAGCAACTGTTTCGCACAACTTGTGCAAGCAGCTGCTACTGTTTGAACGACTGTTATGCACAATCCCTCAAAGCAGCAAACACACTGTTCTGCACAATCTTTTTATGCACCGTTTACTGTTCGAACAACTGTTCCGAACAACAATTTAATGCAGCCCAATCCCCACGTTTAGTATATATAGTAATAATATACACATACTCATCCTCAGAGCGCCTTATCTTTGCATCAAGTCATGTATTGAATGATGAGATGTACTACCTCTTCTATAACCGACGTCAGTTGACGCATAGGCATTATCATGTGTTAACTAACCTAAAAGCATCGAGAACTATCACATATAATAAATCTAAACAAACATATAATTTCATAATTGTAACAGTAATATTAACTATAGAAACATGAATCGTGTACCTTATTAGTGAATTTTTCTTGTTACATAAGCAACATCCTATCACCGTTTGTGTCTCTGAATCCGCTAATTATATCAAGTCGAGAGATCTTACGTTCCTGTTAAACAATGACAAACACCGTTAGGATAATAATACTAAATCAAATCCACAAAGATAATGGATGATTGACGGGAGCTGGATAATGATAAATGGGATCACCGACGCAAGCATGATTCTTGCAGAATAGCTTGCTTCATCATCGGTTTAGACACCATATGCTAAGGAATTGCAAAAATAAGACATAAGAAACTAATATTTAAAGATTTCTAACTTTTAGTCATGATAGAATGGTAGCATTATATACGGGAGATCTACATAATACGGTACCTGTTAATTTCGTGAAGAATGAAGGTTCGTCTTTTAGTGATTATTGTGGATCAGAGTCATCGTTGTCCTCATCATCTGAGAGACTATAGCTTCTGAAATTAATCACCGTGTGCCAAATCAATCTTCATCTTGCTTCCTTTGTTGTGATCTCACAAATTCTTTATTTTTTTGCTTCATTCGCGAGGAAGGTAGAATGACAGTATCTTTCAACAGATCGATTTTCTGTTGTGAATGAAGAGGCCGTATGTTTATGTTTATATGTTTTATTAGGGTTGGATAATAATAACAATTTAATTTTATGCATAATTTATAGAATGACATATTTAGTTCGTATTGTAAATCACAAAAACTGGGTTGGTCTAGTGGTTGAAGCATTTGTATGTGGATTAAATGACCCAGGTTCAATTCTTGCCAATGTCAAATTTTTAATTAATCCGAATTTTCTGTCCGATTTTTCCTGCAGCAAGAAATGCCAAGTGGCATAGTTTATGATTATGTGGCATTATTATGATTATGTGGCATTGAGGTGGCATGCCAAGTGGCATAGTTTATGATTATGTGGCATTATTATGATTATGTGGCATTGAGGTGGCATTTACGTGGCATTATCTACGTGTAACGCCTCCTGTTATATATAATGTAGAGATATATATATATATATATATATATATATATATATATATATATATATATATATATATATATATATATATATATATATAATATATATATATATATATATATATATATATATATATATATAATATATATAATTTCCAACTTTTCCACATTCTACTTCTTCCTCCATTTGCTTATTAGTGCTTATTCTAAGGGCTTATTCCTCTATCTCCTTCACTTCTTAACCTCAAGAATCTAAGAATCAAAATCAATTCAAACAAAGTAGTTGTCCATATAATCAATCATATAGCATACAAACATTAATCATATACCACAATAAACCTAATCAATTTTTGATTAAAAATCCTCAAATTTTCGACATACATAAACCCTAAATCTTAGAACATCAAATTCTCTTTCAATACTTAACCATTTCATCTAATTCCACTTCCAATCAATCCTTACATTAATCCTCTAGTAAACCCATCAAGTAATTTCACTTAATTCAAACTCTATCAAATTCGTCCAATTAAGAACCCTAAAAAATCAAATTCGAATTAAGAACAATGCAAAGTAATTGGATGGTGTTACTTACCCTTTTTGATGTCATAGGATTGCTAGAAACTCAATTTGATACTTAAACTTCAATCTTGGAATGATGAGAATGGTTGGTGATTTGTAGTGTTTTTTCTTTCTTTTTTTTTTCTTTTGTTTCTTTTGCACAAATGAAGACTCAACCGTAGGTTGGGTACTTCAACCGTGGGTTCGGTTCTCAACCGTTGGTTTGCAAAATTTTTGAGTACAAAATCCGTTTCAAACAAAAACATTCTTGCATAACTTGATCATTTCCAATAATCACCACAACTCAAAACATTTCCAACATTCCATTGAACTTAAAATTAAACAAACTACAGAAATTAAAACAACTAAACTCATACTTAAATACTTCTTATTCATAACTTAATAAGCTTAAAAGCTAAAAACACACTCATCTTAACAAATAAAAGCAAAACATAACAAGATCAATAAACGATAAGTGAACAAGATAAAAACTCATAAGGGACAAAATGAGCAAAAGCTTAGCAATAAGCTCTTTATTCTTCCTCATCACATGCTTCCTTTAGTCAAAATAACTACCAAACCTTAGAATATCCTCCGAATAAAATTTCCCCGAAAGAACTCTATCAGTTTCCTTTGTTTTGAATTCCTGAGTAAAACGGCGTCCACCCGGACTAGTAATCTCTATCTTAGTGTGCCAATCATTATCTCCTTCAACCTTTTGATATTTGCTATACCCATCCGATGTCCATTCAATATTTTTAAGCTTAATTGGCATAGAACCAAGGAAATCAACCATCTTCTTGTACACTATAATGTTCTTGAAAGGATTGAAGTAATTCTCCATAGCCAATGCTCTCTCCATATCATCTTCAATATGATCAAACGATGGGGCTGTTTTCCCATATTTTGGATTACCTTCATTGTCATGGATATTATCAAATACATCCAACCAATCTTCTTCATCTGATTCTTCATCTAAAAGAACTTTATTTCTTTTCTTAGAGTGGTAAATCCTTCTAGCCACTCCATCATCAATTTTCATAGTTCCTTTCCCATTATCAATTATTGCTCCTATCGTACTCAAGAATGGGCGTCCAACCAACATAGGTTTCTCTTTATCAATAGGTACATGCAAAATCAAAAAGTCACACAAATATGTTTGGAATCCAATTTTTAATCTCACATTTTTCACTTTACCATAAGCTTTTCCCATGGTATTATCGGCCATCAACAACACATCATTGGAAGGATAAGCTCTTCCCAACACCATAATCTTGTAAAGCTTATAAGGCATTATACTAACACTTGCCCCCGTATCAGCCAAGGCATTGATTGCAATGGTTCCATTCACTTTTAGTGGAATAAGGTAGTTACCCGGATCTTCTTTCTTTTTAGGTAAGCCTTTCTCCATCACCTTCTCCTCTTCTTCTTCCTCAATTTCATTCTTCTTATCAAGTTTCATTTTCTCCACTGAAATTTCATCCAACAACTTCCAATAGTGAGCATAGTGTTCCAACACATGTAGTATTGGTTTTTCATTTAGCAATTCTTTGAACTTGGTAGTAATCTCCTCAACACATCTTGCTTCGTCAATGGGTTCTTTAGTTGGTTTTTCTTTTGGTAAGGGTGTTTGGTTAGAAGAACTTTCTCCTTTGATTAGTGAGGTGGGTTGTGGTAATGATGACGGTGAAGGTATAAGACCTTTAAAAGGTAGGTATTTTTGTTTCAAACGAGTAGCTTTTCCCATTTTCACCATTTCTATACTCCCAAGAATACCATCTTCATTCTCACAAACTTCCTCCAGTTGTTCAATTAACCAACTAACATCTTTATCATCTTGTAACTCTCCAACCTAACTTGCATTTCACCTAAACCGAAATCAATGGTGCACTTTGTTGCTAACAAGAAATTTCTCCCAAATACAACGGAAGGATCCGTCGTATCTTCATACTCATCAATTATCAAATCCATAGCAAAGGTATAGCCATGAATGTCAATTTTCACATCCTGTGCTATTCTCCTATTATACTTGTCAACTTCATATTTCCCATTTCCAAACTTTTCATAAAAAGCTAAGGTTACATAATTATCATTTTGTCCAAGGTTACATTCCGCATCCCAAGCTCCTAATCCTTCTATTCCACAAGGTGTGGAATACCTCATACTTGGCTCATCATATTCTCTTAACTTGGCATGAGTGAAAGTTATCACCCGAGGCTTTTCATGTTCATATTCAATACGTTCAACTTCCTTTCCTTTCGCTTGAAACTTCACCTTTTCAAAATCAACCATTTTCTCCATCCTAGACATAACATCACCATCATCCATCAATTCCATTTCCAATTTTTCCAAGTAAGCCTAAACTTCGCTAGGTGAATCCATAACTAAAATAAGCTAAGCATTCATAGACAACACATCCAAAATAAACGTTAGCGGTTAATAAAAAAAACTATGTAATTAGAAAACAAATAAATCATACGAAAATCTTAGGACAAATCTAAATAAACAAAATAATAATAAAAATAAATAAAAGAAAAGAGTAACAAAGAAAACCAAAATTTAATTTTTTTTTTTTTTTTACAATTTTTTTATTTTTTTTTTACAAGGTTCACACCCCAAACCGGCGGTTTGGGTTGTGAAAAGTTTTTACTGAGGCTCAAACCGGCGCGGTCGAGATTCAGACCGGCGGTTTGAGTTTTGCAATATTTTACCGAAAGTTCAAACCGGACGGTCGGATATTTGGACCGGCGGTTTGAGATTTAAAATATTTTACCGAGAGCTGAACCGCCGCGGTCGAAGTTCAGACCGGCGGTTCAGGTGAAATTTTTTTTTAATTAATTTCGAAGGGTTGAAACCGGGCGGTCAAGACGTTGAACCGGCGGTTTGCAGCAAAATTTTTTCTAAAAAATTTCTTTTTCATTCTTTTTTTTTTTTTACTTTTTATATTTTAGCTTAACACGAGAACGAATAAAAATAAAGACAAGAGGAACACATTGAAACTAGAATAAAGCAAACACTTAACAATCATTAACCAAACGAACCAAACAATCACAAAACAAACATGAAATAAACTCTAAAATTACGCAAATAATAAGAACAAACTTTATACTAGTATTTACAACTAAACTAACCTAAACTAAACTAAACTAAAAAAAATATATAGTAGTCCCCGGCAGCGGCGCCAAAAACTTGATGTGCTTTCCAAAGGGTGTATATATTATATCTCAATTTCACTCAAATTTAAAATTTTTAAAGTACCTTTTTTACCGGTTATTTAGGAAACAGATACGAGCAAGTATACTCGTTCAATTGTAGCATAGTTGGTGGTAAATAAGGATCGTCCCAAGAGACTACTAGTTTAGGTTTAATCAATTTAGATAATAGCAATAAAAATGGTACTTAAGATTGTCACACTCAAAAGCACTTTAAAAGTAATTAAACAAACAATGGTCTCAAATCAAAGCAATCAAACAAACAAATACTTGTTTAGGAACCATGACTAATCGTGATAGAATGTTGAACATGTTTGGGTGAAACTTAGAAGGCACATGTCAATTTTCACAAGGACCTCTAGTCAATGGGTAATATCAAGAAAATCCATGTTTCTACTAGTTTCACGGGTGAGTCCTTTCGGCCTACTCTCATCCCATTACACTAGCTCTTTTTGTGGCTTAATGTTTGAAAAAGATGATTAGTTAAATTAGTTTTTACGAGTCTTTTCAACCCAATCTCGTGATTAAATATTTTCGAATTCATTTAAAACTTGCATACTTAATATTCGTCACTTATCAAATACCAATCCATTTGTGCACCAACTTCTTGGAATCAAACAATATTAGAAACCTTTTCAACCCTTAAATCCAATAGTGTTTAACCAACAAGTTTTAGAACACGAATTATATTTAAACAAACCATGAAAATAATCACTTTTTCTAACCGACTAAACATCCAACATTCATACGAAAGTCACCTCATTCCCAAACAAGCATCACAAATTATTCCATAACAAGCATCATCATAAAACATAACATTGCATTCATCATCAAACGGTTTAACATGATTAATTAAAGTAAAAAAAATTACCCAAAAGTAAGATTACAATGAGTAATAAAAGAGTTATAGCACTCTTTAGAGCCTCCAATTGAACAAGAGAATCTTCCACCTCTTCTAATAAGTATCTCCAATTCTTCTACTTGGGACCTTCTTGAGAATGGCAGAGATTATTTAATTCTTTTGGGTTTAGTAAGTAATGTGATCAAGTCCTTATGGTGTAAGGCTTGATTGTAAGTGTTGTGTCTAATATGGGTGCATTAGGGGTTTATTTATACTTGAATTCTCCCCTAAAAACTGAATTAAGCCTTGAATATCCATAAAAGAGAGGGTAATGATCGGACTCTAGTCATAATGGTGGTTAAAGCTAAGAGTTAATGCAACTCTTCATCTCAGATTTTGCTCAACCTTCGGTTTGGATCATGAACCTTCGGTTTGGAATGTCTGCTAAACCTAAGGTCGAGTTCTTGAACCTTGGGTTTGAATCTCAGCTTCAACCTTGGGTTGGGATTTGTGAACCTTGGGTTGAAACCGATTCTTGCACTTGAATTTCAACTTTAAGCTAGCATATAACTTCAACTTTTAACACACTTTTAAGCACTTCATCTTTTCATTCTCCTCATTTACAATGGAAATAATCATACTATGAATCAATATCTTTGTTGACGAGCTTTTTTTCAATATTTACTCAATTTTGTAGCTTTTCTTCGTCTTTCTTGATATTTTCTTGTACCTAGACTTGAACACATCTTTAACCACTTTTAAGTGTAAAATGATCATAAACATAACTAAATAATATGCAAAAACATACAAATAACGCGATAAAAACATGTATAAAATGAGCGTTATCAATAGACAAAAGCATTCTTATTACAACCACAATTAAGTTTCTTTGTTTAACCAAGAATAATGGGTAAAAACAATCATTCATAGACAAATAATTATAACTAGTTGAATAACAATAAACCTTTCGACCTTTAGAATTACTAACAACTAGTCAAACTTGATTAACAAATGTCACTATGAAACTTAAGCACAATTGGATCTTAGAATAAACTTGAAATTGAATTAAAACATGTTATCACAATCATACGCAAATCATTAAGTAATATACATCATCTAAGCAAGTGCACAAAGGCACTAGCCACTCATAGCAAACATGAACATAAACTCAGAATTTTGAACATTAGAAATCATGATTAAAAGTCTTACAATGATTGGAATGAGATTACAAATGATAAGGTAAAGATACCCAAAGTATTGGTGTTGACTTCTTGAGAGTTTGACTTCCAAATGTTGACTTCTTGGACTTCCAAAATTTCCTAAACTTCTAAGGACGAATTTGAGAGCTTTTGAGAGTGGTTTATGATTAGAGATAGTTGTGTCTTAGTTGTCTCGATTTCCAAAGGCTCTATTTATACTACTCTCAAGCATAGGAACTTTAAATGTTGCAACTTGGCCTCCAAGTAGCTTAGAAGGACCTAGAATACCAAATAGAAGAGCCTAGAATTAAACCAAAGTGCAGATTTGAGAAAAGTACGAGGGCTCCATCCGATTGGATACATGTTGTGTCCGATCGAATGGTCTTGATCATCATCTCCATCTGAATCGGTTGCGGGTTGCATCCGATCGGATGGAGTTGTCCTGTAGACACAAACTTGGTCTTTTGATGTTTGGCTTGTATCTTTCTCATAGCTCTTGGTTCTTTATCCAAACTTGATCTTTCCTTTGTCTTGGAACTTGGAATCATGAATACTTGGATCTTCATTCTATGAAATGCCTTTTTGGAGTGGATCTTGACATGGGAATCTTCGTACAATCGTAAGTCCTTGTTTCCTTCATCCCTTTTTCTTCCTTTTTCCTGTACTTGGCTACATATACTTTGCAAACATACTTTGGTGCGATTAAGTAATAAAAGAATATAAATATAACCAAATAATATATACAAAAGCACGAATAACGCTACTAAAAGCATGCACAATTTGAGCGTTATCAATCACCAATTTGGAATTCTAGAAAAGATGGAGGATTCTAGAAGACTTGTTGAGAAAGCAAAGGATAAAGATTAGGAAAGATTTAGTTTCCTAATACAATTAGGTTTCCTTTGTATGTCTAGATGGACTCTATACATAAAGAGATCCCTAAACATTGTTTTATTGTGTGTTTTAGTTATGTTTTAGAAAACACCACCGATCCCACCACTTGCGATCGGTTCCACGCTACAAGATCAATGTTATTGATCCTTGTTATAGTTAGATAACACGTTCTATCTTAATCAAATAGAATTGTAGCGTATATTTGTAAAACCTTGTTAATTACAAAGTGTTTTGATTTATTCCGCTGTGCATGTTGTTTATCTTTGTTATTATTAATCCTAGTTGAGCTTATAACGATCTTCACAATTGGTATCAGAGCCTCGGGGCTCTTGATCTAGAATTCTACAAGGTTTTTACTTTCGAAGAATAAAGAAGCTTTGAATTATATACGATATGTTTTTAGGGTTTATGGTTTAATCGCTTATTTAGGGTTTTTAAGCTATCGTACTTCCTATTGTTCTTTGATTTGGCAGTTTAATTATGTATAGATGACGGTTTAAAGTTTAAAGCTACTTTGATCAGGATACTATTCTTGGTAAACCCTAATTAACATCTCCTTCAGTTAGAGTTTCTTGCTGGGGCGTATACAAACCCTAACGTCTAGGGTTTATGTGTTGTTATGATGAAATTATTCTTGTGTTTGGAATTACATTAACGTTGTTACTGCTATATTCGTCTGTTTGAGAGAAAATTCCAATCGCAAATCAAAACCCTAAAGCCATGAAACATAATCGAAACTTAAAGAAACCCTCAATGTTGGCGACAAACTGAGAAAACAAACCCTAACTATTTTTAACCTTTAATAAAAAATCATTTTCATCTTTTCTGCTAAACCCTAACCTAACATGATTTTAATCTGATTATTATTGGGGAAAGGTTTGATGGTGGTTATTTGTTCTGATTGCGTTCTTTCTATGATTGGTTTTTAAGGTCAATTCATCTGAGTTGAATTCATACAGAGGGTTTGGGAGAGATGAATGATGTATTTTGGGTTTGAATTTGAGGGAAAAAGAGATTGAGTATTCGAATTATGTGATATTACGTTGTGTTGCAGCTTGTTTAAAATTGATAAGTTCTAAGTTAGTTACTAATAGAGCTTTGAGGATTGAGATTATCTTCTGGTAAATAGCTACGTTCTTTCAAGATTAATGTTTTATATTGGAACTTTGTACTGAATATTAATGCTGCTAATTTGATCTGTAACTAGTTAATGCTGCTAGTATAAGTATGCTACGTTAATACTGCTACTTAGTACTGTTCGCTATTGATTTTAATGCTGCTAGTATCGATTAATGCTGCTTATCAAATGTTAAAGCTGCTCGTTATGTTAATGCTGTTGGATGTTGTTCGTTACTACTACTCCACGTTACTTACTACTGCCTATTGGATCGTTAATGCTGCTTGGTTAATATTGATGTTAATGTTGTCCGATTTATTAATGTTGCTGCTACTCAGTTAATGTTGTTGGTCACGATATGGTTTATGTTGTTGGTTAATGCTGTTTGTGTTTGTAAAGGGACTGATGGTGATGATACGATTGTCAATAAGTTGGATGGTGACTGATTTACAAGTTGATTTGAATGGTGTTTAAAAGCAATGGCAGTTTGGTGGGCATGGTTACAAGGTAATTAAAAGTTACTACTGTTCTTGGACATATGTTTTTCTGCTAATATGATAAAGTTCAAGTTCAAGTTCGTGTAACAAGTTTGATTCAAGAAGTTATCATGTTTATCCTAATTGAAAGTCAATACTGCTTTCTACATGGTTTCTACTGCTCAACCATAGAACTATTCTTCATGTTACTACTGCTTGGTATTGATTACTATTGTAGTCATTTTTATGTAAGCTATTTTGGTGTTCTTTATGGCGGGTACTACATGGTATTCGTAACTATGGAGGTTAGTTATTCGTACAAGTTCTTATGGTTGCTTCAAATGGTTAACATATTGGTTTCAGGGGAAGAATATGATAGAGTGTTTAACCATTTGAGGGGAAGGTTTTTACAACTGCTATGTCATTATTACTACTGTTAGTTTAAGTTTCTACTGCCTTAAATTCATTTTTAGTGCGGAAATCTTCATGGAAGGTAATTTAAGACATTGGAAAGCTTGGATTAGAAGTTTAATATATGATTTGTAGTTGTAAAGATCAAAGTTGCTTGTGTTCACTGTCCCCTTAATGGATAATGACAAAAAGGGGAAGAAGATATTACAAAGGAAACATGAAACAAGTTTATGGAGATCTTAACTTAAAGGGAAGCTCAAATTTGAAGATGTACAAGATCAAGATGCTTCAAGTGCTCAAGTTGTTTTGTCATCATCAAATAGGGAAAGATTGTTGGGACCTATTGATTTGATGATAACAAAAGGACTAAGATCGCCAATTTGGAATTCTAGAAAAGATGGAGGATTCTAGAAGACTTATTGAAAAAACAAAAGATAAAGATTAGGAAAGATTTAGTTTCCTAATACAATTAGGTTTCCTTTGTAAGTCTAGATGGACTCTATATATAAAGAGATCCCTAGACATTGTTTTATTGTGTGTTTTAGTTATGTTTTATAAAACACCACCGATCCCACCACTTGGGATCGGTTTCACGCTGCAAGATCAATGTTATTGATCCTTGTTATAGTTAGATAGCACGTTCTATCTTGATCAAAAAGAATTGTAGCGTATATTTGTAAAACCTTGTTAATAACAAAGTGTTTTGATTTATTCCGCTGTGCATGTTGTTTATCTTTGTTATTATTAATCCTAGTTGAGCTTATAATGATCTTCACAGTACTGGAACCCCCTTCTTGTGAATAGATCAAACGGACGCATTTCATTTGAAGTGTACTAGATGTTTGGCAAGACACCTATAGGGGCATACATACATATATACATACTAAATACATTAAGGCTTCAGGGTAATGAGCTTAGTGCAATAGTAATACTTTTCTGTGATATTGTATTAGTTATAATATCCACACACGGAAATCTTGTGGTCAATACTACTTTTACTTAAACCTATTGACTCACTAACTTTATGTTGACATTTTTAGCATGTATTTCTCATATCTGTAACTTGCATTGCTTGGCTAGCATCATGGAGTCCATATTAGAGTCACCCGTTGGCGGTTGCATTTCATTGAAGATTTACTGCATGGAATTTATATCGTTTGATTGTATTCTCAAAACTACCTTTTATTTATTATGGAACTTGTGAACTTATTTTGTTGAAAACTTTATTTAATTTAAATGAATCAAAGTAAGTACTTTTAAACGACTCATGTAGAGGTCGTTCTTTATATCTTTGTGTTCTTTGTGCTATGAAGTCATACCCCAGTTTACCTTTTCGCTGCGATATTTTAGGGGTGTGACGACATCTCCACTGACGATTACTTTGTGGGTAGTGGAGTCCCTCAAGCAATACCCCTTTACTTCGTTAGCATACCCCATGAACAAATATTTTATGGATTTTGGATCCACCTTCTTAGTTTCTTGGATATTGTACATCACGTACACAGGGCTTCCAAATATATGAAGGTCTGAATAGTTGACTGAGTTTTCTGTCCACATCTCCATCGCTGTCTTCAACTCAACTGCAGTTGAAGGACAATGATTTATCACATACTAGGCGGTATTGACTGCTTCTGCCCCGAATGATTATCCCAAGCTTGCAGTTGCTAGCATTGCTCTTGCTCTTTCTAACAAGGTTTTGTTCCTTCCGCTACTACATTCTGTTGAGGTGTGTATGTTGTAGTGAACTGCCATTTGGTTCTTTCTTTCCTGCAAAAAGTATCAAATTCATCAGTTGTATCATGGTTGTTAAGATCTCGATCCTAATCTTAGGAACTTACAATTTTACAATGTTACATAGCAAAAACGATCCCGACCTACTTTTTTTAGTTTGTTGTTCAAGAAAAGTAAGATCAGGTGGATCAAACAACAAACTAAAAAACTACAAAGTTATGGATTATTTTTATAAACTTAAAAAAATAACATGTTAGTCTTCTTTATAAAATCCATAATCATAGTTTAGGACAACATTTTCATGAAATATTCCTATAGTTTTGTGTTTATGATATATACTAATTTGTAGATTTGTATAATATTAAGAAGGTTATTAAGAAAATGGCATTATAGTAGGATCTTACGATCATGATCTTGCAAAGATGAAAACGATCCTGGGTAGGATCTCGATCTTGAAAACCTTGACTTGTATATTCGCCTCTATTATCTGTTCTCAAACACTTGATCTTCTTTCCAGAATCAAGTTCAATCCGCGCTTTGTAAACCTTGAAAACTTTAAACACATCGGACTTCTTCTTGATTGGGTACACCAACCATCTCGTGGAATAATCATCAATAAAAGATACAAAATACTTTGCTCCTCACGGGGACTGAATCGGTGCTTGCCACACATCAGAGTGAACCAATTCTAGAATAAAAACACTTCTAGAATTTGATGTCTTGAATTTTAGGCAATGATGCTTGCTGATAACACAATGCTTACAGAAAGGTTGTAACACCCCAACCCGACAAGGGAAAAGATGTCACAATAATGGTTTCATATCAGAACAAACACAAGCATATGACATAAATAATACAATTGAATTTCAAGGGTTACAATGGAAAATCTGAAACTACAAGGTTATAATACAATAATTTCCAAATCTAACTATAAATTCTTCTAGTCATCTTCAATAGCTAGTAAGGTCTTCTAAGTCCAAGGTACTCTCCACTCATACCCAGCTTCCAAACTAAAACCTGCCGCAGGAAAAGAAATGCGGCTGAGCTACGAAAGCTCAGTGAACAGATATAACAATAACAAGGCAGTAATGATGGGATAGTGAAGTAAGTGAAACAATGCAAGGTATAACAAGAGTCAGGAAAGAAAAATAAAGGTTATGCAGATATATCAGGAATTAAGAAATAGTTACAATAGATAAGAGTAAAGGGAACAGTAATCCCAAACCCGAGCCCAAGTCATATCAAGTCAAGTCATGTATCAAGTCAAGTATTAAGTCAAGTCATGTATCAAGTCAAGTATCAAGTCAAGTATGTATTCGGAGGGGTGACCTCGGAATACTAAGTACAAGGTTAAAAGGTAACAGAAACAGTAATCCACTACGAGCCCAGAAACAGAATCATATCATAATCATGTAACCATATAAGCATATAGAGGGGAGACCTCTCAGTAATCCAGAAAATATGAGGGGAGTCCTCAATCAGTAAATGGAGTGATCAGCTCCCAGTATGTGAAAGACGTGTATCGCACACACCATCAGTCACCAGAAATAACAGAATATAACAGAAACAGAATACAGAAACAGATCTAGGATGCATCCATACGCCCCAGGTGGCCAAACCTCCTCAACACACCAAATAAAATAAAGTCAGGGACGGGATAGGACATCACTCTCCTACCCTAGAGTCATGCCATTGGTGCATCAATGACATGGACATGAAACCCTCATGCCTAGTGATACAGATAGTGGCTCGTAGTCTCAAACTGAGGGTCAATGGTCAAGTATCCAGTTCAGTTTCATTTTAAGTGGTTCAAGTCCAATTTCCATTTCAGTTATATCAGAAAGTTCATATCAGATGGTTCATATCAAAAGGGTCATATCAGATGGTTCAATATCAGATGGTTCAATATCAGACAGGTCAATATCAGAAGGTCAATATCAGAAAGGTTCAATATCAAAAAGGTCAATATCAGAAAGGTTCAATATCAGAAAGGTTCAATATCAAAAAGGTTCAATATCAAACAGATCATATCAAGAGAGAATCAAAGCAAGTTCACAATTCAAGGGGAACATAGCAATGGCTTAGGGAATCCTAAGATGAATCAGAAATCAGAATGAAATGAGAAAGAAGACACCCTTACTGAAAAAGGGCAGAATATATGTACCTTATACCGCAAGTGAAAACACATCTAGAAACATAAAGATCGGAAACAAACTCCATCTTCAGCGAATCTACACGAATACATGGTCGTCTTACTATTAACATCTTATTTAAATCAGATTTCTTATTTTAGTCGGCTTTCCATTTTTAGTAGCTTTCCATTTATAGCAGGTTTCCTCAATTAGTAAGTTTCCATTTTGAAGAAGCATTCAAAGTTATCATTTAATAAGTTTAAAGTGACAATATTAATAGCTTAGGGTTCATAATAGTATTTATATAAAGTTAATGTTATTATGGTAGGTTTACAAATTTTTAGGGTTTATTATGTAATTATGATAAGTTTAAGGACTATTATGCAATTATCATAAAATTAGGGTATAAGATGTAATTATTATAAAGTTACAGGGTTTTTACAAGTTAAGTCCTTTAGTATTAGAAAAATAACAATTTAAACCCTTTAGTTTTGGAAAATAAATAAATAACACATTTTTAATATCTTTACACTTTAACAGATTTTTCGTATGCACTGGACCTGTTTTAAATAATTTATGAATCATATTAGAACTCCGAAATAAAATTCCAAAAAATTCCCAGAGAACCCTATATGTCCCTAGTAATTTACCTAATTTTTCCAGATTTTATTAACTAGTATAGGTACGACTGAAAAATCCATTTCCCTAACATGCTCCATAATCGGATCGGATGAAACACCCGAAAAGTAATTAATTCACTACTCCATCTAGAAAATTTATAAAATTCTACAAAAATTCCCGTAACTAGTAGACATATCAAAAATTCCCGTAACTAGTAGACATATCAAATTAACTAGTAGACATATACAAAAATTCCAGTTCAAAGGACACCTTCTAATTCGACATGGTTTGAAAATGATAAATTAAAAACACGGACTATTTTTCCAGACATACGAATTCGATTTGACACTTAATTTTCTAAAAATCAAAAAGTGGTCTTCCAGGCCTCTAAAAATCATAAGGTTAATTTCTACAGAAAGCTCTTTCATTTAATTTAATTCTAGACTCAAGAAACTCCCAAAAACACTTAGTTATCATCAAGATTCAATTAATTAAAGTCGGTCTAATTTCCTGGTCAGAAAACTGGTTCATTAATTCATGTGATCTTTTAAGGTTTTTGGTTCGTTTAATTCCAAACGACCTTAGTAGCGTGCATGGATCATTATAAACATTTTATATAGATCATATATGATGTAAAGAGTACTAGAAAAATACCAGATGGGTTTCAAAATGATCGAATCTAGTGCAGAATATTTACACCTCTCGGCTAGCAAAATACGATACAAAGTAAACTCCCACGCGTACACCAGCTATCCCACGACCTTAAGGCTATTTTTCCCACCTTCTCTAGACTTGATAGAACCCAGGAAAAATAAGAACCAGCCTCCAGAAATTCGTATGGTGATGGAGAGAGTTTTGGTGTTCTCGGTTGTAACTTTTAGGGTTTAGAAAATGTGTACTGTGGAAAAATAGGAAAACCGTGTATATAGATGAGGAGGGGGAATGGGAATCCGGTTTTATGGTGAAGTGATAAGGTCAAATGCAGATTTCCTAAATCTTTCCTTTTAATATGATGATTATCTCATAATTAATTTATTTTAAACATTTAATATATAAATAAAATGTATAAACTTAAGGAATTCGGCCCATGCAACATATTTATGTGTGACATATATTTTTTTGACATATAAAATTATAAAAATGTTCAAGCAAAATCATTTCACTTCATATGGTGTTAATTTCCAAGTGTTTGGGATTGAATTTGTGTTTTATATAGTTATTAAGTGAAATTTTAAGTTCAGGGGTATTTTGGTAATTTTGCATGATGTTAAATTTTGGGTTTTACAACTTCTTCCCCTCTAAAAGAAAATTTCGTCCTCGAAAATTTGAAGTCGCAGAGTTAGACGAAGTCGTAGCAATTCGCAAAAAGATCATTACGAACATTCTCACGCCCGGGGAGGTTCTTCCAAAAAGGATCGTCAAACCAATTAGTTTCTCATGACTCAATCAAAACAAGGTGGGTTCAAGTTTCTCAGACGGAGATAAATTGGGTTGATGTCAATCAAAAAGGCCCATGTAACATAAATGGATGATAGGTGAATCTTCAGGAAAGCTTATATGTAATAAGAACAAGATTTCAAATCGAATTAACTGTATCAACCGTAGAGAGCTCTACAAGAGTTCAAGATTTATAATTGAGGTCAGCATAACGCATAACGAGTGTCTAAACTTATCCAGATATCTAATGAACGAAGGCAAGGTATACGCATAGGTGGAATGATCCTAAAGTCTCACTAATCACGGATAATCCAACGGAGATCAAATTCTAACTTCTTAGGTACTCCCCAAGATATCCTATGGCCACAATGAGGGCACGTTATATGGTGTAAGTGTTATCACGTTGGCCAGGCGTCATAATACTAGCATCATATAAATATGCCTTCATGATGATCATACTTTATCTCAGGTCGTAAGCAAAACAACCTATCTTAATCCACCTAGTACTTCTACAGTCTCAGAGGTCAACAAGATCAAATGTCATAGTCAAGAGGGAAAACAAAACTACTGAACAGGCTCTAACCAAAAGCAAGGCACGAATCAGAGTGATGCGGAAGCAATAATACTTAAACAATTGCCTTATAGTCTACCCATTCCTCACTAGTCAAAACTCAAGTTCATATCAAGAAATCCTAAAGCAAGTTCTCAAGGTGTTCTCCTATGTTCTTACAGTGGAAGCCTAATGGTCCAAAACGCACAGGTCAAGGGTAAATGTATTACAAGTCGCAGCCTGTTCTCTGATACCATAAATTGTAACACCCCAACCCGACAAGGGAAAAGATGTCACAATAATGGTTTCATATCAGAACAAACACAAGCATATGACATAAATAATACAATTGAATTTCAAGGGTTACAATGGAAAATCTGAAACTACAAGGTTATAATACAATAATTTCCAAATCTAACTATAAATTCTTCTAGTCATCTTCAATAGCTAGTAAGGTCTTCTAAGTCCAAGGTACTCTCCACTCATACCCAGCTTCCAAACTAAAACCTGCCGCAGGAAAAGAAATGCGGCTGAGCTACGAAAGCTCAGTGAACAGATATAACGATAACAAGGCAGTAATGATGGGATAGTGAAGTAAGTGAAACAATGCAAGGTATAACAAGAGTCAGGAAAGAAAAATAAAGGTTATGCAGATATATCAGGAATTAAGAAACAGTTACAATAGATAAGAGTAAAGGGAACAGTAATCCCAAACCCGAGCCCAAGTCATATCAAGTCAAGTCATGTATCAAGTCAAGTATTAAGTCAAGTCATGTATCAAGTCAAGTATCAAGTCAAGTATGTATTCGGAGGGGTGACCTCGGAATACTAAGTACAAGGTTAAAAGGTAACAGAAACAGTAATCCACTACGAGCCCAGAAACAGAATCATATCATAATCATGTAACCATATAAGCATATAGAGGGGAGACCTCTCAGTAATCCAGAAAATATGAGGGGAGTCCTCAATCAGTAAATGGAGTGATCAGCTCCCAGTATGTGAAAGACGTGTATCGCACACACCATCAGTCACCAGAAATAACAGAATATAACAGAAACAGAATACAGAAACAGATCTAGGATGCATCCATACGCCCCAGGTGGCCAAACCTCCTCAACACACCAAATAAAATAAAGTCAGGGACGGGATAGGACATCACTCTCCTACCCTAGAGTCATGCCATTGGTGCATCAATGACATGGACATGAAACCCTCATGCCTAGTGATACAGATAGTGGCTCGTAGTCTCAAACTGAGGGTCAATGGTCAAGTATCCAGTTCAGTTTCATTTTAAGTGGTTCAAGTCCAATTTCCATTTCAGTTATATCAGAAAGTTCATATCAGATGGTTCATATCAAAAGGGTCATATCAGATGGTTCAATATCAGATGGTTCAATATCAGACAGGTCAATATCAGAAGGTCAATATCAGAAAGGTTCAATATCAAAAAGGTCAATATCAGAAAGGTTCAATATCAGAAAGGTTCAATATCAGAAAGGTTCAATATCAAACAGATCATATCAAGAGAGAATCAAAGCAAGTTCACAATTCAAGGGGAACATAGCAATGGCTTAGGGAATCCTAAGATGAATCAGAAATCAGAATGAAATGAGAAAAAAGACACCCTTACTGAAAAAGGGCAGAATTTCTGTACCTTATACCGCAAGTGAAAACACATCTAGAAACATAAAGATCGGAAACAAACTCCATCTTCAGCGAATCTACACGAATACATGGTCGTCTTATTATTAACATCTTATTTAAATCAGATTTCTTATTTTAGTCGGCTTTCCATTTTTAGTAGCTTTCCATTTATAGCAGGTTTCCTCAATTAGTAAGTTTCCATTTTTAAGAAGCATTCAAAGTTATCATTTAATAAGTTTAAAGTGACAATATTAATAGCTTAGGGTTCATAATAGTATTTATATAAAGTTAATGTTATTATGGTAGGTTTACAAATTTTTAGGGTTTATTATGTAATTATGATAAGTTTAAGGACTATTATGAAATTATCATAAAATTAGGGTATAAGATGTAATTATTATAAAGTTACAGGTTTTTTACAAGTTAAGTCCTTTAGTATTAGAAAAATAACAATTTAAACCCTTTAGTTTTGGAAAATAAATAAATAACACCTTTTTAATATCTTTACACTTTAACAGATTTTTCGTATGCACTGGACCTGTTTTAAATAATTTATGAATCATATTAGAACTCCGAAATAAAATTCCAAAAAATTCCCAGAGAACCCTATATGTCCCTAGTAATTTACCTAATTTTTCCATATTTTATTAACTAGTATAGGTATGACTGAAAATTCCATTTCCCTAACATGCTCCATAATCGGATCGGATGAAACACCCAAAAAGTAATTAATTCACTACTCCATCTAGAAAATTTATAAAATTCTACAAACATTCCCGTAACTAGTAGATATATTAAATATTACCCAGTTCAAAGGACACCTTCTAATTCGACATGGTTTGAAAATGATAAATGAAAAACACGGACTGTTTTTCCAGACATACGAATTCGATTTGACACTTAATTTTATAAAAATCAAAAAGTGGTCTTCCAAGCCTCTAAAAATCACAAGGTTAATTTCTAAAGAAATCTCTTTCATTTAATTTAATTCTAGACTCAAGAAACTCCCAAAAACACTTAGTTATCATCAAGATTCAATTAATTAAAGTCGGCCTAATTTCCTGATCAGAAAACTGGTTCATTAATTCATGTGATCTTTTAAGGTTTTTGGTTCGTTTAATTCCAAACGACCTTAGTAGCGTGCATGGATCATTATAAACATTTTATATAGATCATATATGATGTAAAGAGTACTAGAAAAATACCAGATGGGTTTCAAAATGATCGAATCTAGTGCAGAATATTTACACCTCTCGGCTAGCAAAATACGATACAAAGTAAACTCCCACGCGTACACCAGCTATCCCACGACCTTAAGGCTATTTTTCCCACCTTCTCTAGACTTGATAGAACCCAGGAAAAATAAGAACCAGCCTCCAGAAATTCGTATGGTGATGGAGAGAGTTTTGGTGTTCTCGGTTGTAACTTTTAGGGTTTAGAAAATGTGTACTGTGGAAAAATAGGAAAACCGTGTATATAGATGAGGAGGGGGAATGGGAATCCGGTTTTATGGTGAAGTGATAAGGTCAAATGCAGATTTCCTAAATCTTTCCTTTTAATATGATGATTATCTTATAATTAATTTATTTTAAACATTTAATATATAAATAAAATGTATAAACTTAAGGAATTCGGCCCATGCAACATATTTATGTGTGACATATATTTTTTTGACATATAAAATTATAAAAATGTTCAAGCAAAATCATTTCACTTCATATGGTGTTAATTTCCAAGTGTTTGGGATTGAATTTGTGTTTTATATAGTTATTAAGTGAAATTTTAAGTTCAGGGGTATTTTGGTAATTTTGCATGATGTTAAATTTTGGGTTTTACAAAGGTAAAGAAACCTTTGTGAGGTTAGGAATTAGCTTCCTTTCAACAAGAATCTTTATTCCTTGTTCCAACATATATCCAAGCTTCTGATGCCATGTTACTGCAGCTCTATGACTTTGGACTATGTGAAGCAACATATGCTTCTGCCTCCTCCATTATCTCTCATTTCAATTGGTATAAGTTCGCAGCCACCTTTTCTCTTTTTATAAGTACAAGCGCACCTTTTATATTGACCATGATACTTCCAATTCCAATGATCTTTCGTTCATGATCATTGCAACTGTACACAAATCCGCCTCCAAAGATTGGTTTATATTGATGAAACCATTCTCTTTTTGTGGTCATATGAAAAGTAGCTCAGGTATCGAACAACCATACATATGTAAATCTTTTTCTGCCTTCATTTGCAATCGCTGCTTCACAACACAGAGCGTTGCCATCTTCTGAAGTGCTAGCGACATTTCCATGAAGATTAGAATTATTAAAACTCCTACAACCCTTCTTTAAGTGACCCAACTTGCCACATTTATAGCATTTATAATTCTCTTTCCTTTCTGTTTTTGATTTACTATGATTGTGACTCTCACTGTGGCCATGTTCCATTGACCTGCCCCTCGTCACCACTTTTCTTGACTCTTGAACTGGTATGTCTGTCCTCTCTATTGTTGCGCCTACTTTCTTCTTCTAGAATAGCGGCTGCAACATCATCGAAGACTGGATAGTCCGAAAGAACATTATTGGTTAAGTTAATGATAAACTGGTCATATGAGTTAGGTAAACTTTAAAGTAGAATTTTAGCACGTTCATGTGGCTCTATTTTACAACTCAAAGACGTGAGCTGATAAAATAGAGTATTCAAACTATTAACGTGCTCTGTCACCGAAGTAGATTATGTCATGCGAAAAGCGTAAAGTTTTCTCTTAAGGAAAATTTTGTTGTGGAGTGATCTTGCCTCGTACAGTCATGTAAGATGATCCCAGATATCTTTTGTAGTTTTCTTCTCGTCTATGCTTGACAAAACTCCATCTGCTAACAAAAGATGAAGGTTTGAAATAGGGGTGAGCAAACAAAACCGAAAAAACCAAAACCGAAAAAACCCAACCAAAAAAACTGACCGAAACTAAAAACCGATAGTTCGGTTTTTAATTTTTCAAAAATCGAAAAAAATGATTCGATTTCGGTTTTCGTCCAAAAACAGAACCGTAAAAACCGAACCGAACCGATTTTATTATATAATAATATATAATTAATATGATATGAATAAATAACGAAATAAATCAAATTTATAAATTCATATTCATTTTGTGGGTAGATTTATAATATAGTTATATTAACGTTTATGTTTATATGCGTGTTTTTCTTGTCGTGTGTTTACTTTAGAATATATCAGTAAATATATGTCGTGTCGTGTGTTCACTTGCATGTGTGTGTCTCATCTATATGTGTGTAATTATAGAATTATGCAATAAACAATATTATGCTTAGATTGACAAGAAAAAAATAGTAATAAATAAAATAAATAAATAAAATAAAATAAGGATAACCAATTTTCTATGTAATACAAGTTTGTTGGTATAAATTTTTCATTCCCAAATATAAACGGTTAGAAACCAAAAAAACCGAAAAACCGAACCGAAACCGATAATAAACCGAAATAACCGAACCGTCAAAAACCGAACGGTTTCGGTTTTGGGTTCTATAAAAACTGAACATTTTGGTTCGGTTTCGGTTTTAGCCAAAAACCTACCCAAACTGAACCGTGCACACCCGTAGTTTGAAATAGCATTTTTGTCAATCTTGTCCCATTTACTATCATCCGTGACGTCAGTTGGTCTTTTACCAATGGCCGCCAAACATTGATCCTTTCTAAAGATAGCCTTCATCTTTAATTTCCAGAATGAGAAATTATTACCATTGAACTTTTTGATTTCAAATTTTGCCACCATTGCTACAATCACAATCTTATTTTCGACAAAACTACTATTTGTTGAGAATAGTAATGGGCACCTTTTGAGTAAATATAATCTTATTTATCTTTTGGTGTGGAGGGTCCACTTACAAGTGGCAACCACAGAGCATATGATAAACAATTTTACACACATCTAACATTAACTCTTGATACCACTTGTTGAGAAAAGTGATACCTGATTGAAGCAAAATCCACAACTAAAATATGAAATACAATAAAATATGACACACAAATTTAACGTGAAAAAACCCCAATATTGCAAAAACCACAGGCAAGGAAAGATACGTTTCACTATGTCGAAAATTAGGAATTACACTTCTCTCTATTTATAAAGATAAACACCAATAGTTATATCTCTTGTATTAGGAGATATACAAACTCTTTAGTTTTTGCACAAGGAACCTTTAGGAGATATAAGGTGTCGTTTGTTTGGTGGGTTTGGATTGGCATTTGGATTTGAAAAGAAAAAAATGGTGTTTGGTTGAGATGCATTGGTTTTGCTTTTGAGGTTGAAACCTTTACAGAGGGGTTTGTGCAATCCCTTTCAAATATGCTACTTTTCAAAGTATTTGACTTTCTTATGTCGATAGATGTGATATAACTCACTGCACTTTGTACGAATTTTATATATATATATATATATATATATATATATATATGGGAATATATTAGCTACAATTAATTGTAGCCAATTGGCTACAATTTTGTGCTGTAAATGTGGGCCCCTGATTTTTTTGTGGGTCCTGATTCTTTTCTGTGGGTCCCTGATTTATTGCTAGTGTGTTTTTTGTGAAGGAATTGTAGCCAATTGGCTACATATAATTGTAGCCAAGCTATCCCCTATATATATATATATATATATATATATAGGGTCCGGTTCTAGAGAAAAGTGTAATTAGATAGAAAAGTGAGAAAAAAAGCTACAGGGTAGATTGCGAACACAGCTGAAACTTTAGGGTAAAAAATGAAAAAAAGAATAATAACTAATGGGGAGCGTCATTTATAATCAGATTACAACACACACCACATCGCCATCTACATCCCACCATCGCCATCTACATCGCCACCATCACACAGCCATCGCACCGCCGCCAATCACCAACGCACCACAACAGCATCACATATATTGATAAAACATCAAGGATCTCGTAGAAAAGCATCATGGAAGGATCCAGAAGGTCGTATCATTACTAATACTACACGCAAGGCTGCTGTCTCTCAGCTTAAAGCCTTACGTGACGACATCGTTTCTGGTAAATCTAATTTTGATGACGTCGCTTCTCGTTACTCTGATTGCAGCTCCGCTAAACGCGGTGGTGATCTCGGTAATTTTTATTTAAACTCTTTTCATTTGTTATATTATTTCTTTGTTGATTGTATTGATTGCATTGATTTTGTGGACCGAATTGAGGATAGGCGTAATTAATTGTTGGAATATTTAATTTATAGATCTGAATGTTAAGTACTCTGTATTTAGTGCATCTGTTGTAAGTTTATGTGAAGGCTCACTATATTAGTGAATCTGAATTTTAATTGCTTTGTCATATTTACGTTTATGTGAAGGCTCACTATGTTAGTGCATCTATTAATATATATTAGTGCATCTGTTAATATATATTAGTGCATCTGTTAAAAAGATTAGTGCATCTGTCAAGTGTGGAACGATAGCTTTCAAAATGATGCAATATTTTGCTCAGTTGCCATTGGTTCATATTGGGGATTAGGAAACATTGCTCAGTTTCAAAATGTTTTGCTCTTTATTGTATATGAAACTTAAAACTTCGTGATTTGTGGTATGTAGGTGGAAATGGCGGAAAAGGTGGTGACGTGATACTATAATGTTCCTGGACAATATAGGATTTAAGCAGCCTGCAACATCATATTGTTTGTACTTTTTCCCTATTTCTCTTCTTAATTTATCTACCTAAATTAATCCATCCAATCTCATTCTCCATCCAAACACTAAATCACACATATCATATCATCATCAGTGGTGATTTGACGTTGTGTTTTATATCTGATGGGTAAAACAGATAAATTTAATAAAGGAAACAGCGTCAAAAGTTGCGCAGAGCTTGTATTTAAAATATAACCTCCTAAATATGTTTATCTAAAACTATATATTATAATTGGAATAATTTTGTGTAATCATATTTGATAATTATATGTTAGACATTATTTGTTTGGAGAAATTTTGTTTGGGGTCTATCTGACCCGTAATTAACCTGTTTTAAGTTTTTGACACATTACCAAGTCACCTTTTTTTCCATACTGAATCTGTACTTTGAAATAATATGATTGTATTTTACAGAATGCAAAGAGAGGGGGGCATGGAACTTCGAAAAATAAAATAGGAACCCGATATGGGTCAAAATGTAATAAGTCATAATGGGGATCTATAATGGTTCAAAATGGGAAAATTCTGTAAATGGGTCAAACAAATTTGGTTCAAAATGGAGAAATTATGTAATGGGTCAAACGCATTTGGGTTTAAACTCGTTTAGTGCATCCATTTGCATGTTTAGAGCATCTATTTGGACATATCTTTCTTAGTTTGATAGGTCACAACTGGTCGTGTTATTTAACACATTAGGGCATCCATTTGTATGTTTAGTGCATCGATGAACACATTAGGGCATCCATTTGTATGTTTAGTGCATCATTGGAACTAATTTGAAATCTGTTTAGTGCATCCATTTGTATGTTTAGTGCATCTGTTTGTATGTTTAATGCATCTGTTTGTATGGTAGGGCATCCATTTGTATGTTTAGTGTATGTTTAGTGTATCGATGAACACATTAGGGCATCCATTTGTATGTTTAGTGCATCGATGAACACATTAGGGCATCCATTTGTATGTTTAGTGCACCCGTTTGAGGTAATCTACTGCATCTGTTTGAGGCACTTTAGTGCATATGGTTGAGCTACTGGAACAAGTTACAGCTTCATGGCCGGCCTCAATGTTGCAACATGAGATGACACCCACTTGTTTTATTGATCATGATTAAGATGAAAATGACACATAGCTTCAGGAAAAAGCGTGGGTCGATCAAGAAAGGTCCTTTTCTGCAATGAAAGAAGCTCCAGTGTTGACGTATTCGTGAGTAATTGATAAAAGTTTTCAAGGTCTCTTGAACAGTTGAACATATAAGTGTATAATTAGTTTAAAGTAAAAGCTTTGTTGTTTGACCTAAAGAGCTGAAATGGTCTTCCTTTACGGAATTGAAATACTTGTTACAGTATATTACAATTTGAATGTGTATTTTTTGTATGCTTACGATTGTTTTTATGTGCAGGAGCGTTGGCAAGAGAGTTAAAAGTGCATTGCTGTGGGTGGGAACTATAGCGATTGTTTGCGGTTTAGTGCTCGGTATTTTATACGGTTAGTATTCCTACCAGAAACATATTTCATTATGATCAATTGCAACTTAAGAGGAGCAACTAGTTTAGTAGTTTTAGTCAGGAGGGGGTTTGTCTTATATCTTTGTGGTTCCTCACACAACTAGGTATGACGTGCACTGTACATAAATCAGAAGCATTAGGTTATGACGTAACTGTATTCTGGTTCAACCTTCAGCAGAAAGCACAAAAGAAAGAGTCCTTTATGGAGCTCTTTGCCTTTATGTTTACCCGAGAATGCAAATGATGTTCAACCAACAGATGCTAAAGTGGAAGATGCAGAAAAAGGTTTATTAAAGGCAGAAGGTACAATCGTTGGATGCTCAGTTCGAGATCTGATGAGCAGAAAACGTTATCATCGGGGTGACACTTCAAATGCTGAAATTTGTCATGATGTAAATGTTTCACCTGAGGGGGAATCTAACAAAAATACTATTTTCTCCCCTGAAGCAAAGACTGACCAGCAACATATCAGTTCTCCTAACAGATCCAGTTATTCTGGTGATCAGCGAGTTACCAGTCCTCCTGCTAGTTCCAGCTTGGCATGTAGACCCATTGGAGTTAGCTCATCACCAACAGTTAACCCTGGTTGCTGCATTTCTGCAGATAGTGACAATGCTGAAGAAATAGGTATGATGGACCTAGTACCATAGCTTCTTTATTGAGTAATCGAACACACACTTTCAATTTTTTGGATCATCATTTAAGCATGGTTCCAATCCAATCTAATCCATTTGCATGATCCAGTGTGTCAAAAATTTGTCCTTTAAAAATAAAAAAAGAATTTTAATTGCTTTGTCATATTTACGTTTATGTGAAGGCTCACTATATTAGTGCATCTGTTAATATATATTAGTGCATCTGTTAATATATATTAGTGCATCCGTTAAAAAGATTAGTGCATCTGTCAAGTGTGGAAATGATGCAATGTATTGCTCAGTTGCCATTGGTTCATATTGGGGATTAGGAAACATAACTGCTTTATCTCGCTGCGAAAAAGTATCTATTTTATTATGCTATATTGGGAATTAATTTGATTTCTACACATGCTTCTGTAGAAATGATGAAAGGGTCTGCTACAAATCTTGCTCTTTGGCTCATCACTGTTGCAGCTAGTTCAACAGATAGAGAGTTTACTTCTAAACTTGTTATGGGAAATGGTGTTCACTTAAAGGTACCTGATGATCATTATATTTCTAACCCTCACCACTTATAAAACTGTGAATTAAATAATCAGTTCTGAATAGTCAATTTCATACCAGTTTCAACAAAATTGATCATTTTAGGAGAAAATTAGAAGTACTTATCTACCCCATCTTTTTACTAAATTTATACACGTTCGAATAAAGAAAATTGTTGAAAACTTAAATGATAATGTTGAAATAGCTGATTGAATAAACTGTCATGTTTGATAATTATTGTGGGTCATTGTATTTCCACTGCACATGCTCTATACAGAGTTACTTGTTTCAATGCTAGTATTTCATTTGTATGTTGTCGGGGACATTTATCATAGTATTGGCCATAGTTATTGTTTTTTATTGAGTGAGTCAAATGGCCAAAGTTCATAGTTTATATAATAGCTCATATCTATTAGTATTGGCCACGGTTATTGTTTGTTATTCAACACTTTAAATACTCAAAAAGTTCAAGAATAAGAAGGAAAAAGATGATTGTGGTCGACTCAACCTGAAGTACTTTAGTGCATCCGTTTGAAGTACTTTAGTGCATCCGTTTGAAGTACTCTAGTGCATCCGTTTGAGGCACTTTAGTGCATAGTGCATCCATTTGTATCACAAGGTTATAATCAACAATGACAAAGCCTTAGGATATTAAATAGGCATGCTGCGTGTTATACTAGTTAGGATATCAAAATACACAAACACCCCTTAAATATTCATGTATCTTGATGACGGTTATTTGGAATAATAGATGCTTCCTCGTGGACGAGTCTACCGTCACCCACCTGGCCGCAATGTTCCTGATGTTTCAATGGGTGCGGCTGGCATGGGTCCTGTCCCATATGATAAGTTCTGTGGGTCGGCTCAATGTCCTTGATGTACATTTTATAAGATTTGGTACTAATTGAACTCAATGTCCTTGATGTACATTTTATTTTAGGCTGTGAATCATGGGCTATCGGATTCATATCTAGACAACATTCGGCAAGTGATCAAACAGTTTTTTGACCTATCATTGGAAGAGAAAAGAAAATACTTTAGAGAAACTGGTTCTGTTGAAGGCTATGGAAATGACATGACTTACTCTGAGACTCAAGTTCAGGATTGGTGTGATCGCCTCTTTCTTCTTATTCTCCCTGAAGATCAAAGGAAACTCCGGTTATGGCCTGAAAACCCGTCGAATTTTAGGTCCCATTTCTAACTATTGCCGTTACGAGTTGATGATAAATTGTACAGTTCAACTTATAATACTAACCGATGAGTTGTACATTATGCAGGGAAACAATAGATGACTATACCAAGAAAATCATGTCAATATCTGTGGTCATATTCAAGGCAATGGCGAAGTCGTTGGAATTGGAAGAGAACTGTTTCTCAAAGCATTTTACCGAGGAAAGTGATGTTCTTCAAGGGCGGTTTATTTTGTACCCACCATGCCCGAACCTTGATAAAGTTTTTGGTCTGAAAACTCATTCGGATAGATCAGGAATTACTCTTCTTTTGCAAGATCCAGGGGTCAAAAGGCTGCAAGTGTTGAATGATGGAAAATGCTACATGGTTCCCGTGATTCCTGAAGCCCTTTTCATTAATCTTGGTGATCAAATGCAGGTAAAATCTAGTGGCAGTGTATATGTACAACTTATGGTTAAGCGTATGCATAATAAGTGTATAAATCAATACATGCATTTTTGGTTTTGTAGAACATGAATAATGGGATTTTCAAGAGCCCGGTTCATAGGGTGGTGACGAATTCTGAGAAGGGGAGAATATCTGTGGCCATGTTTACGGAACCTGAGCTAAACAAAGAGATTGGTCCTGTGGATGCTTTGGTTGATGAGAAGAGGCCAAGGGTGTACAAGACTGTGAAGGACTATGCTGTTTTTAATCATGAATGCTTTCAAAAAGGGGTTGTTGCTCTTGATGTTGTTAAAATCTAAAATCTTTCTTGTAATAGATAGAGTTTTTATTAAAGTCCTATTGCAAATTTCTAAGTACTTAATAAAGCTCTTATTTAAAGTTCCTTTCGCAATCCAAAATATAACCGATAATAATATGATTCAGATATTTTCAATCCTAATTCAATTGGGCGAAACTGTGGTTATAGTAAGTATCACTTGATAGAGCGAGTTCTATCATGTAGGTAATATTCCAAACAGGCAAAGCACATGACCACACAATAATAACAGGTACATGTGCTATAAGACGAGTACTTATATGATATTTGCAATAAAAATACATCCCGAGTTAACTATGGAAAAATCAACACCCTGTGGAAGCGTCCTTCGTTACTTTCTTATCATTCTGCCATAAATTTGTTTCAAGTCCTCAATATCTTCTTCAAATGAATAGCCCTGTATACAGTTTTGAATTACATAAAGTAGTTCTCGAGATCTCTCAGTTAGTGGAACACTTAAATTTTATTCTTGAATCCACCACGATTCTGATCATCTGATCAGACATATCACTGATTTGGCTGGACAAATGTTTTTTTTATGACCAAATCTATTTGATCCATCGTTAATATAGGTTTTCCTTCAAGCATATGTAGCAGTAATATTCCAAAAGCGCTGGTAACAGACTGCCTACGCCTACTTCCAGAACCTGTAATTGAGATACTCCATTAATTCAGATGCGGATTTTACTGTACAACCTCTTCCAAAGTGCTTATACGCCTACTTGCGGAACCTGTAATCGATAGAGAGGATTATTTCATCACTTTGCTTGATTTCTTCCATCAGCTTCTTTAGTCTCTCCTCGAAATCTCCACGATACTTTGTGCCAGCAACAAGTAGACCCATATCGAGAGTAATCACCTGAAAATCAGAAGCACAAAACACAGTGTAAAATCAGTGCATCACAGTTATGAAATTTCATTTAGGCGATTTATCAAACACCTTGTGTGCAGGTTTTGCAAACACGTTTCCAAGTCTTTTTTTCTCAAATTTGCTTCAAATAAATCATCTATATAGTGCATTATGTTAGAAACTCTTAAAATCGATACATCTATGAACAAACATTCTGATTACCGAATCAAAACTCGTAAAACAAAACCATAACTTGTAAAACAAAACCATAACTCATAACAAACAATAATCGGTACAAATTATGATGAAATGATATTGAATCTGATAACACGAAATCAGTTGCATACCTTATTGAATCTGATAACACGATATGATTTCTTGAATCTTAGAGGTCGTGATTTCATGAATATTCGTGAATCTGGAACTCAGAGAAAAAAGGTCAGGTCGTGGAATTAGAGAAAGAACAAAAAGAAAAAATGTAAAAAATTAGGCATTATATATGAATGGTGTGGATTTACAAAACCCTCCCTTAAAGAATAAATGAAAATACAATAAGGCCCCTGTAGTTTGGTGTGAAAAAAGGGAGGGGAATGAGGGGGAAGGGGAGGGGTGATTTGTACACTTTTCTCACTTTTCCACCAAATGGTACTTTTTTCAAGAACCAATATATATATATATATATATATATATATATATATATATATATATATATATATATATATATATATATATATATATATATATATATATATATATATATTTATTTTAGTTTTTAGTAGGCCCTTTATTTATCATTCTTTTTATTTTATATTGAAAAGTAATTTTAACTCTTATGCCAAACCCACTAATCAAACAACTTTTATATCAAATTCAAATCTAAGGCCCGTTTGGTTTGTTGCTAGGAATAACAACGAGTATCGGATTTGGTATGGGGTAGAATGACAATGGATATGAAAAAGTGTATCATTACAATTGTTTATGTTTGGATGACAAAATATGGTATGAAAAAGTGTATAGATATTTGAGTTTTGTAGTGAAAAAGAGGGGGGCCATGGGAATGGATTTCATAGACATCAAATTGGTGAGTAATGAATCTATGACTATGATATACTAATTTCATTAATGGGCCCACAAAAAAAACACTTTTAATGACTTTCAAAGTCATAGTCTCATTCCTATTGACCCCAACCAAACGGGCTAAATTACTAGTATAATCCAAATCCAAATCCAAATCCAATAACAAACTGTTGTTCCCTTAACACGCTTAGAGTTAACTAGAAAGTTAATCTATTTGTGTTTATGACTAATACAATGTAATGATTCTTTCTATCAGTTTAATGAAACGTAAATGTAAAAACACAAAGTATTTTTCAACGTTTAAATTCTTATTAGAAATGAATCAAAGAATCTATTACCCAAGTGTTTTGCGGAACAAACACTTGGGATTGAATAGACAAGGTATGGTGTCTCCTATCTAAACTTAAGCTATGCTTAAGTGGTAACAATGTGCCTCACTGAGCTATCTCAGGGACTGGTTACTCTTTGTAGGTGAGAAGTTGTTTTGGAAAAGTCTAAGGCTTTCAATGTACAAAACACACTTAACTTCTCTCCTTCTGAACCTATTTATACACAAGTATAAAAGAGTAAAAGTGATTAAAAATACTTCAACTTGTTGAGGAAGCGTGTCTGACAATTACAACAATAATTGTCATTTCCGAGAACCAATAGGAATGCGCCAAAAAGTCTTAGGAGTGGTTGGTCTGACACTCCATGACTTTTAGCCGCATAAGGGAAGGTTTGCTGACAAGATAAGAGTGGTTGGTCTGGCACTCTTATCTTCTTAAACACTTCCCACTTATTCCCGCCTTTATTTCAGGCGTTGGCTTCTTCAGTCTTCAATCACTTATTGTTGTTGAGGAGACTGGGGTTCAGTGAGTTCTTGTCCAACACTCACTGAACCATCATCTTCTTCTTTGGCTTAAGTCCTACTCAGGGAGTACCGCCTACCTGAGTAGTGAATCCTTCTTCTTGAATTCGCCTTAAGCATCCTGAAGATGACTCACTGAGTGACTGTTCACTCAGTGACTTGAATTGTTCTCGGTTTAATTTACACTTAGTTAATTTGTGTCCAAATCTTGTTTTAAGTATTCTTGGGTACTGATGGACCCAACAATCTCCCCCTATTTGGATATAAATTATTCCTAAGTGTTTTGATCAGTAATGAGTGAGCTAATGACTTCTGCTCATACTGAATGTACTAGAAAGTAAATAAGGACACTGAAATAATAAAAACATCATCTTATTAATATTATTACAAGTCCTAACAAAACTATACATAGTACTGGGATAGTGGTGTTGGCGGATTCAGTCAAACTTATACCCTAAGGCTTCAAGCTTTGGCTTCTTGGACTCAAGCTCATGCTGATCAGGATGCTCTTGAATCTTTGTTCTCAGGTCTTGACAGAACCTCACATTCTCAGGAGTCTTGATAGGTGAGGCCATCACGAGGAAACCCAGCATTGCCTTGATTCGTCCAAACTCATCAGTGAAGAACAAACCTCTTTCAGGTTGTTCGATGACCAAGTTGTTCCTGAATGGAACTCCTTCAGGGAGGGCTCTGTTGCAATCCAGACCAGGGACCTTGATCTCAGGCTCAGCTTCAATCTTCTTTCTCTTTCTTGAGGAAGACTGAGAGGGAGCAGGTAGCTGAGCTGAAGCAGGAAGAAGAGAGGGAATACCAAGTTCCTGAGGTGTTTCTGCCAGTTTTTCATACCTCAGGCTCAGGGACTTCAATAGACCAGGGACCACAATATTTGACTTTTTCGCTAGTATTGGACCTAATTCATCCAATTCAGTGATCCCGAAGTCAGCGAATCTGAAGGGGTCATGAACCTCAAAGATTCTCTTGTCAGCACTTCTGCAGACAGTGACAACGGCAGGCTTGGTGTTTCGATGGATCTTGACATCAGTGATTGGTTCTGGCTTCAACCTATTTGTCATGTACCACTGATATTTCTCAATCCTGTTCTGCCTGATCTCTTCAGTCCTTTTCAATTTTTCTTCCCTCTTCTTCCTGAGAGCAATCATCTCAGCAGACTGAGCTTTCATGAAGGTCTGACCACCCTTTCTTCCAGCGAGTTCCTTAGGCTCAAGTCCAATCTTCTCAGCCTCTTCTCTTACAACCTGAACTAGAGCAGACTTGTTCAGTCTCTCTTCCTCAGAAGCTTTCTTCATTGCTTCCTCCTTCTCCATATGATCCTGAATTTCCTTTTCAGTGAGAAGTCTCATCACCCCGTTGATTTCATAAGGGACCCTGACTGGCTCATCAGGATCTGGCCTTCTTTCCTTGGAAGCTTGCACCAAGATTGTAGGCTCAGGCTCAATGGTTGTGAGAATGCCTTTGCCTTTGTCTTGGCGGGATGATGATGAGGTTGCTTCAGGATTCTCCCCCTCAGTGTGAGAAGGAGGTTGTTCTTGTTCAGGTTGTGGAGGTTGTTCGTCTTCAGTGACTTTCTCCCCCTCAACTGTTGCTTGACCCATAGTGAGAGCAAGAGTTGGTTCGCTCACCGAAGTTGAGGGAGCCTGACCTTTGAAGGCCTGATAGATCTCAGTCATTATGGTCTTGATGTCTGAGGTGTCCTTCTGAAGAGTTGAGACCTTAGTCTCAAGAGAAGCCTGAGAAGCCTCTATTTCTGTCATCCTTGGCCCAAGATTCCAAGCCAGGGAGGAAGAAGAAGATGCCAAAGATGCCATGTGGGACTCCATAAGACCCAGGGAAGATCGGATGGAGTCCACTGAAGAGTTGAGTCCCTGAAGATTGGAGGATCTCAGCACGTTTACCAGCTCAGCCAACTGAGAAGTTTGTTGCTGGTAAGTTTCTGAAGCCTGAACAATTTTCCTGTTTAGCTCAAGGTCATCTTTCACTGACTCTTGAATATTTCAACGCTCTTGTGTAAGTTGTTGAGAGACGCGTTGAATAGTTTGATGTTGTGTTCAAGATTAGTCAGGCAGAAGGTAATAGATGACTTGTGCTCATTTACATCATCATGATAGGATTCTACTGATTCCTTTAGATCGAAAAAATGAACAGCAGCTTCAGTGTGATGGTCAAAGATTTCTTCAGTGAGCCCTTTGAAGAGAGCATTGTTGGCCTTTTGTAGGAATTTGACCAACTGTCTTTCAGTCAGAGGAAGAATGTTGTCATATTTCTTTAGTTCCTGAGGGCATGATGATTCAGAATCTGAAGAATGATCAACCTGAGATTCAGATTCTTCACCATGTGGAGAAGACTGATGCGATTGCTCAGTTGGTTGTACATCAGTCTCCATGTCATCACCAGCCTCAAACATTTCCTCCTCACTCTCTTCCTTGAGCTCATCTTCAGAATCAAGAAGAGCCTGAATATCCCCCATAGACTCAATCTCAAAAAGGTTAACCGGCTCCTCTTTATAAAAAGACTTGCCTTGGTTTTGGCCAGGTCCTGACCCCGCCATAAAAACTGATTTGGCTTTATCAGCCTGGCTAGTCATAATAACTGATTGCTCAACCTGACTTTTGGGGGCAGTTCCTGAGAGAATGGATCCACCTGAGGTGGTTATGGGTTCCGTATCAGCGGGTGGTTTTTGTCCCTCTGAGTCTTTGTCCCCCTTAGCGCCTTCAACTACTGATGGGTGTTTTCCAGTAGTATCACTAGGCACTGATTGTGATGGTTGATGGTCCCCCTTCCCATCAGGGTTGTTCTGCCCTTTTAGGGATTCAGGGACCTTTACTCCCTGAGACCCTGAGTGTGATTGCTCAGGAACATTAACGGGATGTGATTGGTGATGGGTCCCCTTCTCAGTGGAGTAGTGCTGCCCCACCGAGGATTTAGAACCCTTTTCTCCCTCAGGAACTGATTGTGATTTGTCAGTTCCTTCCTCGGGATGTGAATGGGTGGTTGTTCCTGACCCTACTAACTTGTGTATGTCAGTAGGGACATGTGGAAAAGGTTTGCCCGAGGACACTGAGGATGATTTCTCAGTGCTCTCCGTTGGCCTTTGTTTTGTGGTTAGGGGGTCTCTGTAGTGGGTGTCTCAGAGGTTTGGGCCACATTCAACCCCTTTTTAAGGTTGAGTTGGTTCTGGGCATCAGTCTCAGTGACGAGTGGTTTGGGTCTAACCACCTTACTGGACTGACCCTTCTTTGTCTTCTTCACCTTCTTTGTCGGTGAAGGTATTGGAGAAATAGCGTTCTCCCCCTGAATGACCACTAGCATGTAGTCAGTCAGGGCAATGGGTTGTACCTTAGTGATGCCACTAGTGAAATTGGTCTTATGTAAGACATCAGGTTTCGTACCTTCGACTTCAGGCCTCACATAATCAGAACCAATAAGGTCCTGAAGCACACAGGAAATAAACCTAGGATTAGACAAGTGTTTTTGCCTAGATTTTCCTGAGAGCTTAGCAACAAGGTCACGGAAGATTATACCTCCGATATCTATCTTTCTACCCTCCAACAGACTGAACAACATCAATTGTTGTGATGAGTTCAATTGCTCAGTGGAGGATTTATTCCCCCCAAGGACCTGAATGACGAATGTCATCAGGATCCTCCAGACTGGGTGGAACCAGGTTTTGACAATTGGAGCCTTCTCCAATAAGGCTCCAGCGGACAACTCAGGACGTTTAGGGTCATGAGGCCCCAAGAAGATCAACTCTCCCTTAACCTCTTGGTCAGTCGGATTGGGCTCAAAAGCCTCAGCAAAATCAAGACCAGTGGCCTTGATAAAACCATTGTAATCCAGGGAGAGAGTCCTTCTCCCATTCATCACTGTGAAAGTGATGATGGATTCTTTGGTGTCTTTCGGGCTAGTAGCCACAGCAGTACACCAGAATTCCCTCAAGTAGTCATGGTAGATGACTGAGGGGGTCATGGTAAATGCTTTTGCAAGAAAATAGTTTTGAAGATATTTCATTACATTCTTGTAAGCATGGAACCTTTGTGGATTGGAAAAGTTTCCCACCACATTCTTCTTTTTGAGGCCTACGCCCTCTAATATGAAATCCACATTAGGGGCGTATGTGATAGCATTAGAAGAAGCCATTTGTATTGGTAGGTCAGGGTTAATAAATGATTCTGGGTTTCTAAAGCCTAAGAACACACACACAAGATTTAGTTTTAAAAGAAAAGGGAAAAATTTTGCTTAAGATTTCTAAAAAACATGTGTGTGTGTGTGTGTGTTGTTTGTGCATGGGGTATTTATAGGGAAGAGAAGTGGAGGGTAATTTGGGTATTAAGCGGATTTTAGATATTCAAAAAGAATTTTTGGAAACTGTTTTGAATAAAATGTTTTGGGATCCGCATTTAATGCCACCACTCCACTTTCCCTGGTTTGGCGCAACAGTCAAGGTGAACAGTTGAGCAGTTCTGCAAAAGTGTAATTTGTAGAGATAAGTCACCACATATCTGTAATGTGATTGGAGAGGCATTTAATGCCAAATGGGAATGTGGGGGCCCAGAGGTGGAAGCCAGAAAGGCAAAAGAACAAATATTCTTATATTAAATAAGAATTCAGTTACCAACCTCGGACATTTACTAACTAGATACTTAGAGCATTTAAGTTAGTATTTAATGTCTCTTGAGGACCCTGAATGACTTTTCATTCAGTGAACCTGATTGTCAGGACTTGGGTTTAGTCACTGATGGTTCTAGTGTTCAGGAATTTGGGTCTAGTTCCTGAGGTTCAAGGGTTCAGGAGCTTGGGTTTAGTTCCTGAAGTTCAGTGACCTTTCTCACTGAAGAACACATTGATTCAGGGACTTGGGTTATCAGAATTTACAGATATTTGGATGGAGTCAATCAGTTGACTGATTCTCAATATCCAACATTCCTAGTTCAGCTTTCAGTCTGGTGAAAGTTGGTTCATCCAATGGCTTGGTGAATATATCAGCTAGCTGATATTCAGTAGGAATGAAGTGTAATTCTATGTCACCATTCATGACATGGTCCCTGATGAAGTGATATCTAATATCAATGTGTTCTGTTCTCTGATAAAGAACTGGGTTATTTTAGATGGCAATTGCACTTGTGTTATCACAAAAGATGGGAACCATCTTGTACTGAATTCCATAGTCACTGAGTTGACTTTTCATCCAGAGTACATTTGCACAACAACTTGCTGCTGCAACATATTCAGCTTCAGCTGAGGACATGGCAACTGATTGTTGCTTCTTAGCACTCCAACAGACTAGTTTTTCACCAAGAATTTGGCAGGAGCCTGAGGTGCTTTTCCTGTCTATGTTGCATCCAGCATAGTCAGAATCTGAGTATCCTTTAAGATCAAGGCCTGAACATTTTGGATAATATAATCCAAGGTTTGGAGTACCTTTCAGGTACCTGAATATCCTTTTCACAGCAGTGATATGAGTTTCTCTTAGGTCAGATTGATATTTGGCACATAAGCAGACTGAGAATTGGATATCAGGCCTTGATGCAAGTAAATACATCAGTGATCCTATCATTCCTCTAAAAAGAGTTTGATTCACTGGTTTTCCAGTAAGATCAGGACCAAGGTTGTTTGGGGGTACCATGGGAGTCTTGACTGAGGCACAGTCACTGAGCTCATACTTCATCAGTAGGCTTCTGACATACTTCTCTTGACTGATAGAGGTTCCTTTATCAGTCTGCTTGATTTGTAGACCAAGGAAGTAAGTCAGTTCTCCCATCATGCTCATTTCAAATTTCTTTGCCATTAGTTTTTCAAACTGTTTGCAAAGTTTATAATTTGTTGAGCCAAAGATGATGTCATCAACATACACTTGTACAAGTATGTCATCATTATTTGTCTTGTAGATAAACAATGTGTTGTCTATCTTGTCTCTGACAAATTTGTTTTGGATCAGGAAGGCTGAAAGAGTCTCATACCATGCCCTGGGAGCTTATTTCAATCCATAAAGGGCTTTGTTAAGCTTGCAGACATGGTCAGGAAACTCATGGCTTTCAAATCCAGGAGGTTGCTGAACATAAACTTCTTCTTTCAGTGATCCATTTAAGAATGCACTTTTAACATCCATTTGGTACACCTTGAAGTTCATGTATGTAGTAAAAGCAAGGAAGATCCTTATGGCTTCCATCCTTGCTACTGGTGCAAATGTTTCTTCATAGTCAATGCCTTCTTGTTGATTATAGCCTTTGGCTATAAGTCTGGCTTTGTTTTTAATGACTATGCCATTTTCATCAGATTTGTTTTTAAATACCCATTTCATGCCAATGACTGAAACATCTTTAGGACATTTGACCAAGGTCATTACCTTGTTTCTGTTAAATTGTTCCAGTTCATCATTCATGGCTTGAACCCAACTTGGATGAGTTAGTACTTCCTTAACACTTCTGGGTTCAATTGTGGAAATGAAGTCTACAAATAGGCATTCATTGGCTGAGGCTGCTCTCAGTTCAGCAACCATGCTTCTTGTGAGCATGCCTTCAGTAGGCTCACCAATTATATTGACAAGTTCTATATCCTGAGACCTAGTCCAACTGTCCTGAGGTCTTGGAAACTGATTAGAACTTGTAGAGGCCTGATGGGTAGGATCAGGATCAGACACATGATGTTCTTCAGCATCTTGAGTGTCTGAGTGGGTTGACTCATCACCGTGATTGTTTAGTACCTGAGCACTTTGTACTGACTGAATGAATTCATCAGTACTTTGTGCTTCAATAAACTCAGTGATGGTTGGGTAAGGAAGGTTGTGGGGAATGATGTAATAGGAGATGTCAGCATTTGCATGGTACTTAGTGGAAGGACCATTATCAGTATGATGTTCATCAGGAGGGTATCTTGATGATTCATCAATACCTATCTCTTCCACTGAGTTGTTAGAGACACTGATTGCATCTGTGCTCTCATCAACGGTAACATGAAATGTTTCCTCAGTATGCTGTCTACTAGTGTTGAACACCCTGAAGGCCTTTGAGACAAGGGAGTATCCTAGGAAGTATCCATCATCAGCTTTGGCATCAAATTTTCCTAAGTGATCCTTGTTATTATGAATAAACACAGGACACCCAAAGACATGAAAGTACCTGATGTCAGGGATTCTTCCCTTGAATAACTCATAAGGAGTTTTGCTATGTCTCTTGACAATGATGGATCTGTTTTGTGTGTAACAGGCAGTCTTTACTGCTTCAGTCCAAAAGTGTTTGGAAAGGACTGATCCATTTAGCATTGTCCTAGTTGCTTCAATGAGTGTTCTATTTTTCCTTTCAGCCACCCCATTTTGTTCAGGTGTGTAGGGTGAGGAAATTTTTTGGGAAATACCTTTCTCATCACAGAAACATTCAAGTTCATAATTTTTGAACTCTGTTTCATTGTCAGTCCTAATCTGTTTGACTTAGATGTCATTTTGATTTTCAATGTTCCTGACAAAGGACATAATTGTTTCAGCTGCCTGACTCTTTTTTATCAGGAAGTATACCCAAGTGTATCTTGAGTATTCATCCACACTGACCAGAGTATACTTCTCATGGTTAATGGATCTAGGACAAATTGGTCCAAATAAATCCATATGGAGAAGATGTAGGCAGTTCCTGATGGAAAAGTTGGTTTTGGTTTTAAAGGATGCTCTGTGATGTTTACCTTTTTCACAAGCTGAGCATGGTTTATCCTTTGAAAATACAAGAGATGGTAAGCCAAGGACCTTGTTTTGTTTTACAAGGTTGTTTATGTTTTTGAAGTTCAGGTGGGAGAGTCTCTTATGCCAAAGCCAGTTGAGTGTATCGATGGCCTTGGTAAAGAGACAAGTTCCATTCTAAGTCAGACTGGACATGTCTAACACATAAATATCATGTCTTCTTGGTGCAATAAGAACAACTTCCTTATTAGCATTGAAGATGATTCCTTGTTTATCATCAAACTGAACTATGTATTTAGCATCACATAGTTGACTGACACTTATCAAATTGTATTTAAGACCATTTACATAAGCTATCCTAGTAAAGACTATACCATTGCAGTTTATTGAACCATAACCTTCAGTGAGACATGATGAGTTATTAGCAAATATCACTTTGGGTCCTGATTCATCCACATACTTGTGCAGATACTCCTTCACACCAGTCATGCTCCTTGAACATCCACTATCTAGATGCCAAACAGGATCCCTGGCATGTTTCTGCACAAATAGTAAACTAGGTTAGTTCTTTCTAGGACTCCATTTCTTGGAGGACTTAGCTTCGAGGGTCTTTTTAATATTTACAATTGATTTATGGTCAGTGGTGTGGTGGACTGAGCTACAACAAATTATGCATTTGATTGCAGATGTAGACTCAGTAGACTGAGAGGCTGACTTTGTCATACCTCTTCTGGCCTGAATGGCCTTATCACCTCCTGAGGTGTCATGAGTGGAACTTCCACTATTTTCACAACAATTGTCAATTTGACAATCCTTAGTGTGGAAAACTAGAATTTATGTGAACTCAACTCTTGAACAATATGAACAAATATAAGTAAATATAAGTAAGCAATGCAAGTAAGGTAATAAATATGAAATGAAAGATAGAGATGGAAAGATCTAACCGAGAGACAAGAGATTTATAGTGGTTCGGCTACAAGGACACCTTCCTTGCCCTACTCCACTCCCCGATCACCTAACTCGAGAGTTCACAACACTTGATGTTTTATACTTTTATGAATTAAGCTACTATAATTAACCACTAATTACCTACTAAATCTAGAGAGAGAAAGCTAGAGAGAGAGAGAGATGGAAGGGAGATGATTACACACACTTAGTAACAATCATTCTAATTTCATCAACCAACCACCCTTTCCCTAAGGAGGGAAGGGGTATTTCTAGTTTTACATGGATGAGGGCTTGATGCCCTAAATACACTAACAATACTTAATAAAACAAAACAAACTAAATAAACGACACAGCCCATGGGCCTTCTACACGGGCTGGGCCTAATAACAAACCTAAAGGCCTGAGCAACCTTAATACAACATGATCAATACTTGAATAATACAAAACTGTTTCCCAACAATCTCCCCCTAAGTATTGGTCATCAAGGTTGCTTGACGTCGTCTTTGCTTCTTATGGCTTTGACGTCTTCAAAATATTTGATCTTTGTTCTTGATAGTAATGTGATATAATATGATAGTAATCTGCCGTTCTCCGACGATCTTTGCTTCTGAGGTCTTCACGTCTTCTCCACCATGCTCATATATCTTTTGACTTTGGTTCTTCAACTTGTTCTCACTTCTTCAATCTTTAACTTTGAGAAAGGTTGTAGTACTTGAATCTTTAGACTTTTCTTTAACAATTCTGAACTTTTTGATATTTCTGAGTCTTTGTGAGAACTTCTCTTTGGGATATGAGCATGATGGAGTCTTGATGGTGGTTGAACTCCAGGTCTCCAAGCTCCGCAGCAGCAACAGCACGAACCAACCGGTACTTACAGGCTCAGACTTGAGATTATCAACAGCATAGTGTGAAGACTTTCTCAAATCCTAACCCATACCGTTCTGAACCGGATTCCCCCGAAAGGGATAACACGGACACACCGAAGTGCACCCACGATTCAGTGAGTCGCTGGAGATCACCCCACGACTGTAGACCGTTTGGAGCAAACACTAAGCGTAACCCACAAGGAGTTACCGAAGTGACCTGCTTTCAGAGTTGTTTGATGTTGCTATGGTAGGATTTCCATTCAATCATTGATAATCACAATTGTGACTTTTCTCATGAATGTTCTCGGCAGATTGCTAAGATCTGCGAAGGACACTTTCTTAATTTTACATCTGCTGCCCATGATGTAGAACAGCAGAGTAATACTAAGTGTACCTAAGAGATCTTTTATGAATCTCATGGCTCTAGACTCAATTAGTGCACATTTGGTCGTCGGAGGCGTGGAGCAGAGTGCCTCCTTTTCAATACCAACCATCTCGTAATGAGAGGTCGATAGATGATGAAGGGTTCTCCGTGAGAATGAAACAAGTGTCTTTTGAGAGACACCTGAGTGGCTTAGAAGGTTTAGTGCAGTGCGTCACTGGGTCCATGACGTCTTTAGTCTTCAATACCGGTGATGCTCATCAACCAGTAGATTATGAATTGAACCCGGTGTCTGCCCTAAGGTTGAATAAATGGAGGGCTATTTCTTTTCACCCTTTTCTTTGCTTTTCTTTTTAATTCTTCAACCCCTTCTTTCTCCGTTCATTCATTTTCTCCTTTTTTATCATACCTAGGACTTTCTAGTTCTAAACTATTGGTATTGTCCTTGGGTAGATCCCTCCGGCTCTGGCGGATCATAGGACGGTTTTTCCTAACCTTAGTCACCTTATATCACCATGACTATCCTATTGATGCCATATACCAAACCTTTTTGAAAATCTCTCAAAGTGTTTATGATTGTAAAACACATTTTGTTAACACTTTGAGAGTTTTGCTATTTTCAGAAGAACTCCCCCTTAACATGTGCTCATATTCGTTAAAGTAAAATCTGCACATGTCGGGAAGAGTTGGCACTTTTTTTGAATTGATTGATTTTCAGTGAACCTGATCATCGCGAGACACGCTTACATCACCAGTTGGACTGGCTTGAAATTATTACCCGTCCAGATCAGATTCAAAGATCATCGCTCGAAATTGGTACATTCTACTCAGACATATCCATTGCGAGACACGTTTACATCACCAGATAAACTGGCTTGAAATTATTACCCGTCCAGGATATGTCCTTTCGACTACTGACTGTTGTTATCGTCAATTCGAGGGTCAATTCTTGAGTCTTATACTCATGAGATACCATCGTTGCTTCCACCATATTTTAATCACATTTTCATTCTCCCCCTCAAAAATAGCATAGTTATGTTGTTTTTGAGAAACTTTTGATTAAAATATGCTCTTTTTGAGGTGTTTGTGGAAGAATGTCAAGAACGTTTATAGATTTGGAACAAAGATTTTTCAAATACTCCCCCTTAACAAGGGATTACTTGTCCTTATGAGCAGAATTGTTGAAAAAACTTTGAAAACATTCTGGTTTTAATTCTGCTCATAAGTAAGAAGCTTTCGCTCCTTTTTTAGGATTGAGGCACTGAAGTGTACCTCAGGGTCCTTTCTTTGCAAGAGCGGGTTGTACACTGTTATGTGTGCACAAGCCGTTGATATTTTTAGGATAAGTGCTCGAAAAGTTTTTGATTAAGCACTTTCCTTTCTTGAAAGCACGGGTCCTGAACTGATGTGACCAGAAGCCATATTGGTTTTAGGATTAGACAACAACCTTGGGAACCCATTTAAGCACGACGCCAATGGGTTTACCATATTTTGAAATCCATTTGTAAGCTGTGTCAATCCTTTTCAAAGAAGTTGAATTCCAACGTGGACTGAAAACTGGTGTTTTATTTTGAAATAACGCTCCTGGAATCAACGGTGATTTAAAACTCTTTTTCTTTTGAAAATTGTTTGAGAAACCCGGTGTTTCTCTTGGATTTTTAAAACTTGAAGAAGAAGATTTCCATCTAGAGTTGAACCTCATGGGTTCTCTTTGAAGATTTGTTTTTGTGATAAATGGAAACCTTCCGGTATTTGGAATGTTCAAAGCAGAGTCATTCATATGTTGCAGCGAAAGCATTTCTGATATTGAATATTTGAAAGGTTTTGAACGACTTTGCTTTGGTCTCCACACTTGCTTTACCGGTGTTAAAACGAGAGTATGGAGTTTGAAAAACTCGATTCTTTCCATTTGAAGCTTTTGGGGTTTTTAAACAACATTGTTTTGGTCTCCACACTTGCTTTACCGGCGTAAAACAAGAGTGTGGAGTTTCAAAATCTTGAGTCTTTTCTTTTGAGACATTTAGATTTGAAAACTTTTGAGAAGTAGGTGTTTCAGAAAAACTTGATTTCTTTGAAAACTTCCTTCCTTTTTGCAAAGAATAGGTTGTAAACTGGGAAACCTTTTTCGAAAATGGTCTTGAAGATTCACTCGAGTAAACCTTCTTCGAAACACTCACTTCTGTTGATAAAAAATTTGAGATTGGAGCTTTTCCTTTTGATTGGTTAAGAGACTCAAGCTTCACTCTTAAAGCATTGTATGAAGTTCTCAAATCACTGTAATCTTTTTGAAGATGATCTTGAGATGCCAATTTAGATTCCAAAGAGGCGATTTGTTTCAAAAATTGATCTTTTTCAGCTTTTGAATCATCCGTTTTACGAGCCAATTTCCGTTCGAACTCAATGTTTGCTTTTTCAAGTCTTTCAAAATAATTTTCGAATTTGGTCTTTTTCTGAAGATAATCGGTTTTGGCATCCTCAAAATCGTTTGTTCGTTGAGCTAACAGCGTTTCAAGCTCAACCACTTTTGTTTGAAGCACATGATTATCATTTTCAATCTTATTATCAAAAAGATACATTTTTCCCCCGTTTTCTTTTCAAAATCTGGAGTATTAGATTTGAACAGGGGATTTGGAAAGGAAACTTTTGTGATTGGAGACTCAACCTTTTTCATTTTCATTGATTCAATCTTTTGCAAAACATTTTCAAACTTTTTATCGGCGAATTCAGATAATTGAGATTTCAAATCTTCAGTCTCTTTTTGTTTCATGTTTGAGTTTTGTGTCTGAACTCGTGAACTTTTGATTGAATCAAACATATTATTGTAACTCAGTTTCAAATGCTCAATTTCTTTTTCGTACTCAAACATTTTATGTCGTAAAACATCGATTTCACTCAAGTCATGACTTTTTGGGTCATGACTGTTTTGAAAAGACGAAGACATTTTTTGATTTTGGAGATCAATTTCAAATTGTGCACTTTGGTTTTGACACCAGTCAAGCCTTTTCTGAAGTTCAAAAAATTTATTTTCCACATCATTGTTAATTCGATGAAGATTCTCATTCTCATTCACTAGATTCTCAATTTCCATTTGCAACAGCTCTTTATCAACAACATGATTTTTCATAAGATACTCATTACCAGATTCATAAAGTGCATTCATCAACACAGAAACAACGTCACGACTAAGAACATTTTGCAAGAGTCGATCATTTTCTTTTTCCAAATTCTTCTTTTGAACTTTTTGTTTTTGAATTTTGGAGTCTTTAGCTTTGAAAATGTTCCTCATTGATAGAACCTCGTCAAATAGATCTTCTTCCCATTGTGATGCACATTTCTTCAAGTGTTTGACATGAGGTAAAATTTTCTTTTGAAGAATTTCTATCTTTTCTTTTTCCACAGGAGAGAAAAAAGAAGAGACAGTTATTCTAGAATTAAACTCAATTTCATTTTCTAAAAATTTGATGTCTTCCATAAATGTCTCAAAATGTTTGACAATTTTAAATGCTGGAGGCATTTGTGGATCAACATCATTCTCTGTCAAATAATTATCGAGATGTGCATCATTTTGGGAGAGATGATATATTTGTTCTGAGGTACGTATCAGCGTTTGTTCTGGTTTATCTTTTGGTGGCACAAATGATTTGCTTATGTGAGGTCTTGCATTGTAATCATAATCCTGTTTTGAAAAATCTCTTGCTTTTGAAGGATCTCCGATTGAAAGATTTCTTTTGGATCGACTCTCAAACTTGTTTGGACGTTCAAGATCATCAATTTCCTCATCATTACCATATATATCATCTTGCTCAAAAGTGTCATCAAACAATAATTATGCATTGTATATCTTGGGATTTTTACTGAGTGCTTTTGAGAGACCACGTGGGTAATCACTACCAAGGGCAAATCCGTGTCCTTTCGGATTTGGTTTTACCGTTAGTTGTTGGATTTGAGTGATGGATTCACCATTTTTATACACAATTTTTTGAAATTCTTTAATTTGTGCTTCCAAGGTGACGATATCCGCAAGATATGAATGAACACGTTTGCTGCTGGCTTGCTTTTCCTCAAGAAGTTGATTTTGAGAAGTTGAAAGCTCAGATTGAGTTTTTAACAGCTCAGAATTTAAGAAATCAATTTGTTTTTTGAATTCAAATTGATCCTTTTCTTTTTGAGAAAGAAGCACAGCCTTAGAATCGGTTAATTCACGTACTTGGTTTTGCAAATCTTGAACTTTGACATATTCTTTTTGGAAAGCGATTTCAAAAGATTGTTCACGTTTTTCTTGTTTTTGGTATCCAGAAAGTTGTTGTTTATAGCACTCATTGTCCCGAGATAGTACTGCAATTTTGGCTTTTAAGGTCTGATTAAGTTCATTGCACTTCTCTATTCGTGATTGGGTGGACATTACCAAGGCCTGAAGCTCCGAATCTTGATTAGTCAAATGCTCATTTTGTTCAATCTGATTATAATTGTCATCTTCTATTAGATCATCAAATGAGACAATTGTTCTATCATCATCAAATGATATATCAGTGTAGATTTGATTATCTAAAGAAGATGAGAATGATGAATCATTTTGAACAGAATTTTCACTTGAGGATGAAGATGCGGAAGGTGAAGCAATCTTATGAAGTAAACTTTGTGGATCAGGTACCTGAGAAAGACCGTCAGTATCGTAGACCGGGCCTGTCTCGGACATATTCATTTCCTGCATATTTGCCATGAGCATTACAGCTGCGTTTGCCTCAAGATCTTCCATATCATCATCTGACTCTGCATTTGTCATGAAGCTTTTTTCTTTCACATTCAATTGATTCCTGTTCTGATCTGTCCCCATGCTATTTCTATTAAACCCTGAAGAATTAATCCTCTGCCCTCCAGACTGAAACCTCTGAGACCCAAAAACTCCTGTGTTGTCTGAACCAAATCTACCCGAAGTCCTGTTCAGTATCTTCACTCTGCCATCATTAACAACTGCCTGATTCCTTGTGTTTGAAGATGAACGAAGACGATTGTTTGATTTGTTGGTGAACTTTCCAAATGCTTTAGCAATCAACCCAAATGTTTCATTAAGGGATCTGAAAGCATCTTCTTCTTCATCATAATCAGCGTTTGAGTACATGTTGGAATCAGTGCTGTTGTATTGAACCATTTGATTGTCAGAGTATTGTGAAGGTGCTTCGCATGGAACTATTTGGTTAGAAGGTTGTATAGAACTGCTTCAATCATCCTTCTTTTCAGATTCTATCCCACTGCTTTCTGTTTCTATCCCACTGCTTTCAGTAACACCCAAATTAGCTTCCAATGCTTTACCCGTATTAGCTTGCTCTTCTTGAATCTGCAACATCTTTTCATTTACTCTTTTGTCATACTCTCTTTTGTGAATTACTCTTTCAGCAATTGACTTTTCAATCGAATTCATTTTTTGGGTCAGCATGTCTAAAAAATTAGAGAAAGGTGACATCTGTTCATTAATTTGCGACCTTGTTTGATGTATTTTCTCTCCTCCTTGATTGTTGCGATGAAATCGGAAGAATCAAACTAAAATGCGGAAAGTTGACGTGTCACACTCTAGGTTGAATAACGGTTGTTGAAGGAACTTGTGAAACGAGGAAAGATTAATCTTGAAGTAGCTTGTGGATGTAGGATCTTTAAAGGATAATAACGGTTGTTGTTGAAGATTAGATTTTTGAATGGTAAATAACTTGAAGAAACTCTGAGGATTTTACTCTAGAAACTCAGAGAATTCAATCGTTGAACCTCGGAGAATTTTACACTAGAAACTCGGAATATTCTTATGAAACTTGATAGATCTCAAATTCGTCCCTTGTGAAAATATTCTACTCGTACCGTAAACTAATAGCCCAAGAGTTAAGTCCAAAGCTAGTGCAAGCGAAATAATACACTTAAATCAAGCCCACGATCAAATGCTAATGAGTACTCAAAGCCCAACACACTTAAGCCTAACCCTAATCTTTTGATATAAAAGACCACTTATTAGTCACACTCTCAAACCCTAATCTCACCAAGATAAAACAAGCAGCCAAAATAATATCCTCTCTTGCAGCCAAAATCTCACTCTTAAACAAGCAACCACCAAAAGATTTGTTTTTGTTACTGATAAATCCGATCTTTGTTTTGACAATGATTACCGAAGCCACACTATCCCTATGTGAAGATGTAAGGTAGGTTCTTTTAATTTCGATTGCCTTTTTGGTTTCACAGATCGAATCGAGTAAAGAGATGAACAATCTTGTTCTTGTCTTTTCTCTTTAGGATTCGTATATCCAAGGAAGTGAAAACTTCAAAATAGATCTATGATGACGCAAGTTCAAAATAAATGGAAGATCTTAAAGGTCTTCGAACAATACAGAGATCGATTCTTTATCTTATGTGCTTGTTGTTTTGTTTCCTTTGAACCGAAAGAAACAATGAATGAAACAGCTTTGTTTTGTTCTTTGATGTATGTTTCGGATATTATCAAGTTATAGATCTATGATGAGATAATCTTTTCGTGTTATGATCTTTTAAGGTCTATGGGCATATGTTCCACATGAGAAAGAAACAACTGAGATCTTCGGATTGTGGGTTGCGATTGCTTGAGTTTAGGCTAAATTAGATTTGCTTGATAAGATCACTTGCTTCGACTAACCTCGTTCGATTAGGTAAACTTGTTCGACTAGTTCGTTCGATTAGGTATTCTCGTTCGATTAGAGCTGCTCGTTCGATTAGGGTTGCTCGTTCGATTAGGGTTGCTTGTTCGATTAAGGTTGCTCGTTCGATTAAGGTTGCTCGTTCGATTAGGGTTGCTTGTTCGATTAAGGTTGCTCGTTCGATTAAGGTTGCTCGTTCGATTATGTTACTTCGTTCGATTAAGTAACTCGTTCGATCAAATTTGCTCGTTCGATCAAGTAAGTTCGTTCGATCAACAATCTCGTTCGATCAATTGGAAGAGTAAGTCTAACTCGACTACCCTTTTGCTCGTTCGACTGAATGCTCCTTCGATCACCCTGCTCGTTCGACTAAAACACCTCGTTCGACTACCCTTTCACGTTCGACTAAAATACCACGTTCGACTACCCTTTCTCGTTCGACTAAAACACTACGTTCGACTACCCAAGCTCGTTCGACTAAACCCCTCGTTCGACTGATGAACAATATTAACTCGGATGAACAGTAACTAGTCTAACAATTCGGATTTCTTAATTTTTGCTTAAATCTAATCTTGTAACAACCTAGATTACCCCTTGGCGAATGATACCACTTGATGTTTTATACTTTTATGAATTAAGCTACTATAATTAACCACTAATTACCTACTAAATCTAGAGAGAGAAAGCTAGAGAGAGAGAGAGAGATGGAAGGGAGATGATTACACACACTTAGTAACAATCATTCTAATTTCATCAACCAACCACCCTTTCCCTAAGGAGGGAAGGGGTATTTATAGTTTTACATGGAAGAGGGCTTGATGCCCTAAATACACTAACAATACTTAATAAAACAAAACAAACTAAATAAACGACACAGCCCATGGGCCTTCTACACGGGTTGGGCCTAATAACAAACCTAAAGGCCTGAGCAACCTTAATACAACATGATCAATACTTGAATAATACAAAACTGTTTCCCAACAACACTATGTCAACAAGCTCCCTTATGGCGGAGAAAACCTTACACAACTTTAGCTTACACCGGCTTAACGACACAAAGCTAGATGTCGGGTTCTAATCGTAGCTAGAACCAATCTCACAACTTATACACGACTTAATCACACCTTCTTCTTCACGACTTCTTCACGACTTCTTCACTATGACTTCACAACTTAGCACAACCTATGTACACTTCTACTTCTTCACACCTTCACTACTTACACACCTTAACAACACAACTTCTCTACTTACACACTAACCTATCTCAAACAATTATTCACACAACTATCTAACAAATGTACACGACTTATATACAAATGAATGATGACACAAACAACTTAGGTAACTAAGTTGCAATACTTCTTCTCTAGTTGTTGAAGGAGTATTCTTCTCTTGCACTTGAATGGAGGAAGCTTGGATCACTTAGAAACCAATGCTTAAGAAGATATGATCAAAGGAGTTTAGAAAGAATTTACAAGGTTTAGAGAGAATTTAGAACAGAAGGTTTTTGGGTGCAAAGAGGTAAGGAAAAAGTCCAGAGAAAGACCAGTATTTATAGGCAAATCTGGGATCCTACTGGAGCGGGGCGGTCCCCTTAAATAGGGGGCCGGTCCCCTTAATTTTAAGGGGACCGCCTTATATAATTAAGGGGGCCGCCCTTGCTGAACGTTGCCCAGATTTGTCTTTTTGTGGGGAAGGTTTTTCTGGGACATTTTTGCCATTTTTGGTTGAAAATTTGAATTCATATTTTTATAATGAATTAAACATATTTATTTAATACCAAAAATGTTTTTCAAAAATATATAAAATGTTTTTGACATTTTATAAAAATTTTAGTGATTAAGAAAAAGTTTCCTTTGATCATATAATGCATTAAGCACTTGTTTATTCATACCTTAAGTGATTAAGTTGTAGAAGTGAATATTTACAACTAAATACTTGTTTATTTGATAAGTTTATGTTTAATGAGTTTATATTTTGTGATCATTAAAACATAGAGATATGAATAAGTATTAATAATATTTTTAGGCATTATTTATGTCAACGCTTAGGATGGTGATCATTGAACCCACAGTAAGAGCAAGGTGCAAAAGGTTTTGCCTTTTGTTTCTGTTTCTGTTTAGAATCAGAAGGGTAGTTTAAAGACTGAGCTTTAAGGCTTGCCATCTTTGATGTGACTGAGTGTGTTTTATGATCAGAGGTCCTGTGATAATCTTTTTTGCAAATCATGCAATAAAGAATTCTATTGCAATCATCAGTGATATGATTGGTATAGTTACACAGTTCACATCTTTTCAGGGGTTTTGAGGGTTTGGGTTCGGTCTTTGAGGAAGCTGGTTTTTGTTCCTTCTTGGATTGAGTAGGTTTCTCAGAAGATGCAATCTTCTCACCCAGCTTCCTGACCATTTTAGCCAACTGATCAAATTTTGAGTCAGGGCTTTGGGTTATTACTTCAGAAGGGACTGAAGAAGTTGAGTCATCAGTATTTACTGAGACTTCAAATGTTGGTCTTTTCAGGATTGTTATTCCCAATCCTGACCTCTCCTTTTGAGAGTGTTGAGAGTAGACCATTGGTGGGAGGCCTAAGTTGGGTGCAGCACCCTGAAGGGTATTCAGTGGTGGGAGTGGTGGACATGATTCTGATTCAAACTCATTTACTGACTCAGTATTACTGAGTTGTTCAGTGAGTTCAAGCTTACTGAGTTGTTCAGTAAGTCCAAGCATATTTTTCAAAGCCTGACTTTCAGGAAGCAAGATCTTTCCAGTCTCAAAGTTTGGTAACTTACTGACTGGGTTGTCCCTGACAATCCAGTCATTTGACTTGGGAAGCATTTCTTGCTCAAATGATATGCCAGCTGGAACAAAGGTCAATTCACTGGGACTTACATAGGGGTTAACCATGTGATGGTCAATTCCTATTGTTTTCCTAGGGATTAAACCCACAGTATCAAAGACCTTGGGGTTCTTTTTGGTCCAGCCTTGGATGACAGCTTTTTCTTTGTTAAGTTCAGTTTGTAGGGCTTGGTTTTGTTTCAAAATTTCAGTGTTCTGAATTTGTAGAGTAATTGTTTCAAATTTGGCTTGCTTCAGTACAAGCAATTCATCTCTACATTTATTCAATTCTGACACTATGTTGTTATATTTTGAAAACATGTTAAGCCTTTATTCCTCAACAAATTTAAGATCTACACAAATATAATTCATGTAAGACTGCCAATAAGAATCATCATCCATAAAAAGTAAAGTGTTTACCTTCTTCATGGTGATGTTTACCCACTCTCCATTCCTTGCATGGCTTTTCCCAACAGCCACTTGATCACCTTCTGAGAGTGTCATCAGTGCACTCACTCTAATTTCCTCATCAGAGGATACCTCTTCTTCATCCCAATCATAAGCTTCAGCTACTAAAACCTTGTTCTTTGCCTGAACAGGTTTGGATGTTTGAGCAGCCTGAGACATAGAGGGATTAGTTTCAAGAATTGCAAGTTTAGCCTTGGATTTCCTATATTTTTCTTCAAAGTCTTTTTGACCCTTGTTTTGAAATTGTTGGGTCGACTGAAACATTCTAGGTTGAAACTTGCTAGTTCCTGAGGAACTATTTCCTGAAAATTTGTAAGAGGGTTCTGAGGTGGTTTTAGAATAACAGTCCCTAGCAAAATGACCCTTTTTACCACAATTAAAGCATTCAGTGGTTTCATTTTCTTTTCCTTTTGAAAAGTTGGACTGGTTTCTTTTGATGAAACTTTTTGAACTAGCAAGGAGTGCCCTCTCTTGGAATTCCAAGTTTAAATCTTTTAGGTACTCATCACTAGTCCTTTCATCAATTTCATCCTCAGAATCCTCTTGAAAGTCCTGCACAACACCATTAGTATAAAAAGCAGTTGATATGGGTGTGGAGGTCAAGGCCTTTTTGGACTCAAGAGCTTTAGAGTCAGGGTATCTCCTTGAGATTAAGTTGTCTTCATAGACAAACTTCCCATAGATCTCAGGGAGCTCAAGGGTCTGAATGTGATTAGCATTCCTCAGGCCTTGTGAGAAGTTTAGCCACTTCTCAGGGAGACTGTTGACAAAGCCAACATTTTTCTCATGCTTAGACAAAACTACACCATCATTTGATAGTTCGTTTATCAAGGTCTTGTATCTGGTATAAGTCTGAGAGAGACTTTCAGAGTCTTTTGCCCTGAAAGTATTATACTCAAGTTTCAGGTCCATGACCCTGTTTTCCTTGATATCTGAGGGACCCTCAAAGCTATTGACCAAGTCATCCCAAGTTTGCTTGGCTGTTGAACAGTTGATGACTGATTCCATTATATCGTCAGGAAGACATGATATAATGATGCTTTTCAGGCGTTGGTCTTGATTGACCACCCCTCCTCTATCAATGGTCCATTGAGCCTCAGGCTTGTTTAGCCCTTCAGCAGTCTTTGGGACATAAGGACCATCTTTGACACAAGTGATGTAGTATGGTTCCATACCAGTCAAGTAGCAAAGCATTCGCTTTTTCCACTTGCTAAATATACCAGCTTCAAGTCGTGGGGCAACAGCTGAAAATCTTCCACCCTTTTTGTCGACTAGCTGGGGCACATTTGCATCAGTCATAGTAGGATCTTGGTTTTATAAACCTTGAGCACTCGTGGTTAATTTTGAAAGATTTTATAAACCAGAGGCTCTGATACCACTTGTTGTTCCCTTAACACGCTTAGAGTTAACTAGAAAGTTAATCTATTTCTGTTTATGACTAATATAATGTAATGATTCTTTCTATCAGTTTAATGAAACGTAAATGTAAAAACACAAAGTATTTTTCAACGTTTAAATTCTTATTAGAAATGAATCAAAGAATCTATTACCCAAGTGTTTTGTGGAACAAACACTTGGGATTGAATAGACAAGGTATGGTGTCTCCTATCTAAAATTAAGTTATGCTTAAGTGGTAACAATGTGCCTCACTGAGCTATCTCAGGGACTGGTTACTCTTTGTAGGAGAGAAGTTGTTTTGCAAAAGTCTAAGGCTTTCAATGTACAAAACACACTTAACTTCTCTCCTTCTGAACCTATTTATACACAAGTATAAAAGGGTAAAAGTGATTAAAAATACTTCAACTTGTTGAGGAAGCGTGTCTGACAATTACAACAGTAATTGTCATTTCCAAGAACCAATAGGAATGCGCCAAAAAGTCTTAGGAGTGGTTGGTCTGACACTCCACGACTTTTAGCCGCATAAGGGAAGGTTTGCTGACAAGATAAGAGTGGTTGGTCTGGCACTCTTATCTTCTTAAACACTTCCCACTTATTTCCGCCTTTATTTCAGGCGTTGGCTTCTTCAGTCTTCAATCACTTATTTTTGTTGAGGAGACTGGGGTTCAGTGAGTTCTTGTCCAACACTCACTGAACCATCATCTTCTTCTTTGGCTTAAGTCCTACTCAGGGAGTACCGCCTACCTGAGTAGTGAATCCTTCTTCTTGAATTCGCCTTAAGCATCCTGAAGATGACTCACTGAGTGACTGTTCACTCAGTGACTTGAATTGTTCTCGGTTTAATTTACACTTAGTTAATTTGTGTCCAAATCTTGTTTTAAGTATTCTTGGGTACTGATGGACCCAACACAAACCAAACGAACCCTAAAAGTAAATGGGATGGGAATATGGGATGATGAAATGAAGCGATGGAGGCTTTATTTTTATAGTCAGCTTTTGTTGACTTGTGACATCATGCATTACATGTAACCATCCAAGTTGTAATCCAAGTCGTTGTAAAAGATTCTCATCAAACTTCTGTAAGATTGTATACAAAATATCTACTTAACAACACCTTATATGAAATTATTCTCGTGTCCAAAATACATTTCGTAATGTCCAGCATAACATCTTAGCTATTTGGGGTGTCCAGAAAACATTTCACAATGTCAAAATAACATCTTAGCCATTTTGGGGAAGCCAAAACTAAAATATAGTACTCCATAAGGCTTGACACTATCTTGACCCAAAGCGACCTGGGTCACTTGCTGCCACGTCAGCTTTCTCTCTCCGGCGACCAGAAGCGACCGACCTGCCACACTCTGTGACCGACTTTTTTTTTTTTTTTTTTAATCAAACATTTTTTTATTTAAAAAAAAACTTAAAATTCATTAATAATAAAAACATTACAATACGGAATTAAAAAGATTACAATACGGAATTAAAAACATTACAATACGGAATTAAAAAAACGTAAACTAATCAGCTACAAATTGTATTTTGCTTTGATTCTTGCCTTAAGCTGCCTAAGATGATTTTGTTCATGTTCGTGCAATGTTGGGTCGATTTTGGTGTAGTATAAGATAAACTCTTGGTTCTTCGTCGATTCTTTCAAGAGTTCGACCTGTTCTTGTTGAAGTGCTATTTATCTTTCTTTGATGGCCAACTCTCTTTCTTTCATCGACCTATATTCATCTCCATCGATCTTCTTTTTTCCCTCTTTTTTTGATGGCCTGGATCCCCAGAAGTTCTTTCTCATTGAAGCTACAAACGATTGTGTTGGTTCACGAGAGGAGGACGATGATTTCCTCCTTGCTGCGTCAATACCTTCTGGTCGTGATTCTCTAGTATCATCTTCAGTTTCATCATCATCGACTTCATAAAAATTGCTTCCTTCTTGCTGTGTTGACCCCGAAGTTGTTGTAGAGCCCTTTGTTTTCTTCCTACTATTCATTCGAATAGCTTCCCCCTCCGACTTCCAAGCATCGTGATGCCTCAAGATTTTCCAACATTCCACCAAGTTGAACTCATGCTTGTAAAGCGTACGGTATTCCCTCAACGCTTTCTCATGATCATCAACATCATTTTCACCACTACCATGGTTAAGCTTGATATTATCCATGATAGCAGCAAAATTTGCAACCCGTGGCCTAATTCGATTCTTCCATTTGCTTGCGATAGAGTCGTAGCTTCGATCTGAACCGGTTTCTTTCTTAAAATAACCTATAATCAACTCTCAAAAGCGGTTCTTGTTGATAGCGTTACCTCGTTGGGAATTTTCTGAGACAAATACCCAAGCTTTACAAAGAGCGCCCTCTTCTTCCTTTGTCCAACTAGTCTGTCTTTGGGACGATTCGGCCTTCTTCCCTTTATCCTTCGCCTTCGTCTTCATAGCACGTCGGGAAGTGGTTCTTGGTTTGACGGGTGATGTCTCCTCGTTATCGTCCTCACCGTGGTAAGAATCATGGTAAGAACTGTAACCCGAACCTTGACCCATCGACGCATCTTGGTTCGGATATTGTTGCGTCTCTTGGTTCGCCATGAAATCTTCAAAATTCATATCAAGATCAAGATTCTAAATCGGGTAATATTCTTGATATTGTTGGGGAGATTGCATGAAATCCATGTTAGGCCGATACGACGACCCACTCACTAGTACAAAAATGGGATTTAGTCACACATGCTTTTTTTCGAACAGCCACACAGTCGCTTTTTTGTGTGACTAAATGTACGAGAATAAAATAAACAGCCACACTTGATCCGACTTGTGTGACCATTGCCGAATTACATATGAGGCTACAGCCACACATTTGAATATTTTCGTGACTATACGTATCTGGTAAAAAAAATTGATTTTTTAGTCACTTATAATTTGGGACGTGTGACGGATACAAATAAGGTTGAAACATTAGTCACACTATATATATACATATGTGACAAATATATGTCACGCAATTGAAAAGTGTGACCAAAATCCATATATGTCACACTTTTGGCCACTTTATGCTTAATTGTATGTGACTAAATACCCAAAACAAACATGCTTTGTGTGACTAAATATTACAAAAGGCCACACAAACTAAGAATTCATGTGACCATTGGATGATCAATAGTCACACAAAATACACATTTCTTCACTTAAAACAGCATATGGTCACACTTATTAACACTTTTGGCCACTTTATGCTTAATTGTATGTGACTAAATACCCAAAGCAAACATGCTTTGTGTGACTAAATATTACAAAAGGCCACACAAACTAAGAATTAATGTGACCATTGGATGATCAATAGTACACATTTCTTCACTTTAAACAGCATATGGTCACACTTATTAACACTTTTGGCCACTGTTTTTTAAATTGTATGTGACTAACTCGAAAAAAACAACACACGATGTGTGACTAAATCATCACAAACGTCACATTTATTATATTTTCGTGTGGCCATAGGATGGGAAATAGTCACACATACTGATGAATCCAACAAAACTTGTGCCTAATTAGTCACACATATTCGGGTTTTGGTCACTCTTTTTCGATGAAAACGGCCACAAACTAAACAATGTGACCATATGATACCTATGGTGGCGCGACTTTTTGTCACACACACCCAAAAAAACGTGTGTGACTATATGCATATAGTCACGCATTTCCAGTGTGACGATAGGCAGAATCTGTACCAGTGACTTGCTTGTTGGTAATAACCCGTATTTGCTTTTGGTTGTGGTGGAACATATGGACGATTACGGTAAAATATGTTTTGATTTTGGTTGGGTTCTGGTAATCGTGATGAGTAATCAAAAGAGGGTGCACGAAATCGAATACCCCGTTGTTGTGGTGGTGTTACGCCGTGTAGTTCAAAGTTGTTTTCCGGAGAGAAGTTGTTTTGGGGTAGCCGGGATCGTCGGTTTTTTGATGTGGGTGTGTTTTTGTTTGACATGATTTATGGATGAGAATTGTGTTTGAAATTGTGTGTTTGAATGTGTGTTTGAGGTGGGTATTTATAAGATTGAAAAAGTTTTTTTTATTTTATTTTAAAGAATCCAACCGTTTGGAATTTTTGAAAATTGTTTTGTGTAACAATCGGTCGCTTCAGCGATCAATTCTTCCAAAAAAAACCGACCGACCTTTCCCTCACTATCCAAGCGACCTAGGTCGCTTTGTGGTTTTGTGGTGACCGACCGATGCATAAACCAAGATAGTGTCCAGCCTAATACACATTTGTGAGACCGGATTAGTAACCGCCCTGTGATCCTACCTTAACCAACTAAGCGATCTTATGTAAATTCGGGAAGTTTTTAGCTAGTAGGATTGTGCGATTTTACAATCATGGTCACTATCAATGTATGGAACACAAATATTTTGATGATTACTGTTGATACAAAAGTTGGGCGTTCCTTGTTTCCGTATCAATTAGATCTTAATGCTTGAGACCTGCGCACTAAGAAAACAAAAAGACACCGTTAGGCTTATCGTGGGATTGTCTCCCACGATTATCCTCCGGTACGAGAGTAAGTAATCGGTTTTAGGGTTTTGTTGATGAGTTAGGGTTGTGAATCATACCTTTTAATGAGAGCCGAGATGCTCTATATATACACACGAAATCCTTGTTGGTTTCGTGTTCCTTACCCTTCGGCGTATCCGCCTAAGTCGGTCCTTTGATACATATCCCATAAATAAGAGATATCTTATATCAAGACCATAAATAACTTTGGGTTTGGGCCATCGTGAGCCCAAACCGTTATCGTGATAGCCCATTCATGATGGGCTTAAGTGTTAGTAGCGTCCATGGGTCGGGTTCGTGACCCGAATGCGGACTATACGTCATCATGTCCCCCCAGTCTAGTATGCGTAATGTAATGACTGCGGATGCTAGACTAGCAAATGTAGCAAAAAGGTATCCCGGAATGCGCAGCGGAGAAGTGTCAAGTGTTTCCCGCCAAAATTAGCAAATTAATCTAGTCCAAGTACATCCGTATCTCCTTCGTAAATCGTGAGGGGTGGGTGAAAAAGTGCTTCACCTTTTGGCTTCCCAGCCACACGATTAGGGCAAGTGGGTGACACATGTCAATCATCCATGCGTTCTTGTAACCGTATATAAAGTGTCATCTCCATTTCTCTGTGCTTATCACAGTAAAATCATCCATTGCCGCCATTGTTAAAAGCTTTAAACAGCGAACAAGAAATCAACAACTCCTAAGGTAACAGCGCGTGCGCTTCAAAATTCTTTAAATTCTAACCATGGTTCTTCAGTTATCTGATTTTACTTCCGATATATCTGAGGACGAACTTCATCAGTTCACCTCAGATTATTACATTCCTATCGCATTGCACCCGGTGGTTCCGGTGGCGAATGCGTCAATAGCGAACTTCCCGCAAGGGAAAGTGGGGGTTTACACACGCTTCTTCGAGTTTGCGAACCAACGTGTGCCCATTTCCCTATTTTTGTGCGATATTTTAAACCACTATCGTCTACATATTTCCCAACTGCACTGTATAGGTGCAGCAAAAATAACCAATTTTGAAGTAAATTGTCGCCTGTTGGCGATTGAACCCACAATCCATCTATTCCGCGCGTTTTATCACACCTCGTGGTCAAACGGGTGGGTGTCCTTTTCCAAGCGCGCAGGGCCGCTGCAGTGCTATACGGAAAAGTTAGACGCACTGAGGAGTTGGAGGGAGAAGTTCTTTTGGGTTGATAGTGCATTTTTTCCATGGATTTTTGAGTTCTATACCCAAGAATCATTACCGAGAGATGAGCGCCCCATCCCCGGAACGTATAGCGCAGAGGATGCGGAGACAATTAATGCCAATCGCATACCGATCAAGGCGTATCCAGAGGAGTTTTTGGTGCACATGGGCATCAGTCGCAATTACTTCGGTAGTCCGGAGGAGGTGCCAACTTTCTTGGACGAGAATAGCCGGGGTGGGTGCTTGTCTCTTCCTTCCTCTTCGCTTATTAGTTGTAAGCGTTCTTCCCTTTGTAGCTTATCTAACTCATTTTGTGTTTGTTTATTGTTTGTTGCGCAGAGATGGATCTATTCAGTGTTGTTCGCTTGGAGAGGCCGAAACAAGTGACTGTGGGTGTGCGCCCTTTGAGAGATGGCGAGGAGCCAGTTCTACAGGCTACCGCAGGGCGCACGATGGAGATTGTGCAGGAGGAGCCAGAGGATACACCCCCAATTGTTTTAGAGGCGACTCCTCTGCGCAGTTTTCCCACTCCGGAGGTACAAATCCATGTAGAAGAGTTATCGCAGACTGATTCGTCAGACAGCGTGGGGGTTTCTGTGAGTGAGTCTGAGGGCGCTGGCCAAGGGGTGAAGCGCAAGGCAGTTGCTGGGGATGATGGCGCTGGTACATCCAAAAGAAGGCGCCATCTTATCTCTAGCGAGCGATCATCATCAGAGGAGAATGCGTCGCAGAAGGATACAACTGAAACTCCTCTCTTCAAGTAAGTAATTAGACTTGTGTCTTTGAAATTTTGACGCATAGTATCTGTTGATATTATAGAATAACTTTAACCCTTGCCTTTTGCGTGCAGTGTTGGAGATGCTGGTGAGGCTGCAACGCGCGCTGGGGAATCGCCACCCAAGGCGAGTCCCTCGCCTACTGATCTTCTTGCGCAGAGGGGCCAAGAATCTGGGACAAAGGCTTCTGAAGATATGCCTACGGACCAGTTAATTGAGGAGTTAAGCTTGGCTGTTGCGCATGAAGCCTCATTGGTTGCACAGCTTAAAGCTAGGCGTGCGGGTGAAGGTAGCAGCAGCGCGCAGAAGGATAAGGAAATTGCGCTACTGAAGGCGCAGTTAGCTGATGCTCGGGCTGAAGTAGAGTCAACCACTGTGTATGCTCAGAAGCTTGCTGATGAGAGGTTATCCTTGTTTGCTCAAGTGAATCAAGAGCGCGCTGACGCGAAAGAGTACAAGGCCACTTGCCTTTGGGCCTTGAAGTATATGGAGCAGAACAAGAGCGCTCACTTCGCCAGACTAGATGATTTCCGCAAGGCTGTGGAGGACTCGCTGGAGAAGCAAGAAATCAAGCTGCGCAAGCTCAGTATCGAGTATGACGAAGAGCTGTACCCACATCTGGTATCTTCTATTGCTGAGCGCAGGTGGCTTATCAGCCATGGGCTACGCCTTGCTGCCTTGGGTACTTTGGAATCCCAAGAGGTGCGGGAGACTTTTGGGGAAGTTGTGGAGCGTGCGCTTGCACGTGGCAAGGCGCAGGCTATAGAGGAGCTCTCTGAGAGTGGATTGTTGAAGGTGCCTGCCGCATAAGTGCCCGATTATAATGCTGATTCCTTCGATGAGCTTGTTGCTGCTATGGAAAAGATGAAGCTGCTAGACCTTCCTCATATTGCTCAACTGGAGCGCGACCAAGATTACCCTATAAGTGTTATTATGGAGGGGTTAACCTTGGCTAGGCATGCAGCGGAAGGCGCAGAGGTACAAGCTGACTATTTTCTTAAGCCAGATGAATCGCAGCTGCAGGTACCTATCTTCGCTCGCCCTCGCAACATCCTGGATCCTTTTGCCCTTGAAAAGGAAATCTCTTTAAAGGAGTCCTTAGAGGCTCATGCTATGAGGCTTGCGAAGAAGCAGGGTGTGAAGGGGAAGGCCATCCTTTGCGGTGTCGGTGCTGCGCATATTCCTAGGTCTGATGGAGTGCCCGTTAGCGTACCGACAGTGTCGCCCTAAGATAGTGGTCTTCTGAAGGAGCTTGAGGGAACTGGTCGTGCTGCGTACCATGTTGGCGGTTCAGGGCTTAGACGCACCCGTAGCTTGTCTTGGTAATTTTTGTAATAGATTAACATTTTGTTGCACATGTGCATGTTAAGTCTATATCTTGTATGAACTCGTAGTCCGTAATAACATGTTGATTAGAAAAAATACGATTATACGCATATTGTATCAAATGTGATTGTGGTTATAATGTTTGTACTTAGTTATTTTGTCTTTGCGTAAAAGACGTCTATGTTGTGTCTAACATAGCAACTTTTTGTGTACATACTTAGGAAAATTTATAAAAAATCCATAATCGTGTATGAAGTTCATAAAAGTTACAAGTTTATTGATTTATATGCAGCGTACTGCAAATAGCATATCAAGGAGTTAAGTGTCTAAGCTCCTAAGTTGTTAAACGCGCACAGTGTGCATTGTTGTGTATCCGTCGTGGGGTACACATTGAACTTACTCCAACGTCTTGAGAGTAAGGTGTTTAACAAGGATGCGTGATCTGATGTTGATGGGTTTGCAACCCTCTTACTCAACGAGTTTTTTAGTAGGTTTACTCATCCTTTTACCATCGTGAGTTTTAATAAGTGCATGCACGCCATGTAGGCAGAAATTAAAGTAACAACAATAATGAGACATAAATAACATGTAAACAATAAAGTGAAAGGTGTCGCGGAATTAGCTAGAAACCGCGACATTTGAATTAATACTTGCAAGTTTTTTGTAAAAAGAAAAACATTTGCCTAAATGAAACAAAATGTAAATACACGGATATTTATTAAGCACTTACTAAAGTGCGGAGGTGTCCGTGTGTGAGGTCGTAACCTTTCCTAAAGATAGCATCTCTTGAGATTGCAAACATTCCATGTGCGTTGTAGCTCGCGGCCCTCCATGTCACGCAGCTTGTACGCTCCTTTTCCTAGTGCTTCAACGACCTCATAGGGTCCTTCCCACTTTGGTCCAAGTTTACCTGTATCTTCTTCGTGGCTTGCATCATTAGCGCGATATACAAAGTCGCCTGGTCTGAATGAGGTGCTTCGAACTTTAGCATCGTAGTATCCCTTCATTTTTGACTTGGCTTTTGCTTCACGTATAGCTGCGCGTTCACGCCTTTCTTCCAATAGGTCCAAGTCTATACGTCATTCGTCTTCATTGGTTGCGACATTAACTTCCGCGGTACGAATAGTTGGCATCCCAATCTCAGCTGGTATGACAGCTTCTGTCCCGTAGACAAGAGAAAAGGGAGTGTCTCCATTGCTAACTTTGATTGTCGTGCGGTGCGCCCATAAGACATGCGACAATTCATCCACCCATCTTCCTTTGTGTTTGTCCAGGCGCGCTTTAATTCCTTCGCCTAGACTACGATTTGCGCGCTCAACCAAACCATTGGTTTGTGGGTGTTTAACTGACGCGAAATGTTGTGTGATACTTAGTTCTGCGCACCAGTCTTTGAACGGGTTATCGCGGAATTGTTTTCCGTTGTCCGAAACGATTTCCCCAGGTAATCCAAAGCGGCATACAATATTTTCCCAAACGAATCGTTTTACTTGATTACCTGTGATTGTCGCCACTGCTTTTGCCTCAATCCACTTAGTGAAGTAGTCCATTGCCACAATAAGAAATTTCAGTCCCCCCGCTGCAACAGGAAAGGGGCCCGCAATGTCGATACCCCACTTATAGAATGGCCATGGGGAAGTGATAGGTGTTAGCTCTTGTTGTGGTCTGCGCGGGATGGGTCTATGAACTTGGCAGTCGTTGCATTTCTTTATCACATCGCACGCATCACGGTGCATAGTGGGCCAGTAGTATCCTGACCGCAAGGCTCGTGCTACAACGGACCGTGGTCCTGAGTGCATACTGCATGAACCGGCGTGGATCTCTCGGAGTACGTAATCTGCCTGAAGAGGTCCAACGCATCTAAGCCATGGTTGTAGAAATGAGCGCCGCTATAGGATACCATCTTGAAGTTCGAACCTCTGCGCTGTGCGCCGTATCCGTCGAGCGTCTTTCTGCTCCTCGGGCAATTTGCCCTTACTTATGAATTCGATGATAGGGGTCATCCATGTAGGATCCTGCTCTTCTATCACCGTAGATATCTCCATCTCTGAGATGGATTTGTTTTTTAGAATCTCCACCAACACTTGTTTTGATAGGTGCGCAAAGCTTGTAGATGCGATCTTGCTTAGCGCATCCGCTTTCTTGTTTTCACCTCTAGGAACTTGTTTAATGGTAAACCTGTCAAAACCTTGGATTAGTGATTTGGTCTTGTCGAGGTATTGAACCATGTTATCCTCTTTAGCCACATATTCGCCCAACACATGGTTGGCTACTAATCGGGAGTCCACATTTGCTTCTAGGTTACGTACACCCATTCGAGTTGCAATGCGTAACCCGGCGATTAGGGCTTCATATTCTGCCTCGTTGTTCGTGGCTGTGAATTCAAAGCGTAGTGCATAAGTGAATTCCATCCATTCTGGATTAGTGAGGATAAGGCCTGCGCCCGACCCATCCACGCATGAAGATCCATCCGTGAACAGGACCCATGGCTCTTGTAGTTCTACCTTGCTCAGTGGAGGTGCAACATCAGTGTCTGGTTTTTCGATGATGAAGTCTGCTAGTATTTGCCCTTTAACCGCAGTGCGTGGTCTGTAAGAGATGTTATACTCGCCTAGCAATACACTCCATTTTTGTAATCGCCCTGATGCGTCGGGTTTGGAGATAACTTGCTTGATTGGTTGGTCCGTGATCATCGCTATTGGGTGCGCTTGAAAGTATCTGCGCAATCTTTTGGCGGAGAATACTAATGCCAAGACCAACTTTTCCATTGGGCTATAGTTAATCTCTATCTTCTTGAGCGCTTTACTCACAAAGTATACCGGTGTTTGTACGGAATTCCTATCCGTCAGTAGCACCGCGCTGACTGCTCCATGAGTAGCAGACAAATACACAATTAACTCCTCCCCTGGTCGGGGTGCGACTAGCTTGGGAAGCGCTGCTATATGTTGCTTAAGCTGTGTGAAAGCTTCTTCCGCTTCTGCGGTCCAACGAAAGTCTCCCTTTTTTGTACACTTCTTGAGTGTTTTAAAGAGGGGGAGTGACTTATCTGCTGATTTGGACAGGAATCTGTTTAACCCGGCTAGTTTTCCATTCAGAGACTGGACTTCTTTCAATTTGCGCGGTGAAGGAAGTTGGATAACAGCCTCTGTTTTTTCTGGGCATGGTTTAATGCCATCTGGTTCTATCAAGTATCCCAGGAACATGCCTTCTGTAGCGCCAAAAGTGCATTTCTTAGGATTCAACTTCATGTTGATCTTTCGTAGTGTTCTAAATGTTTCTTCAATGTCGCGCACCACTTCGTCTTCAGTATGGCTTTTTATGACAAGGTCGTCCACATAGACCTCTAGGTTGCGGCCCACTTGCTTTTCAAATGCATTATCTACCAATCGCTGGTAGGTAGCGCCCGCATTCTTCAGGCCAAAAGGCATCTTTGTATAACAAAAGACACCTTGGCTTGTGTGGAAGGCTATTTTTTCCTCGTCTTCCTTGGCCATTTGGATTTGGTGGTACCCTTTGTATGCATCTAAGAAACATTTAAAGGGATATCCGCACAAAGATTCTACCTTCCAGTCTATCTCTGGTAGTGGGTAGCAGTCCTGTGGACATGCTTTGTTAAGGTCAGTGAAATCCACACACATCCGCCAACTACCATCACTCTTCTTGACCATTATTGGATTGGAGAGCCAGTCATGGTAATAGACTTCTCGCATGATTCCTGCGTCCACAAGTTTGTGTACTTCTTCCAGAATGGCTTTTGCGCCCTCTGGAGCCTGGTCGCGCTTTTTCTGCCTTACTGGAGAATATCCTTGTCGGATTTTCAGCTTGTGTTCTGCAATCGAGCGTGGCACACCAGTCATGTGCTTTGGTTCCCATGCGAAGATATCCAGATTCCTTTGCAAGAGCGCGCACACGGCCGCTCTTCCTTTGTCAGACAACGATCCTCCGATCGATACTTCTTGCTCCGGGTAGTCAGGGTGAATTGCGACCTTTAGGTTTGATACTTTAGCTGCGCTCTGTTCTGGGATGTGCGTTGTCTCGCATGTAATCGTGTTACACTCTCTAGGTGGCGCAGCGCTATTGTAGATGGTAACAATGCCGCCTTCTACCGGGAATTTGAGCATCCCATGTGCTGTGGACGGTACTGCGCGTATTGCCGAAATTCCTGGTCTTCCAATAATGCCATTGTATGGTGAAGGAGACCTGATCACCATAAAATTCATCCAGGCTGTCGTGGAGTGTTCCTTATTACCGACAGCGACTAGTAGTCGCAGTTGCCCCATGGGCCATATTTTTTCCCCTGTGAAGCCAGTCAACGAAGCCGTGGCTGGGCTTAACTGTCTTTGTATCTCAGGGCGCAATCTCTTGAAACAATGCTCATACATTATATCCGCTGATGCCCCTCCATCAACATACATGCGATGGATATCGTGACCCCCCGCATTTATCTCAATGGTGAGTGGTTCCGCCACTGCGTTATCCGCAGCCAAGGTGGGGAAAGAGATTTCGCTTCCATGGGAAAATTTCTGGCTGACCTTTTGTCTAGTCTTTCGCTGCCATGATTGTATCATGTAGATCGTGTCAGCCTTGTCCTTAGGTGCTTCTTTTTTGCCCCCGGTCTTCTGTTTGTCTTTTCCATCCTTGATGTTCTTAACTAGATGGTCCAATCTGCCTTCTTTTACCAGCTTATCTATTAGTTGGCGCAATTGGACACACTCATTAGTTGTGTGGCCCTTCTGTCCATGATACTCGCAGTATCCGTTCCCTACGCGCCGATCTTCTGGGGTGCGCATCGGTGGGGGTCTCGAAAAGTTCGCGCCTTCCGTCGCAAATATCTCCTTTGGAGTCTTCGTTAGTGGGGTATACTTGTCGTTTCCCCGTCCGCCCCCTTGACTGCGATAGCTTTTGTTACGATTGCTACTCTGGTCATTGGATTGTCTCCTTGGCTCTTCTTGTGACCTATAGTTTGAGTAGCCTTTCTTGCTATCCGCAGCGGCGGCTTCTCCTTGGATGAAGGACCTCGTGCGCTTCATGAGTTCGTCAAAGGTTTGGGGAACCCTATCATTTAACTTTTTGATAAGTTCTGGGTTATTGATCCCGTTCATAAACCCTGAGATCTTTAGTATTTCGGGGCATGCCTTGACATGTATGCATTCATCTTTAAAGCGCTCCATAAAAGCTCTTGTGGATTCCCCTTGGCGCTGTTTTACCCTAGCGAGCTCGACAGGGTTCTTGGCGCACTTCTTCCTCTGAGTAAAGTTCAAACGAAACGCCTTCCGCAACTCTTCAAACCCATTGATGCTTCTACGTGGAAGCTTACTGAACCAGTTTCGCGCATTCCCCACTAAAGTAGAGTTAAACATGTGGCACCACACAGGTTGTGGCCAATTTTCGATGGTTGCTGCTGATTCGAAAATTTTTAGGTGGTCATCAGGATCACCTGTCCCATCATAAGTCTTAACATTAGCGGGCATGCGCCTTCTCTTATCTTCTGAAAAATCACTGATGCGCCGAGTGAATGCGTCAACCTTTTGGCGGCGCCAGGGACGAGACATATCTTCGTCTTCCCGGTCGCGGGATCTTCTCCTGGACTTCCAGTGTCCTGTTTCTTTGTCCTCGTTGTCCGAGGAGTCACTTGAGGATGAGCTTACCCTTTTGCGGCGCTTGCGCCGACTATCCTCGGAATCCGAGCTTGAAGGGCTTTCACTTGGGGAGCATCGTCGTTGAAGGGCTGCTTCATCGTCCACAACTTTCCTTCCGATCCTAGTAAACACTGGGTGTCGGCGGCCATCCTTCTCGCGCCTTTCCTTTCGGTAACGCGGTGGGGATGCTTCATGCTCAGGGTCAAAGTTGAGCCTGGCTTGCAGACTCTGACTTGACCTCTTTTTCGCTTCCTCTCGCATCAGCGCAGCCAAGGTTTCATAGTTTTGGGACACGAAATCACTTGGCGCTAGTTCAGGCGCGACTCCTTCTAGCGCGAGGATGTCTGTTTCCAAATCAGGACCCTTGTTTCGGGTGGGCGCATTTGGCGGCTCAGTGAAGTTTAATTCTGGCATGGTGAGAGGAGTGCGCAGTAGATCTACCGCGCTAGTGGTTGTTGTAGTAGCATGGGTAGTCCTTGTGATCAGTTCTACTGGAGTAAAAGCCAGATCTGAGTATGATCCTAGGCTTTTGGGCGCACTGGTTGTCCCAGAGGCCTGCTTAGTGGCTGAATCAGTTTGCTGCTTCTTCCCCAGTAGGTCGTCATGCGTTTTCTTTGTCTGCGGAGTCCGCTGATTTGGGTTTCCATGCTTCGTCATTCTAGTTCTTCGTAGAGTTCTTAGTGTATGGTCCCACGGATGGCGCCACTTGTTGATACAAAAGTTGGGCGTTCCTTGTTTCCGTATCAATTAGATCTTAATGCTTGAGACCTGCGCACTAAGAAAACAAAAAGACACCGTTAGGCTTATCGTGGGATTGTCTCCCACGATTATCCTCCGGCGTGAGAGTAAGTAATCGGTTTTAGGGTTTTGTTGAAGAGTTAGGGTTGTGAATCGTACCTTTTAATGAGAGCCGAGATGCTCTATATATACACACGAAATCCTTGTTGGTTTCGTGTTCCTTACCCTTCGGCGTGTCCGCCTAAGTCGGTCCTTTGATACATATCCCATAAATAAGAGATATCTTATATCAAGACCATAAATAACTTTGGGTTTGGGCCATCGTGAGCCCAAACCGTTATCGTGATAGCCCATTCGTGATGGGCTTAAGTGTTAGTAGCGTCCATGGGTCGGGTTCGTGACCCGAATGCGGACTATACGTCATCAATTACAGTGTATTTTACGTTTTGAATAAGTTTGCTCGACAAATGCTAGTGGTTGAATCTTTTAAAGCCTAAAATGACATGATCGCGACTGATTCAACAACTTAATACATATTTGAAGTCCTTACAAAAAACAAAACTACTAAATTATTACTTTCAAATGCCGTCCGTTATACTTGACAAAAAGAAAAATATCACATCACATGCAAAAAGTCTGAAGTCTAATAATTCAACATACAAAATAATCCGCAAATGTCGGGTTCAAATTATCTCAAATTGACTAGCTAAGCATGACTAGATTATGATAAAATCTTAAAACCAATTTTACTCAAATTTAAATCACCACTAATCAACTTTTTAGTAAACATATGGAGTTTACAACTTATGATAATATTCTCAATTAATTTTTTTTTTTATTTTTTTTTTATTTATTTTTTTTTTTGTTTTGTTAAGATACAACCAATTTGACCTACTGACTATACATTTGTCATCCAGAAGTCATAAAACGTGGGGGCAATAAACGACTAAGTATAAATTGACAAATGACAGCTAATATTATATGTCAAACCTTATAACATACATTAAAATTATTAAACTAACCTTCTAACCAACTGTCGTTATTCATATTTTAACACAAACGACACCACAAAAGTCTCAACAATTTTACCAAACGCGTATGAATCTTTCAGATTATAAAAGAATTGTATATCATTATATCGTTTCGAAAAATACCAAGGCCAAATTTAAATATAAATACAAGTTGGAAAAAAAAATCAAGAATTAGTATTAAACTTTTGTACATTTATCAAATATCAAAAACCGTCGCTATAGCCTTGACTGTCTTTCCTCAGCTTATTCATCTCCATTTCTCGTGTATTCCTTTCGCTACTTGACTCTGACGGGTTTAATCCGTATTCACTCGTGGGACGGCTGTACTCACTGCTGGCGTATTCTTGTGTTTCAAGAGCCATTTTCCTGAACTTGGCCATGTCTACATTGTACTGAGCTGTGTCGTAGTCTGAGCTACCGTTGTAGACGGAGCTGTGTCCTGGCTTGATGCCTTCGTCTAGGTCTGATAGAGAGACGTCGCCTTCTAAGGCTCGGACGACTTGGCTCATCTTGGGCCTGCGGCGAGCTGAGTGGCGGACGCATACCACTGCACACGAGATCATTCTGGCCATCTCACTGTGGTTGTAGTCTCGTGGTAAACGTGAGTCAACAATGGGGTCAAAATTTCCATCTTCCATAGCTCGAGTTAGTAATGGCCTGGCCTGCAATTTCATTTAAGCAAATCAAATAAGCTTGGGAAATACATGTGCGGAAGGGGATTGTTATAGGGGGTTCGTATTTTGATTTTCAAAGCTGATTATTTTGCTAAATTCTCAGAAAAACAGAAACACTGAAAACTGCTAATAATAACTTTAGGTCACAAACAAAATATGATCAAATTCCAAAATTCAAATCAAAACTGCCGTTAAAATGAACTTTATTACTTACCCAGTCGACTAAACTATCATCCATAAAAGTATTAGCTGAATCAACAGGCCTGCGTCCAGTAATCAGTTCTAAGAGCATGACTCCATACGAGAAAACATCAGATTTCTCTGAGAGCTTGCCTGATGACGCATACTCTGGTGCTAGGTAACTACACATTACAAATTGATAACAAAAAACATAAGATATATTTCAATAAAATATTAAAACAACATAATTCAGCCTTAAAAATCAATTAAAAAAAGCATACCCAAAAGTTCCCATCACTCTTGTTGAGACATGAGTAGCTAGATCAGAGGTAATCTTGGCTAGACCAAAATCAGCAACCTGATAAATAATGTCAACCCAATAAATGCAAGCTCGCTCAAAGGATAACAATAACCCAATAAAGAAACTGCAAAAGACCTTACCTTTGCTTCAAAATTGTAATCCAGAAGAATGTTAGCAGCCTTAATATCACGATGAATGATCTTGGGATGACCTACAAACCCATAACACATGTTAAAAGACTGATAATCTAGCATTATTCAACATATAACAGGATAAACTTCTAGAAAGAGAACTTACAATCCTCGTGAAGATAAGCAAGTCCTTTAGCAGATCCAAGAGCAATACGCAATCGTGTTTTAAACTCCATCACAGGTCGACTCTTATCTGAATACATTATGTGAACATCTTAGTTAAAGGGCTTCAATTAAGTAATAGAGTTCAATGCTTGATGTAACTAGATTAAAACATACCATGTAAATGAAACTCCATGGTGTTGTTAGTCACAAACTCATAAACAAGCATCCTTTGAACCCCACTAATACAGTACCCAACCAACGAAACAAGATGCTTATGATGAACTCTACTAATAATCTCAACTTCTGCCTGAAACTCACGTTCACCCTGTCCACTGCCCGCTTTCAACGACTTAACCGCCACTTCCTTCCCGTTTGGAAGCACCCCCTTATGCACATACCCGAACCCACCTTGCCCAAGCAAATTCGCCTCCGAAAACCCATTCGTAGCCATCGCTAACTCTTCATAAGTAAAAGTACTTTTCGAAAATCCTAATGACATCCCAGGTGCAGGTGGTGGAAGCGAACTCGACCCTGAACCACCAGAATAATTCGAACCTGAACCACCACTGCTATTCATAAAAGGCGGGCGCGGTGGAGGCTGTGGCGGCGACTGAATGGGTGAATGTTGTGGATATGTTGATGGTGGTGGTTTTAACGGTGGCATCTTAACAACATGATCAGGTGGCGCGTTATGCTGCCATTGCTGTTGTCCACCGCCATAAGGATCAACTACACCACCAAAACATAACAGTATATCGTCAGAAGGGTAAAACTATCATTTTGCTTAATAACGACTATAACATTAGTATATTTTTTCTTACAAGCACTAAACAAACACTATTCACATTGCACAAAAAATCATAATCAAGCATATTCTATATCCAAAGGGTGTTTAGGATTGCTTATGCTTCTGCTTATCTTATAATTATAAAATGCTTAAAAATAAGCACTTCTGAAAATAGTGTGTGAATTTGCTTAAAAATTTAATAAACATTCCAAAAAAATTAATGACTTGTTAGAAATCCATTATGAAGGTAAAAAAGTAACTTTTTTAATCATGTAAAATAAGCAATTTAGAATAAGTATCCTGCATAAACTGCTTATTTTACCACATAAGCAGAGGCAATTTGAATGATCTAAACTACTTTCGCTTAAACAATACGAAGAAAAACATTTTTTTAAGATTAATCCCAAACACCCCCTTACATTACATTGCACAAAAATCATCATTAACAAAAGAAAATACTAAAAAACAAACCTTTAGGTGGAGGAATATAATAACCAGCAGGTTGTTCATCATTTCTTCTTTTCTTCTTCTTACAACAAATAAACAAAATACTCAAAATAGCCAAAATCAAAACACCACCAATAGCAATCCCAACAACAGCACCAGTAGGTATCCCAGATGATGAGTCATTTGATGACGTGGCATCCGGAGGACTTGTCACACTCCTTGGCGGCGGTGGAGACGAAGGTGGGTTTCTCCCTGGCGGTGATGGCACTGTTGGCGGGCTGTTTCTTGACGGCGGTGGTGTAGACCCAGATGGAGATGGCGGAGATGGGGTTGATGAAGGTGGTGTTGGGGTTGAAGATGTGGTGTTGGGGTGGGTGTTGAAGGTGGTGTTGGGGTGGGTGTTGAAGGTGGTGGAGATGGGGTGGTGGTGGGTGGTGGGGTGGTGTCAGGAGGTGGTGGTGAAGCGTCAGGTGGTGGTGGAGAGGTGACGGGGGTGGGTGGTGGGGAGGAAGGGGTGGCAGGTGGTGGTGAAGTGGTGTTAGTAGCGGGTGGTGGTGATGAGGGAGTGGTGGAAGGCGGTGGTGAAGTGGTGTTAGTAGCGGGTGGTGGTGATGGGGTGGTAGTGGGTGGTGGGGATGTTACCGGCGGAGGAGATGACATAATTGAGAGATAATAA